>VXBA01004287.1:354589-368501 GCA_013399895.1 Serilophus lunatus
CACTTTGGGTCTCCCACGGGCTACAGCCTTCCCCAGCGTCCACCTGCTCCGGCGTGGCTCCTTCCCGGGCTACAGGTGGATCTCTGCACTCCTGTGGTCCTCCATGGGCTGCAGGGGCACAGCTGCTTCACCATGGTCTTCCCCATGGGCTGCAGCTGGATCTCAGCTCCGGCGCCAGGAGCATCTCCTCCCCCTCCTTCTTCACTGACCTTGGTGTCTGCGTTGTTGTTCACAGGCTCTCACCCTGCTCCTCTCCGGCAGCCATCTTCATTTTCCAACTACCTCTTTTTTTTTTTTTCTTCCTTCTTAAATATGTTATCACAGAGGCGTTCTGTCAACTACTGATTGGCCTGGCCTTGGCCAGCAGCGGGCCCAGCCTGGGCATGGGGGAAACTTCCAGTAGCTTCTCAAAGAAGCCTCTCCCTCAGCCCCCCCCCACTGCTACCAAAACCTGGCCACAGAAAAACCAATACACACCTGTCAGATGTTGTAACACAGGCTTGTTGAACATTTGTAAAGCACTTTGAGAACTACAAAGAAAAAGCATTTTAAGAATAATCATCCTGTGTTTTTTCTTTAAGTGGTTTTAAATAGCCTGAATCTACTTTCAACTGCATTCAGAGTGTTTTTCTTGACTGGGCTTGCAGTACACTGCTTTGCCTTTGAGTCTTTATAATGAGGATGGCATGATCATTACAGCACTGCAGCATCTACTCATTTATTTTTGTCTTAGTCCTGACTTGATCTTTCAAGGGTAATTGGGAAGAAGCAGCAGCCCACAGCAGAGACTGAAAGGACAGCAGAGGTAACCTGCTGAGGTGATACAGCCTCCTAGTCCCCTTCTAGTCCAGGGGCTTGCTTGCTGCCTCTAACCTGTGGGACAAGAAATAAAGTCAATCTTGCACTCTTTTTTCCAAAGCTGAGCCTATTGAGAGCACCAATTACTGTGAAAATCCTTAAGCTAGACTTGCAGAGAGAAGCTTTTACTATGATTTGTTGAAGCCAGGAAGTCACCAAGTGTGCCCAGCCCTTTCTGAGCAGGGTTGCTGTTAACAAGCAGCTTCAGTGTTGGTTTTAAGAATAACACACTCCGGTGCAACGGCCAGACTAACAGAATGTAGGGGTTTTTTTCCACAATTTGGTTAAAAGGGGCATAATTATGTCCCTTACTTTATCAGAGTTGTTACCATTGCAGTTGTAAACAAGAAAGCCTCGCCAATTTTCCACTCAATGGAAAAATTCTGTATGTTTTGATAGCAATACACCAGAGACAGCTTATAATGGAAATGTTGTCATGGAGTGCCAGCTCAAAAAGAGAAGAAAATGGCTGAAGAATTAACTCTTAAAAGACTTTTTTCTTTTTTCCTTATCATTTCCTTTCCCTTCTTTCCTATTCCTTTCCTCTTTTATTTCTTTCTTTCTCTTTAATGATATATATATATATATAAAGAAAAGGTTTTCTGTCTCAAGTAGGCCTATCTTGCCTTTTTGCTACATTGTAAGATTTAGATCTATAGGAAATCCACTTTTCAGTTGTAATTTCCCAGCACTTCCTGCTTATGTCTTCAATCAATGTAACATTCTGCATAAGCAGAACAAGACAGCTTGAGGAATATATCTGCCAATTTGTTTTATTAGTTTTATCTGCCAATTAGTTCATCAGTTAGGTGAATGCTGTATTGGTTTTATATATGTCTGGGTCAAATTGTGATCTACTTATGGGCCCTCATCTGGTAGTTCTTTGCCTTCTAAAGGGCAGGGTGGGCAGAAGGGTCTTGGTAAACTAGGTCTCTGCTGTCTATATACATCAGCTGAGCTAATGCTAAGAATAAAGCAACCTGTCCCATTTGGGGCTGTATTTTGGTCTCAGTTCTTTGCCTTTGGCAGTGAAGAAGTGTGTTTGACCCATGTCACCTAAGAATTCCTTAAATCAGATTAATTATTTGCTGACCAACGACAATTGATTATCTGAAACAAATTAATATTACCCCAGACATTTGTGGTTTCTGTAAGGCTAATTTCTAGATTAAATCATAAATGTTTATGCTCTGTGAGAAAACATTTATTCAAATCTAGGAGAGCGTGTATATAATACAAACATATCCCCAGCAGCCACCATTTTAGCTGTATGTGGCTATTTGGATAGGTGCCTATGTTCATACTAATTAATCTTTTTCTAATGAATTTATACTGATCTTCTTCATTTCTCAGATTTTTGCTAGTATTTTCACCAGCAGAGGTGGTCACTATAAGGAAGCAGGGCCCAAGCCCAGAGCTGGGCATGGTGCTCCCTGGAGAGCACACATGGAGTCTGTGGATGCAGCCACCAAAATATTCAGCTAAGGAAAAAGAAAAGTCAACATGTCTCTCCCCTCTTTTTCCAGTACTGCATCCTGCTTATAACAGTTCTGGCCCTGACTGAACTCTCCCTTTGGCTGACTACTGTGGCATAAAGCTATGTAGGTTTTGCTGTTTGTTTTCTTTCAGGTTGTTGAACTGAGATGATTTGAGTACAAAGCCAACATGAGTGCCAGTGTCACCATGAGATACAGAGAGGAGCTGTATGCTGACAAGGGTGTGAGAGGTGGGTGGGACATCCAGCTTTGGGGTCACAAAATGGCTATTTGATGCCCTAAGACTTGTGGTACCAAATCCTTGGGGCGAAGGGATCAGAATAAGAACATTCTCAGCCAGCGCCTTCTGCAGGGAGCAGCCTGGCGTCAAGAGACATGGTGCATGAGATTCTCTTAGAGATCCCATCCCTGTTCCTCCGGCCAGGATGAAGGGGTCCTGAACTTGCTTTGCTGACTTGGAGATGGAGATATATGAGTACGTGGCGTGTTATGCAGTGGCACTAACCACCCCTCCTACTGCCCCATAAATTTTGCCATTACCTTCAACAATGAAGGTTGAGGATACTCACAGTCAAAGCTGCTCCATAAAAACTGCTGCCTCCTGTGGTGGATCCATCCTGTGGTTGTGTGTCAAGCCTACTGTGGAAGGCCCTTAAGGCAAACAAGTGATGTATTTTTGGGTTGCAATCACACCCAGACATGACAAGAGTATCAGGGACAGTCCTGGGCACGTGCAGGTGCAGAGTTGGCAGTGTTTAGAGACTTGTGAAATCAAACAGGAAGGTATGGATTTGCAATGTTTAGTACAGGCATGTTAATAATATATAAGTCTTTTTTTAGTCACTTAAACCTTTCATTGGGTCAGGCCCTAAGCAGCTCATTAAGTTACAGTCATACAATGAGGAAGCTGAAGCAATGTCAGGTAGGGCTGCTGCCCACGCATTGTCTGCCTTGAACAACTGCAGGAGTGTGGTAAGCCATCCTTAGCCACCTAAAAGTTATTCGGGCAAACTATTGCAGGGCTACACAAAAGGAAAGTATATGTTCATGATTCACGAGTAGTTGAAAAATCAGCCTTCCAATTCTCCCTAATTTTCTTGAACATTGGTTTACTGCTAGAGCGGGTGTTTAATTTCTTCAAATTAAATTGATAGATGTATTTAGACAATAAAAAATCTTCTGAAAGTGGCTTATTTGGCAAATTTTTACGTATTAAGAATAAATCTTTTATGTACTTTAGGTGGAAATGGATATAATGAAGAAACAAAAGTCTCCCAGTCTTAGGAAATAGCATTTAGTTATTAAAAATAACAAATAACAAACAGCTGCAGAGAGGGACATAGTCTATATTGGGAAATTACTGGAAGATTGCAGCCAGGAAAGAGAGAGGCAAATTAATTCCTCTAACTCCTCTCCTGCAAATAAATTGGTGGAATGTGGATGACCCCCATTCTAGTAGGGAGAGACAGCACACAGTAATTCTATTCCCTCCACTGGGTTCCTTTCGCTCCCAGTAACACCCTCAGCCCTGGAGAGCAGAAGCTCTGGCTCGTCCTGCCCTGTGGCTCCTGCCAGCCCAAGCAGAACCAGACACAAAAGCATCGCCTCCACTTTTGGCTCCCAGATTAAATTTCAACTCCTAAGTGTCCGTATTTGCTGTGCTTTCCTCAGCCTTCATTTTTCATGGAAGTGGATGTACTCTAATACAAATGATTTGGTGTATTTTAAGAGCACTTCCATTCATTTACTGCTTGCTAAATGGACAGTGCAATCAGTATGTCCAATACAGGAGAGCATTCAAGGTGGATGTTCACACTGGGACAGACATAAAAGAAATAGTATGTATGCAAGAAGCAGTTTACTCTGGCACGTTTTTAAATTATTTTGTCTCCCATTACAAAGGATGCAGTGATGCCATTTAATTGAAAATGATTACTGATTTTATTAAGTCTGAGGGAATAAAATATACCTTCTATAAAACAAAACTAGGAAACTGCAGATATATCTCATACTACCCAGGCAGGTAAAGAGAGACAGCATTTCTACATTGAGTATTTATACTGGAAACCTGCATCTCTTATTCATACACAGGAAATTTTAGCTCAAGTTTAAGTGCTCACTTAAGTTCAGATTTAAGTTCATGAACCAGGTCTAAAATGTTAAACTTATCAGTTACAATAAACATGGACTTTAATGAAAACTTAGGTCAGAGCATCAGCTGGACTAGAGCTGGTGTTGTACCACTGCAGAGCTATAGAGGTGAGGATACCAGCATGGATCATATTGTCTGGATAACTTCAAATCACAGCCTCACTCAAAGCAATAGTCTTTTCTTCATGATTTCCTGTAAAATATCATCAATGTCTATAGCAGCACAGGAGCAATAATAATACAATCGCTAGTGCAGCACGAATTAATTTCTGAACAACTGTCTCACACGAAAGCCCTTTGGAGGGGAAAAAGTAGATCAATAGGCAAAATCCACTGCATTTGCAGAAGGCCAGGATGCTTGGGCTGCCTGTGCAGCTGGAGAGTTGTAATCCAAATCCTTTCTGCACGTGACTGGAGCGCGCTCAGGGCTGCTTTGCCGGTCTCTTAAGTGTAGTCTTTCCCAGAGAATGAGCAAGCAATAGGCTGCTGGACTCGTTGCAGCCAGAGTGCGAACAGGTTTCTTCAGGCGCCAAGCCCAGCCAGCTGTCTGTGGGCGAGCAGGCGTCCTGGCACCAGGACTGCAGGAGACAGGGTGCCGGGGTACGTGTCCTGGAGGTGGAGGCCAAGCCACTGGAAAAGCTGCGAGAGCTCAGTCGTCTTGACTGCCCCTCTGAAAACACATTTTATTGAAGCAACTGGATTCTGGTGAAACATAGCTGCTCCTGTTGTCAGCGGAACAGCAGCACAGCCAGGCATTGCAGCTAAAGTGGTGTGGGGTCCTTGGGGAACAGCAGTGCACACCAGCCAAGGTGAAGGGACAGTGAGTGGCTTGTGCATATTCTCTGTACCGTGAGTGAGGCCAGGATGACAGCAAGGACGGCCCTCGTTGACTTTGACTAGAGTCTGCCCTCTGGCTTGGTCCAAATGGTGCAATTAATGCAGATCACAGTGTGACCAACTCTCTCTTGCCTACCACTAAATTGCAGTGAGGGATATGTAAGCAGTAAAGGTAATAATGAGGTAATGAGAAAAGTGTTTCAGACAGGCTGTAAAGATCAACCTAAATATCAGCTATAGTGGCATTATGTAGTCCTTTCAGTGTATACAGTTCTATTCATTGATAGAATATCCCATGAGACAGGTATATTTTATATATACAGTTACATTTAGGACAAAGAAATAACAGCATGCAGCTGTTAGAAGACTTGCCTTTGATCAAAAAGGAATTAATTATCAGAGACGAATATAACACAAAGCTCCTGATTCCACTGCTCCCACCCACTGTCTCAACAAGAAAATATACATACTTTTACATTTATAAAGTAAGAATTGAAATTCTTTTGCTTTGAGTGCTTTTGATGGTTAAAAAGTATTGAAAAAAATAAATCCAGCCCTCAATTTCTTACCTTACCTGTAATGTAAATGAATTAAAACATCCATACTTTAACTGCTACATATATGTTATACAGAAGCATAGAAATTAATAGCCTCAACCCTTGAATAGTTAAGATGGGTAAATTCTTACCTTCCTTCTCTACCAGAGCCAGCCTTTGGAGAGCTGGTTTTCAATCTCACTTTTCTCTGTTAAATGAACAGCTCAAATCAGATGGATTGCATTGAAAGAAATTTTTTTTTTTCTCTGTGAGACTCATAAAGATTTACTTTCCATCTTTAAAAGAAAAAAGACCTCATCTAAATAGAAGAAAAATATCAAATAACAGATTATAAGCTGTGATTTATTCCCTTCAGCATCCAAGAATCAGTTCTCCACTCAGAAGGTGGAGAATTTAGAAACAAATTTGGTCCTTTCATTCAAAGACAAGACCATGAATCAGTACTTGTTTACATACAGTCTGTCTTACTAGAGGAAGTGCTTTCACCCACACATTGCTCCGCCTGACCTGTTCTTGTTCAGATTTTGTGTAGAAATGACCGTGACATCAACAATAAGCGGAACTAAACACAGCGTCGTAGTATTTAAATTGTTTCATTAAGAGTATCAGTTAAAGAAAGATACTTTAAAGTTACCTACTGGGAAGAAAGAGAGTAAGATCCATCACTCTGTATACAGATTTGTTCAGAGTTTTTTCACTCATTAGAGCAACCTTACCTTGAATATTGTGGGAGTTTTGGTCATCACAATATAAGAAAAATATTAAACTATTAGAGAGTGTCCAAAGGAGGGCAACAAAGCTGGTGAAGGGCCTTAAGGGGAAGCTGTATGAGGAGTGGCTGAGGTCACTTGGTCTGTTCAGCGTGGAGAAGAAGTGGCTGAAGAGAGATCTCATTGCAGTTACAACTTCCTGGTGAGGGGAAGAGGAGGGGCAGACACTCAACTATTCTCTGTGATGACCAGTGGCAAGACTTGAGGGAATGGCCTAAAAATTTTGTCAGAGGAGGTTTAGGCTGGATATTAGGAAAGAGGTCAAGAAGCATTTGCACAGTACTCTCAGACACATGATGTGATTCTTGGGGATGGTCCTGTGCAGGGCTCAGCATGTTCTGTGATTTATAGTATGAATAGATTTATATTGCCAATGCTGGCTGCAGGTATGCTTTTATAGTCCTCCTGACCAAGAAAATGCTATTGCCTTTATAGCTTGGAGTAGCAAAAGTGAATTTTACAATTAGAACAGATATAGGTAACAGCATCATGCAGATGTAGAAACAGTTTTAGTTGTGAAGCTGGGAAATGCTTTTTCATATTATTTTAAAAGAAGTAATTTCCTTACTTGCAAACATGGAAGAATGTACTAGAAATATTCTTATGCCTTCTCCGTAAATTCTGCCTACCTCTCAGGGGCAAAACCAATGGGAAAATAGCTTTGGGAAATTTATGAATAATGGTAATACTTAAATAATTCAGTTTTCTGGAATAGTTTCTGAAGTCTTTTTCATATCTTAGTGAGAAAGAGAACATCCATTTGTGCCTATAGATGAAGACTGTGACATTTAAATCAAGATATGATTTTAAAAATTTTCAACTTCTACTTTGGAGGGCACACTTTTGGCATGGACTAAGGTTATAGGAGTTGTAATAAATATGCATATTTAAAACACCTTACTTAATTTTTGGACTATTTAGTGTCTATTACCAAAACAAGGGCTTTGAAAGAACAGGATTAAAACCAAGGATGAAAGAACAGCTCTCTTGCAAGATTTCCATCTCTGCAGGATTTGGGTAAAACACAAAAGATTTTCTTCCTCTGCTTTAACATACAGAGGTAAAGGAAAGGACTGGAGCAGAAGCATGTTTTTAAATAGACATTTCCCCAGAGAGACATGATTCTTGAGACCGCAAGATGCTGGCATCGATGTCAGGAGACAGGAGTCAACAAACCTCCAAAGCTCTTCTTCTGGATGTCATCTGTAAAACAGATAAAGTGGAATGAACCACATTTGGGGCAGGGAGCTGAGCAACAGATGTCTTTATGATAAAAGCTTATTTTGCAGGTTGAGTGACAAATGCTACATGCAAGACCTGCAACATCAGCAGAGCAGTGTTTCTTCCCCCATAGTTCCATCCCTGGGCATAAATGTCAAAAAATAAAGATTGCATCCTCGAATATAGTCTAACACAAGAACTGTAATTTTAAAAACTGTATTTCCAAAAGAATCGTAGTAGTGTTTTTGTTCCCCAAAGTACAAGGGTAACAATATTACAGAAATAAAGGCAGAAAGATGAATTGGAATAAAACATTTGGTTGGAAACACTGAGCTGTTGCCATGACTAACGGGAACTAATTTATTTACTTATACATTCTTTGTAATCTCATTTTCTCCCATGCGACAGCCAATGACTCATTGTTTGTTTACTGATGAAGAAAAAATACTTTCTGAAATCTGTACAAGGAGAGATCTTCTCTGGACAGTCTGCATTCCTCCCATGGCTAAAAACAGACTAACCCTCCTCTGCAGCGCCCATCCTGTAGGGCCCCACAGCCCCATGGATACCAAGTGCTCAGCATCTCAGGGCAGGGAAGGAGGAGGAGAG
The DNA here is from genome assembly GCA_013399895.1 of Serilophus lunatus. Lineage (NCBI taxonomy): Eukaryota > Metazoa > Chordata > Aves > Passeriformes > Eurylaimidae > Serilophus > Serilophus lunatus. The sequence continues at coordinate 363,089 of VXBA01004287.1, forward strand.
GCACATGCCCAGGTCCTGACAGTAGGGACCACAGAAGGCAGATAATGTAGCTTGAGCTTTACTTTTCCCACAGGTTTCCCCAGCCTGGGAATTTGTCATGGACTTTCTGGGCAGAGAAATGTAATGCTGGCAATGCTGCTGGAAGACTGTTCAGGCCAATAGTTTAGAACCAGCTCTGGTGTGCTCTGTCTTCTATATTTCTGAGCTTGACATATACCAGTTCAGATGGCACGAACAGGAAATATGGACTTGCTTGCTTTATCTTTTCCTTCCTCTTTGCTCACTTGTATCCCCATCCTGATAAAAATGAGCAGAAACTGAAGTGGAAATATATTTCTGGGATGCTTTTGCAAGTCAGCTGACAAAATAAAAAGATATTCATCGAAGAAAAGAAGAGAAAACTGTAATTTTTAACAAAACAGCCAGCTGCAAGATTCACTGTGGTAATCTTACCAGCATTTTAGGAATGAGGACTGCCCACCTGTAGGTGTGTCACGAAAAAGGCTGCTACTTTATTGTTGTTGACTTACTTTTTCCCCTTTCATTGCACGTCCTTCAAAGAGACTTGCTGAACCTCTCAGAGCAGTTGTTAAGTGGTGGTGTACACCAAACACCACGTGGAAGAACGTGTCCCTGAATGGCGGGGCTCCCCCAAACCACAGCCATCTCTACCATTTGAGGTGACAATCAGCTGCCATCATTTGATGTGGTGGGTTTGTGTCATTCTAGGCTTCTAGTTATTAAAAAGTAACAAAACTGCTAACAGATAAACATATGAGATCATGAACCCTCCCATTAATTAAAAGGGAGTGTTTCAATACCAGCAATAATTAACTTAATTGGAAATGGGATATGAGCCTTGGAGTACAGGCTGTGAGGACTGAATGCAGCAGGGAGACCTTTGGTGCCAGGAGGTAACATTAGTCATCTGGGAAATCCTGAGAAGCACCCTTAAACAGTGGGACTAGGCTGTCTGTCTGCAGCTGGAAAACAAAGGATGTCCTTCGGTCTAAGCCACTGTCTTTTCCCAAATCCAAAAATTCTGCTCATGACTTAGCCATACCCTTGCCTTCAGCAGCCCACTCCATAGGCCTGTAGCTCAGTTTCTGTGTTTACAATATCAAACATAAAAATAAAGCCCTGGATTCAGAAAAAAAAAAAAAAAGATCCGCAGGGTCGCTTCAGGAGGGTAAGGCAGCGGCTTGTCACTCTTCTTGTTGGAGCTGTGCCCTCAGCAGAGAGGAGGTGAAGTCATTCAGAGGGGACAAAACCCAGCCATGCTGGGATGTGGGTGATACCATGAAGGAGATGTTGCTGCTTGTTCCCACACAGTTTAAGATATAGGGTCAAGGCTCCAAACAGGATGCCCCACATTACTGGGCTCCAAGCATTGTATTGAGACCTGTGGGCTGAACTGAAGTAATGCTGTGGTGGGAACAGCAAAACCCTCCAAAGTTCCTGGGCCTGCCAGTAAGCCTTCCCCACCATGGCTGAGTGGCAGGGCTTGGTGTCCCACTCTCCCAGTCTCTCCTTTTTTTACCTCTTTGAGTACCTGTGTCACTGTTAACATCTGTTATACAGCAGTAATGAAATAGATTACTGGAAATATTTTTAGCTAGCCTGGACTCTGGTAGTAGCTTTATTGCTACTTTTGTGTCACATAACCAAACTGCTAAAGCATGAAGCTCTGCCCAGCATTGCCCTGCAGGAAAGATATCCAGAACACCTGCAAGCCTGACAATGGAAGATTTTATGCATATTTATCTCTGAATCTTTGCTTAGATGTAAGTTTGGATGGACATATAATTTATGTATCTCTAACCTAAAATACTCCAGGGTGATTGTTCATCTTGTAAAATATTTAGAGGCACATACCCACGCATGGCCCAATTTTTTAAAACTAGGTTTGTACAGTTCTGTGCCTAATTTGTTTGTGTAGCTTCTGTGATTGAATGTTCAGCTAGCAAGTGGACATGCACATGCTTAGATCTGTAGATACCAAACTCACTCTTCTCTCAATTCCCTGAAATTTTTAGGTGTAAACAAGCTAAATGTTAAATACCATCTCTTGTCAGACTCCAAGCAGACAGCAGTCTCTGCTGCTTTCTGGAAGGAAAGTGGGCCCAGGAAGAACAAATTTCAGTGATCTCACTGCTAAATGCATTAAGCCTAAAATAAGTAGTTCTATAAATACACATACTAAAGCTGTAAGTGGGAACTATTCATAGTGGATGGTCACATTCTTAACCCTAGTCTATGTCACTTGTCAGATAACTACTGGAATTCTCAAGTTGCATTTACAAGTACTGCATTATAGTCCAAAAACATTTGAAAATAAATTTGTGCTTATTGTAAAGAGGAACTTCTGAATTTTACTTATGCCTTAATGCAAAAAAACCCCAAAAAACCAAAAACCAACCAACCAAAAAAAAAAAACACCAACAAAAAAACCCCAACCACATTCCTTGAGCACTAATTATATTAAACTTCATAAGGGTTTTATCCAGTACTGTACATAACTCCTAGGGACTAGCTTCTGGAAGTTTAAATTTGCATTATAGGGACAGATAAAAATAATGTTATAAACACACTGCATATATAGCCTATATAAAATAATATAGTACTTATGCATCAGTCACCATTGTGATTCATGTTAAAATATAGTGTGAACACTACATCACTGTAATACAGCTATTACCTAGGAGAGATCCTGTGTCTTACTGTTGTTCCCCTCAGTGCTTAAGAAGCACAGTTTTCAAAATTGCTCTCTGTAATTTTGTAGATGTCATCCATATGGAATTTCTGCTTTAATATTCACCTTAATCTCTGCAAATTGAATCTCTTCCAGCTGTGTGAGGTGTATGTCTTGGAGGAATCCCCTCCTTCTCCTTGACATTTTATTTGCCCTCTTCAGTGGTAGAGGAGTGATGCTGTATTTCATCAGGGCATAGAACTATCAGAAGGAAGTATTCTCCACGCCTCTTCTGAAAAATCACCCTGCATGTTCCTGACTCACAACTCAGTCTGTGTTGGTTGTGGGTACACTTTTGGAAACCCTTACCCAGAAAGAGCTGCAATTTGTTTCACCCCAAGAAGACAGCAAATGCAGGAAGTCATGGGTCAGGTCTGCTGTGCTGTGGTTTTAAGTGATGATGCATTTACAGACCGAAGCAAGCTTTGTTTTTAATAAAGCTACCACCACCTAATGAGACCCGCACAAGCCACGGAGGGTGAAGGGGAGCGATTGACTCATTTCCTGAGCCTGGTCCCTGCCACTGTGACTCAGGGTAGCGAGTCTCACCCCGGGTATCGCATCCTCACTGGGGTCCCTGGGGGCTGTGGGTGCCTCTCCCCATGGGATCATGAGTCTCAGGATGAGCTGGAGCTTGGACAGTGACAGTGGAAGAAGCAAATCTGCAAGGAGGGAAGACAAGGCTTCTGCTCACCATGCAGCATGGTCACCAACACACTGGGATGAAACTTAAGCACATTGCAGTTCTGATTTTGCCATATATAATGAGCTCTCCTTCATGAGAAATCACTTTCAAACTCCGACGAGAAAAAAGAAAGCTGCTTTTCTTTTGTAAGCACATGCAGCAAGTTGGCTTTGTTGCTCTAAACACTGAGAAAAATCACTCTCTCAGGAGCAATAAGCACTTGAGAAAGGGAATGCCTTCTATTTTAGAGGTCTGTTTTGGTCCAAGAGGGATTGCACCTCCATGACTCACTTCTTTAGCTGTGGAGGGGGAGCCTGTGCCATCGTAAGCCTCTCTAAAGCAGTGGTCTGAATTTAGACCATAATGAGGGTAACCATGTATCTTCACCGCCCAGCTGCTGGGGGCTAGTGCTGTCTGCTGTGCCTTTTGCTCAAAGTACTCCAGGCATCCATACCTCAGATTAGCTGACATGATCTTTAGATATAATGTTTAGATGCCAATAACTATATGGAACTATTTTTCGCTGGAGTAATGTAGTAGAGGGTCTAACATCTCATAACAGTGGAGATGGTCATTTGGTGCCTTAAGTTGCAGCTACCTCCTGCTCCCAGCTCCTGATTTGGCTGCTAACCACAGGTGCCTGGTGTATTTTGAGATGCCAGTGGCCTGGCTTGTCTTTCCTGGCATCCAGTTCTAAGCTCCAGAAAGACATGGGTTTCCAATATTTTGTGTTATACAACTGTCAGTCTCCAGTGCATGTGTGCTGTCCCCCAGGGTCATCAGGCCATGCCTTTGTGTGAACAACTGAACAAAGTCCCAAATTGCCAGCAATTGTAGTGGGACATTTGATACCTCCATCATTTGTAGATGACTTCCTGCTTATGGGTGTCTTAAATCAGCAAGCTGAATCTTCCTCTGTATACTTTCTCCATCTTAACATATTTTCCCAGTTTTCTGAGACATGAGAATTAATATGCAATTCAATATTAATCCATTCAATATTATGGATTAATTTATTCAGGACAGCTAATTTATCAAATATTGTCTCACATGCTTTTTTAACAGCAGCTGAAGTGCTTTCAATATTTTCTAATTACCAGCGTTCCATCTCCGTTTTTCTGTACATAAAATAAAGTTTGAATATAGCTCTTCATCATTCCCATTTTGTAACAATTTATTTCACTTCTGTCTTTAAAAAAGGGTCTGCTTCCTCTTTAGCACATCATCTTACCTAATGCACCTTTAGCTGCCCTTCACTTGTTCTGTTTTCTTGCTCATTTGATCTCTTCCCAGAGACTTGAGCAGTGCCTGACAAGCAGGATTTCTAAAGGCACACTGCTTACTTCTTCCTCTATTTTGTTTTCTCCTTCGGGGGTGGGGAGTAATGGGGAAGGCACATATGCTGCAATCATGGTTTCTTCTAGAGTTCCTCAACTTTCCTGGAAACTCACGTTGGTTGGGTTGTTTGTAGATGTACACCATCACATCATAGCAACTAGATTTCTTAATATCTTCCAAATGTTCTTCTGTACTTCTTACCTCCTGTACTAAAAAACTAATCCAAAACTACTGGTTATCAGTGACAGTCTCCTGTGCAATGCCTTTTTGAGTTTGCTTACTTGAACTTGAATTGTTGTGAATACCACATCAAACTTTCCTAATATTCTTCGACTCCTAATTCCCCACCTTGGTGAATAGAAGTCTAGGCTAACATCTTCCTTGACAGAATTGCAGCTGTAAAAATAGCCCAAAAATATCAGAAATTGCAGATCAATATTCCTGTCTACAACTGTGGAATAATGTCAAAAAAAAAAAAAAAAAGGAATGCAGGAGATCAAGAAAACATGGAAAGAAGTTAGGACTTGTTTGATTTAGCTCTTCCGACATGTGAGAGATGCATCTTTTTACACTTTGCACTGTAAAAGAGAGAAAGGAGTGAAAGGACAAAGGCGGAGGGAGGGAGGGAGGGAGGGAGG
>VXBA01004287.1:368554-396980 GCA_013399895.1 Serilophus lunatus
AAGGAAGGAAGGAAGGAAGGAAGGAAGGAAGGAAGGAAGGAAGGAAGGAAGGAAGGAAGGAATTTTTGTGTGACAGAATGACTCAAAAAGTGAGGTTTTAAGACAGCTATAAGGAAGTTCCCATGAAAGATAAAATGCCTGAAAACACTGAAGCACTCTATTATCTGAAACATGATGCAGCTGTGTCTGCAACTTAAAAATGCCTTGATGTTTACAGTAGCTGTCATTGTCATACCACAGATGTCAGGGTGGGGTGCACTCCGGTCCCTGTATTCCCAATCTGTGGGGCTGTCAGTCCTGGGATTGCTCAGTGCAATCATGATCAGTACCCATTCAGATACTCTCATGCCCAGTACCAATTCTTCATTTTCCATAATAAAATAACCTAACTCTCCATACCTTACTGCCCTTTTTCCTCATCTGATTACACCCAACTACATTAGCGTCCTCTGTCCCACCTCTTCCTTCTGTGGCTGAGCCTGCATCTGCGCAGCCGGCAGCCACACCACCCATATACAATAACAGACATCAAAGCTCTCTCCTGTACTGGCAGTCTCCAGCACCATCTGAGCCTTCAAGAAGAGGCCGGGATGCTTCAGTGGGGGAATGTCCTCTGGACAGATTCCCACCTCCAGGAGCCATGCAGTAAAGCACACACTTCCAGCATAGCCAAGGACTGTGCTTAAGGTGGCTTAATGCAAGTGCTTCCTATGCTGGAAAAGAAGAAAATTAGGAGACAAGGAGGTATCAAAATTAATAGCAGTTTTGTTCTGGAAGTTTTGGACAGAAGCAGTATGAATACAAAAAGATGGGAAAGCAAGATCTTCCCACAGTAGGTCAGTATTGTTGATATAACTGAGATACTCACAAAAAAGCCAGGGCACATGTTTCCAACATCAGCTGTTGTAGTAGCAAGTGGTCCCTACTGTTCACATTTAAACATTGACCTTTTCATCTTTCATTATTACCATGGAAATCAATAATCTCATGCATGAGGAGAGATACCACTATCTCTAGAATGTCCAGAGGACAAAAAAACAAAAGGTTGTGGGAGTCACTGCTCTATCTGCTGAAATGCCCCTTTGCAAGTGTCCCAAAACACTGCTTAAATTGTTTCTCCAATGCAGAGACAGAAGATAAGGTGAAAACTCATCTTCATTCATTCTACATAATTAATCAGCAATGATAAGGGCTTGATGAAGCAACATTTGCGGTAATGTAGACTTTAAAAATAGATTCTATAATTTCCTCCATGTTTTCAGTTACAGACTACATTCATGCAGGATGTTATGCAAATTCATAATCATATCCTTTCCTTCCACATACATGCACTCACAGGAAGATTGGCTGATACATACAGAAACAAGTTCATGTACTTATGTGAAAACATGCTTGTATTGAGATGTATGCATTCATTTTAAATATGGTAACAAATATTTCTATTATTTTCATCATTCTTTTCAACTGTGTGTTTCTATCTGTGCTTACATATTACACTGCCATAACACATCACTTAAGCTTAGTGTTATCCTTACATTAATCTGCACAGATATTGGATGAGCACTGTTGGTGAGAGACACTGAGTACACATTCAAATGCATCTCTATTGCATACAAACATTCAGAAGATTTTTGTTGTCCCTAAGCAGATCTCACAAAAATCATTGCTGCAAAGGCAGCTTTAGTCTCTGTTTATTATCCATTACGTTTAGACAGGAAGGGTTAAAAAATGAGAGGAAAAGACAGAAAATAACACAAAAATAAAACAAGATAGCAATTAAAGAGGGGAAAAAAGGGGTAAAATACACTTTCAGTCATTCTCTCTGTAACAAAGATTGTAATGTGTGCAATAAATTTCACTGAAGGAGTCTTAATTATAGGTACACAGTCCTACATCTGAAACCTCTGTGATATCTCTCTCTCTCTCTCTCTCTCTCTATATATATATATATATATAATATTTATGCACACATAGGGATACATATATGTATATACCTGAATTTTCATGTGTGCTTGCATCAATGCACATATATGTGTGTGTATATATATATGTGGTATGTAGATACTACCCCAACTCCAAAACTTTTGCACGAGGAGACCAGTGAGGCAGACTTCCGACTGTCTGACAGAACTGGGGAGTCAGCTTATGTAATTTCTGTCTCTAGTTTGCTTGAAATACAAAGAACAAATTTCTGCTTTACATGCTGCTTCTGCAAGCAGCGCCTCACGGGCAGATTTACAGCACCAACAACATCAACAGCAGCAGAGTGGGGACAAAGTCACTGAAATTGCTCACACAACTGCGCAGATAGATAATGCCCTGTGGTGGCCAACACCCCCCCCGCCCCCCCCCAAACCACCCCAGACAATTTCTTGCAATTTGTTTCTTCATCATGTCCTAATATACATCACTGTCATATCTTGAAAGAAATTCAGAGCTTTCTAAAGCAAAAAGAAGGATAAATTGCTTTATATTTGGCAGAAGTGGAGCACGCCTTCTGTCATATCCCCAAAGCTTCTCCAGGGAGAGGATTTCCTCACATGGATTCAGGCAATTATTTTACATCGAATGAGATGCAGGAGCATTTCTGTTTCTGTGAGTGAGCCTCCCTGGGGGTCCTCTGCTGCCAACAACCAGGATCTGCAGCCCTTGGTAGACGGGTCTTGAGGACTGATGTGGTTTTGACAGCTGATGTCTCTCCGGGGTGCTGCCTCTCCCAGGTCCATTCCAAGGACTTCTCGCGGGTGTCAAGCCACCCTTCATTCACAACCCTATTGCAGGACAATAGGAAGTGAGGCACCAGTAGCTTTACTCCAGACCTTGAGCCCAACCTGGCAATCTTCTCCCTCCAATGGGATACAGTGACTGGGCACCTGGGCATCCCTGAGCAGAGGATGCAATCACATTCCTTAGAGCTCCTGACTGTGGACTGCAGTGTTATTGAGCTTTTCTACTAAAAAAATTACAAGTTTAAAAAAAATTAATCTTACCCTCAGGAAAGTTGAAAATCTTAAGAACAGGTTTTCTGAAAAACACAGTCCTTAGCAGAGGCACAGCAAAACTTTCCATGCTGTGCAGAGCCTGCTGTGCCCCAAGGGTTGGGAAGGATCCTTCCAGCAGCACCTCAGGTGCAGTGTGGGAGGGAGCAAAGCTCCCCCTTGTGCTGCTGCTCCCTTCCAGGTATTGTTGAGGGCATCCCACTGCTGGAGCATTACCATGCTGTACTGGGCAAGAGGTAAAAACACATCAAAAGATGCTACTCTGGCTGAAAGGGAGTCGGTTGCAATTGTTATAACAAATTTACTGCTGATTGCAGTAAAGCATTCTGCATTTTGCTTCATTTATTTGCATTGGTTTCTATAAATGCAAAGGGACAACCAGTAGTGAGTCCTTACACAGAGTAGCCATTGCATTTCTCAGACTCCTTATAAACTCAATGTTGTAATTAGTGGCCAAGCACATACTTTGGTATCTGTGATGACATCATTAACTGAAAGACAAATGAACTTCAATCACCAATCTATTTTTAACTTAGGACATTTTCAAAACTATTTCCTGGTATTTATGGACATCAGAGCTTTAAATTTATTAGAGTACATCCATTGTTAATACTATTTTCTACAACTTCTATTATTCTAGAGAATGAATTGGTGGAGAACATGAGAAAATAAAACTGGACATGTGAACCTTACGGCCTGAATCCAACCATCTGTAATGGAACTAAATACTTGGGTATTTAGTTCAACTGAATTGAAACTCAGACTGATTGTGAGGATGGCAAATATGATTTATCAATCTTTAACATCTCTAAATAGGCATGATCTTCATCTGAGTTTTTGCATTAATTTGTAGCTTTGAAAAAGTGGGAACATTTTCAATTTTGCTGTTACCATGCAGCAGCTGAATCTCAATAGGGATTTTTGCCTGAAGTACAGTATTCTACTGTCTGCTGCCTTACTTCTAAGTGCAATAATAATTAGTGTAGTGGTGCATCGAGAGCATTTGAGGCATGGCTCAGGCAGGGAAGAGAGAGTTACTCTACTTTCATGCAGTAGAAGCAAAACAGATTTGGCAAGCTTTGCAAAGTGACAGCGTTGACAATATTACCACAAGTGTTCGTGCATCAAGGACTCCTGCTCCGTATTTGGCTTTTTCTGAGCATATTCTGCACACATCTGCACAAGATAATCCCATGAAGAAACAAAGTTTTTAGTACTCAGGGTGAAGAGACAGAGAAATTTTTAGGCAGTTTTATATATAAAATGGGTGAAAGATATTTAGTCCTGCCTTGAATCAGGAGACTTTGTTAAGGAGGGGTTGTTAGCAGTGTTGCTAGAAGCAACCATTAGAAAAGATCAGGAGAATGATTTCTAAAGCTGAAGGAGATGAAAAGAGCTTCCCAAGAAGTAGAGTTCTTCAAGAATGATGTGTCTGTGACAACCATACCAAGTTTTTCTGACATAGAGGTGTCCTGGGACATCTGGAATACTTGGGAGAAAAAAACTATGTACAGTGAAGGCTTAAAACTCATATCAGGAATGAAAAAGGGAGGGAATGGCTGGGTGAGACGCCCTTGTGTGACACAGCTGCAGGTAAGCAGGTTTTCCCCCTGCACTGTGTGTGTGTGGTCATTTTTGGTCGTTCATCAATGAGAAAAGTCATTACAACTCAGTGAACTGTCTGTCTCTGCCCAATTCCATCTCAATGCACCCCCTGACCACATGTGCTGCTGCTGCTCTTTCAAGGCACGGCACCCGAGGAGCACCAAGAGCTACCAGGGTTTGAGATGAATGGCACAGTCATGAAATGTGTGACAACAAAAAATCAACAAAAAGGGAAAAAGGTGAAGCTTCGTAAACAATTAAACCACTCAAGAGCTGTATGAAACTCTTGGGAGTAGGACAAAAGGAATAAAAAAAGCGCTTTTACAGTACTCAGCAGGGGATCAGAGAAAGGTTTGTGCTACTCCTTCATGTGGTGCTGCTCCACTGACACATTGCAGACATGAGCTCACCTTCATTTAAGGTCAGCTTTTCAGTGCTTCAAGTTGCTAATCCTGCTGAATAGTCAGGCCCTAGATGAACTATCTCCCAAAGGGAGCTGTCAAGTAATACTTACCCACTTAATTGACTAAGACCTGTTCCTAGTTTTTTTTCTGGCAATTGATGGATCTAGTAGTTGCCTTTCCCCTACAAGATAGATCAATTGACAAGAAAACTATTTAATGACAAAGCTTCTAAATGCTTGTCTAAGTTCTCTCTGCATTTTAATAGCGGAGACTAGTTGTTCAGTCAAGCATGGCACTGAATGCTGCACCATCAAGTTGAAACGTATCAGCCGCTCTGAAGAAAATGCTTCAGGTCATACTGTGGACAGAACATCTACAGACACATTTAATGTGACAGGCTTTAGCATCCAATATCTATGAGTTTGGGTTGAAAGCAAGCTTGCAGATGTGTTCTAAAACGCCAACTGAGGTTGCAAGCATGTAGACATATTTGTTGGTTTAACCCCCAAGGGCACTGCTGTGATTCAAGAGGTGGCACAAAGGTATAGATGGACAGTCTGTGCCTTGCAATAGCCCCATATTTGTCCTCCACTCAGTTTTTTCTTCCAGGCTCTCACGTTCCTTTCACATCTACACAAGGATTTCTCTGCTCATAGTTGTGTTAGGAAATGCTTTCTCACAAGGTTTCCATGTTTTCCCTACCTTTACTAATTGGAAGCACAGTAGCTTGCACTCTTACTGAAAAGACTAATTTATTTCTAAATCAATGCTCTTACACATTTAAGAATTTGGCAAGGAGGAGATATTATATTAGCCTGAAGAGTTTTCAAACACAGTCTGCTAAATTACTAATCCCATTCATAATGAAATTTGACTGATTTTATACTTTTCGTACCTTTTGGGAGTATACAAAACTTTCCAGCACTCAAAGAGGCAGTGTAATCTTTGCCCTTCTTACTGAGACTGTGTAGTACTTTGGTTCAAGGATAGCCCATCTGGTCCCTTGCAGTGATGTCTCACTGAGAGAAAAGGTTGCACTGGTCTCTTTCAGTTTTTCAGAAACAGTGATGAGAAGGTGATAAGCTGTTTTCTCTGGACTAGATCCTGCTTTTCTTATTCAACCCATGCTCACATTTCAAAACCAAAGTTTTCAAGCCAAGGCAGCTGCCACCCTCATCTAGTTCAGACAGTGGAAGAACCCAGTCTTTTGTCCGAGTATTGGGTTATGTGAGTTGAGTAGGAAGTTCACTAGCAGCAGAATTGAACTGGAATACTCTGCCCTTGTTTCAGAGAAATGGCAGAGTAAAAGCAACTCAGGAGTAAAAGGAATCCAGGAGCAAAATAATGCCTTTCCCATGGGATTTTCACAGCTTCTCCTTGTACCTTCTGTACAAAGCAGGTCATGCTTTTTAGTCTTCCATGTTTATGGGTAATCTGAACTAAAGAATGCAAAATACAACCTACTTCAAAACTTCAAGCTGTTAGAAGCTAGTTGGAAGCGTGACACTCTCTTGCCTTTATCCATCTTTGCCTCTCTTTCCTCTGTCACTGGGGTTTGTTAATAGAACCAGTCTCACCTTTTAACATGAATTTTCTTTGCCTGAAAGATAGGGTAAGTCTACTCTGCATATGATACTTCACTCTTCATACCTATATAATTGAAAATTACCATAATTTCCCTTCAAGTTTATCTGACCAAGGAAACCAAATAGTCACTTTCAGATACTCCAGCTATGTTACTCATGCAATACAGGACAACAACTGGTTCGAAAAGGACTACTCTGTCACCACTGATGGGAGGCTCATGCTGCAGCTGAGACTGCTGCTGTACTTCAAACACTGTCAAGATTAGAAGCACTTTGAGTATAACTTAATCAGCTTTCTTCCACCAAAATTTTGTCAGCCACAGATTCCCCACAGTGAACCAGATGTCTCACTATTTACCCCGTCTTACTGCAGAAATGTTAAGGCTGCCAAAAAAATTGCCAGACAACTTCCCGTGTTTGTACATGCAACAAGCACCTGCAGTTATATTCCCTTCAAGGTCTAAAAATTCTTCAAAAATTTAATTTTAGTTTTGGGGAGGCTTTAGGGAAAAAAATGTAAACCCGATTTTTTTTGCTGTTTTTGAGGTGAAAGAGGGTGGAATAGTAAATAAACTGAGCAAACCATTTGCCTACCATTGACTTTGTGGTTTGCTCAGCTCAGCCTTCTTTGGGGACGAAAAGAGAGAGGGGATGATTTGAACACATCTAAGAATAAGTAGCCCAGCTGGGTGCAGGCAGATGTGCTCCTCTTCCACCTGCCTTTCAGAATATGCAAAGCAAATGCACTCATCCACACCTGTTTGTGTAGACACATCCTGACTTCTGAAGCTTCAAATTTGGTATCAAAATAATCTCTTCTGTGCAGAGCAGGTGTTTGAGAAGTTGCATACAGCTCATTTTTGAAAACGTGATCCTGCAAGTTTGACAGCGTGAACCAGCCCCACAGAACGGACTGCAGAGCTATGACCTCTGAGTGTACACAGAAACTGCCTTTGTGTGACTTACTGGCCTCATTACTCATCTTACAGCCATCACTGAGCAAGTCAACTTCTTATGTTCCAGAGGAAGCCAAAATTATAATAATGCTGACAGTAGTGCATTAATTAACTGCAGTCTGCTGGGGCTGCCTGTGAACTTCTTAAGTGTGAGATTTTGTTAGAATGACTGTGCATGGAGCTGTGGATTCTCAGGTGATGCAATGAGGAAGTGCAAACGACCTTGTTTAACTCATGGTCATGTTCCCTTCCTCTATGACTGTCATTTTGTGCAAGGACTGCAGTTGATGGCTTGAGGCCTCAGTGATTTCAGGTTTCTATCAAGAGTGCTATGTATAAGTGGAACCCAAGTCAGCATGTTTACTAACCTGAGAGATCTTTCTAATGACACATTTATACTACGACCAGACAAAGGAATATCTACATTCCTAAGAAATTACATTCTTTCAGAAATTACATTCTGAGTTTGTTCAACCACCTTTTATTGACAATACTGAATGCCTTCTCTGTGAAGTACCTCTTCCATTCATAAGTACACAGGCTGCTCAAGATTTCACTGGACAAAACCACACCAACAATTAGCTGACAGAGAGTGAAATCAAAAAGTAATTGGAGCCAACCAGTATGGTCTCTTTAGTGGTCCTCATTTTCACTGGTTTTCAATCTTGGATCAATAGGTGTCTTTGCTTTGACATCTTTCAGCATCTCTACTGCAAATATCAATAATAAACATGCACACAATACTCCTCATTAGAGGTTTGCTAATGTGGCATTTAGAAGTAAAGCCCTTTTCCTACTTCCACCCTCAATATGATTGTAGATTGTATTTCATGTAAACATATTTTTCTGCTCTTGTATATTATCTAGCCCTATTCAGAATGCCTTTCCCCACCCTTGGGAATGCCTTGCTTTTCTAGTTGAGCTGATCCTCCACATGCCTTTGCATTTAGAATAGATGAGTAATGTAAATCCTAAAGGCTTTGTCTGCAGTCACTTGCAAGTTGTCGAAACTTTGGTGCCTTTAATTATCCCAAAAGTGAATGTTGCAACATGACCGCACCACCTGCATAGCTTGGGATCCAGACCTGTGTTGACTGTGTGTATGGTACTGGCTTTGCTCCACATCAGTATCTGCTATGTATACATACATATGCATTTCTGCAAGACAGGGATTGCTCTTTCCAGTGCGTGCTGTGCCATGCTGGAGCTCTCCAGGCTACAAGCTGATATGTCTCAGTGGTGCAACACAGCTTTGATCCCAGAATCACTGTAATTACGTTACACTATTGCTCCCTCTGAACTGCTTAGCTAAACTGAGAAGCCATCTGAAAGATGCTTTGGTTGGATGTCATCTTGCTCCCACATCACTGCCATGCATCAGGTGGTAGTGCAGGCTTGCGCCCAGACAGCCCTAGACCTGTCAAACCTTGATCAGCTGGCCCCACTTCCAAACTTCCCAGCTGAGGCTGCTGCACCTCCTTCATTTGCACCACAGCACGGGCACCACTCAGCTTGTCAACAAGAACTGGATGCTTTTGCTCTGCTACCAGCTGCTCATCTGTGTCTGAGCTGTGACTCACAGAGCAGAGAGACTGCAGGGGTGAATGGAGCTGGAAATACTCCTCCTGTGATGAATTGTGTGTTTCACCCACCACCCAGAGTACTGGCTGCTTTTTACTGTTACCTGTCCCAGTGGTGGGTGTTTAAATTGGTGTTTAGAAATCATGAAGGCTGCAAAAGACATGACTCTCTGTGGCAGGGAATTGCATGCTACATAATGGGAAGCTATTCAGTTCCTATTTGCATCTGCAATGATAATGTTTGTTTGCTAGTTTATGTAGAGAAACTGAGCCAAATAAATAGTCACTGTCTCATCCCTGCTTTGAAAAGTCATCACTGGCATGATGACAATCATCAAGACAGTGCCTGAAAACAAACCTGTCGAACACAGGCAGACTATGTGAGGGTGAGCCCAGATTGCTTGGTTTGAAAATCTTAGAATGGCAAATAATAGAAGGAATCTGAGGAACTGCAGATGATCAGCCAAAACTTTGTCTACCTTAAAAAGTCAGGAAGAGAAAGATGCACAGAGTGTGAAGGATTGCCTTGTGTTTGAGGGTTTTGGGAGCTCTGGCCTCATTTCCCAGCTTTGCTCAGGATTCTCATATAACCTTGACCAAAGTCAATTCATCTCTCTGTACCACTACTTCTCAATCATTACATAGATTTCCCCTCTCCAGCACTACCTTCCCTCTCTTTCTGTGTCCTTCTGCCTCACCTGCTGAGACTGTAAACTCTGCAAGGTACAGACACCCTCTGATTTCTGATTTCTCTCTGTTTAGTTTAGATTATCTCTGGTTTGATTTGTTTCTCTTTATACCATATCCAGCAACCTCAAGCAGAACCTATGAGTAATACTATAACAAAACCAAAACACAGCTGAGTTTTTGAAAGCTTCTGTGTTAAAAAGAAAAAAATTTAATCAATTCTGAAACATTTCGCTTCTCATGAGCCAGTAGAAAATTTTAAGAAAATTTGGCTCATTTTAATAGTGTAATTGGTTGGCAGTAATGAAAACACTAACTAGCAATTTCCTATGGTGTTGGTATATGGAGTTATACATAATATTTTTAAGTTGTAAGCTCTGTCTGCTGTATTTAAATATTTGGAAAAAGTTCTATGCACAGGGACTGAAACCTTGATTTTGCTAACAGTCAGCAGAGGCATCCACAGGTAAAATTCTGATGTAAGCAATAATCCTGGATATGTTGCTGTTATCTCCACAACCTGGATGCTAATTTCCTCACAGGTGACAGCCTTCCTCCTGGAAAGACGCAAGTTTCCAGAAAGCCGCAAGTCAGAATTTTCATACGTTTTCTGCATTATTGATGAATAAAAGTTAATTCGGAACTTAACATGCATTGGTAAACAAGGAAGATAAAAATTAGAAAAACATACTCTCTCCATCATCCAGAGTGTTTTCCTTCATCAAGAAGCTCCCTAGCACTAAAACTTAATTAGGGAAAAAGATGTAAATCAGAGAATATGGGTACATACAGTTGCCATTGAGATGTTATATGCTATTGTTCTGACGTATCAGCAACATTTTCCTAGCAGCTTTATTTAAGGTGAATTTTATAATTATCTCTGCACTCAGGAGAGCTGCCACTTTGCCCAGGGATGTATGAAGGACTCTTGCTGCAGACCATGTTCCCCAGCCAGACCCCTCTGGTATCTGTTCTATCTCGGTTTGCTCTAAGTTCCAGGACCCCCTGCCCAGCAATGAGATCCAACAGGATGAATGGGGCAGACATGAATGCCCACAGCCTCACATTTCAAGCTGTTTTCCAGCTGACAGGCAGCAGGTACTTTCAGGCTTACCTCCATAAGGATTAGAAAGAGTTTCTCAAGATTTTGATCTCTAAAGGATTTACCCAGAGTCTTATTTCTCTTTATATTTTATTTAGCCCTGTTAAGGTCTCTTCCTACTTTCCTCGGGTCCACAGGCAGGTGGAGAGTTGAGTATAAAGCTTTGCATTTATGTTCACTCGCCGTTTTTAGTTGGGGAAAAAGTTTCTCAGTGGATCCGCATCACAGATGGAGAGGGTGGGTTTGAGACGCTAGACAGAAATCCCAGGAGCATGACCGAATGGAAACTCCAGAGTCTCTGCTATTCAGCTTTTTTTGCAACAGTTAAGAGGAGCCTGGCTCTAACGTTCACAGTGGTTTTTTACTTCTGTCAGGTGGGAAATGGATCTAGGGGCTGCTGTGGGTTTCCAGTTTTGGAGAGAGAATGATACTATTCACAGATCTCCTTACCCAATGGCAAGAGTATCTTCACCAAAGCCACTTATGTCACAGAGCTTGTTAGGACACAAACCTTGCACAAATAAAGAATGAAGTGAGACAAACCAATCCCTTTTATGTGCTTTATTTATTTATCTATAGATCCAAGGCAAGCACTTGGCCAAACCAAGATCTCATATGGCCCAAATTCAGCTTCTCAAAACAAGAATTTGCCAATCACCAGTGCTGGAGCATCCTTGCCAGATTCATTATTAAGTACAGATACATGGTAGATGAAAGCATATTACACTGCTGAGGCGCTTAGCTACCACAGCACTGAGATAGGAGAAGCAGCTAGTGCAAAGCACAGTGTAAGGAGTCAGTGAAGCTCATTTGCAAGGGAAATGCAAATACAGAGCTGATTGCATTCCCTTAAATGGGAAAGTGTGTTAAATCTGATAAGTGTGCTCTGAGAGTCTCCTGAGCGTGGGCTTGTCTCAGCACCTAGTTTTTGTTCTACACTGGGTGAGGGAATGAATGCTGTTCTGAAACCCTCACAGGTGAGAGACAGCAATTATTTCCCTCTACTTCTTCCAATATCTGCATAAATTAACATCTAGATAGCCTTTATATCTCCAAAGCACTCCACATATATTAACTAATTAATGCTTGCTGTACCCTTCTATACTAAAGAAAGAATTATCTTCATTTTGCTAATATTGAAATTCAAGTGGGAAGATTAAGTGCATAGGAGTGAATCCAGCTAAGCAGTTTAGTCAGTGAAGTCAAAGGGACTGAAAGTTAATCATACATTTAAGAGCTTAGGTGGAATGGGACCAGGGTCTTGTATAGGACTGAGTGCTTTTAAGGATCAGGCACACCCAAAGCCACAGAGGCATCAAGTGTGAGAACCTGATGTGAAATTTCTTTCCAGGAGCTCAGATCTCAGGCCAGCAGATGAACCCATCATACACTTTCTAAAAGTGACTAAAACCCACCTGGTCTCTAAAGTGTATAGTCATATAAGGCAGAAATCAGAAAACAGACTTGGAACATGAACATGTTGCCCAAATGTAAATAGTATGTGTTTTTTTCACCACCACATTTCTAATAGTGTAATACATGACTCTTGACACTTTCCAAAGTTCAACTTCTCTCCATCATTACCTGCAGTGCCTATGGCAGAAAACATGAAGTGCTAACTGCCTGTTACATAAAGCTCTTGACAAAAATCATCGAATCTCCTCACACTTAGAATAATGAATGTATTCTTTTGGAATTTTGAAATCAGCTTTCCTGGCTTCACAGCTGCAACACTGCCAACCAACAGATCTTACAGTCCTCTCAGGAAAAAAAAATAATTGTAAAAAGGATTTAGAGGAGCCATGCAGACAGTGGGGTTTGATTAACTTCATTTGCATATTAGTTCTTATACACATAAAAAGTTTTTTTGAGGCAAACTGGGGAGAGCTGTACCTGAATCTTTAGCAAGTGCAAATTCTGTCGAGTTCAGGACTAAGCCCTGGTCAGATATCCAACAAAATGAGCGGCTTGAATATGTCTTTACAGATTTTCTGCATTTTACTGATATTGCCCAAGATTGTAAGGTACTCTTGTAAGCAGCCCTCAAAGGCTCATATTAAATATTAGTTTGATAAGGAGGGGCCTTATTTGGGGATAATTGTTCACCAGGACCTGAATAAATTGCATGAGGCATTGGGGCATTTTCCTTTTCTAAAGAAACAGCTCTTTTGTTGACATGGAAAATAAACAGTGAGCTCCAGAACAGGCTGCGCTATTGTAGAGTTCCCAAAATTAGGCTAAACAGCTGGTGATTCATTGTTGGGATATTAATCAGAGCAAGATAAATGTGTGTGCAAAGGAAGGGACATAGCTTATTTGATGGGGTTATGGATTGATTTTGGATTAATTTATGAAAGAGACAGGTGTTGATGGGGGTGAGAACATAGCCACAGAAAAGAGTAAGGACTCAGCTTAGTCAGCCTCTCCTGGTGTTGATAAGCTAAAAGAAAAAAATGTCTGCAAAGGCAGAGGAGGAATAAAAGAGAACAGCAGGGCAGGGCAGCTTGTGAAAGCCTGGCACTCAGAGGAGGCAGTCTTTGTGTGAGCAGCAGTAAACCGGTATGTGTGTGAGGGGTGCAAGGGTCAGAGATAAGGAAACCTAGGACTGGGCAAGCTCTGTGTAAGGACTGGGACCCCCTGTGCTCACTCTGTGCTAGCTATGCTGCTGTCACTGCTGGCAAAAGAAGCAGATACTACTATGAAATGACCAAAACCCATAGAATCGGATATGGTGGATCAAATTTCACCTGCCTCCCCTTGTCATGTGCCACAAAACTGCAAAGCTCACCAGTTACAAGTAAAATGGAGCAAAGGCAGGGCAAGCAGCAGAGCAAGGAGAAAGGAAGACACTGCTGATCATGGGGACAGAAGCAAGTAATGGAAGGAAGGGCTAGTCCCTGTGGACACACCTCACTGCTGCTTTCCTCAGGCCGAGTGAAGCCACCCACCACCATGATGAGCACTCTAGAAAAAAACAACGTGGAAAGAATAACTTTTTGCAGTTTCTGATGAAGTCTGGAAGAAAATTAACTGAAATTAATTAACTGAATTTTTTTCTTTCAAAAACTATGGTTTTACTTGAATATTTTGCGAGACTGTAGAATTTCTCTGTACAATATTGATGCACTAGATAGGCATGACATGAAGATGGTTTTTGTTATTTAGCACACATCTCCACAGTACAGCTATTGATGTGTCTTCCCCCTCTGAACTATGTAGCACTTATTTTTCACATGAGCAAACTAGCTTGAATATTGGCATAGAATGTAGAGAAATACACTGAGCATATAGATTTCTCTCTGTCCCTGTAATCCTGCATGCATCTCTGGCCTGCATCTCTGGCTTTTCACACTGGTAGCCCATCTCTAATATTGATTTGGAATGTAGACATAGTACATATTATGGATTTATTTCAGTCTTTGTTGAATCTCTGTTGGTTTGAAGAGTAGATATTTGGAAAGAACTAATTTCTCCTATAACATTGCTTTCTTTGTATACAGAGTGAGGAAATAATATAACGAATGTCTTCTAGCATGCCAAGTAACTTCTCTTTCACTGACTGTAACCCCTCCTCCTCAGCATCTGATGTCTGTCTTGGTGAAATGGCTGTGCACTGTCATAGCAGGGCCCCTTTCACAGTGAGACATCTCATCTATCTTCCTTTCCCACTGCATTGCTAATGTCCCTCTGTTTTAATACCAGTTGCTGAGCCTGCCTTTCGTCTATTGCTGCACGCTTTTAAGTGGGGATGTTGTAAAAGAGATGGGCTGCTGGGGTTTGGGTTTGCTTTTTTTCTGGTGAACTTGTAGGTGGCACTTGGTTTTTACTCAGTGATGGCACATAGTTTGTGACAGATGGTGTCTGTAAACTCTCTAAGAGCATGATACCACTGAGAAAACCAGTGTGTCCCCACCACACTATGCAGCCCTGGGTGGTAGGACACATTCAGGTCTTCAGCACAGGACAGCCACTTATGCATGCACTGCTCCCTGTGAGTATGCTTTCCTTCCCAGCAACATAAAATCTGTTCTTCATACCACACCAAACCTCAGCTGTGTGCTCATGGCCTGAACTTGTTGGATCAAAGTAGGTCCAACAGAACTGCTTACCTAGCATAGACAGTTCTTAAGAGTCAAAATACACAAGAGAGGCAACAGCATCTACATTTTGTGAGATGCCCCTTTTTAGTATGAAGGTTCCATTTTCCAGTTTTTACAGTCCTGTTGGATTTGGTATTTGCCAGTGTAAAAGGGCACTAGGCTGTGCAGCACACAGGTACCTCTAGGTGGGACCCCTCCACCCACCTTAGGCCACCCAGTATAGCTGCTGGAGTGGAATAGGCACTCATAGGACCTCTTTCTCCCCGATCTGAGCAGTATATCTAAAGCAAGTGAGGGAACTTGTGTCCTTGACACCTCAGTTTATGACATAGAGTGACCAGACCACTTATAGTTGTCTGTAGTATGGGCATTTGATGAGTTTTACATTTAGGGACTAATGTTCAGGCTCTGGCCATTGCAAAGCAAATAAAGTATATAAGGACTAGATACTTTGTCTGCCATGTCATTTCTCGATTGTGATCATGGACAGTACCAGCCACCACAATAACTGAACTGACCTGTTAATAAGCCTTAACACTCATCCTGTGTTGAGACTTGTTCTGTGTTCACTTGTTTTTAGCCTACAGAACATTCTCCACATGCCTATTTCATTATCAATCATGCTGTTTGTAATCCACCTGCTTACTTTAATACAATTTAGTTGTCAAATAGGATTACCTTTAATTCATAATCAGCATTAGCTTCCTTATCATCTTGCTGTTCTTTGTTAATTTCATCCAAATTGATTAAAGATTGGTATGGGTTTGTACTCTTGATGAGGAGCCCCTACATTTTGGAGTCTCCATGTAAGTGGCTGGCTACATGCAGATACTATTGCAGTCAGTCACAGTCAGTCTAGGCCTCTCTAGAACTCTACTGCTAAATTCAAGTGTCTAATACTATTGACATCATATGTACAGATAGAAAATGTGGGGCTGGGAGATGTTACACAGGACTGTGCTCTTTTGGAGCAGCAGTTGGAGATTCTGGGGAGTCCCAGGGCTTCTCAGATGGCAAAATACCCTGATGAGTATTCCAGAGTATCAATTCCCTTGTAACCAGTTGATCGTGCCCTGGATGCTGTTTCAGCCACCTGGGGAGCAGAAAATACCACCTTCAGCAGCAAAATGCTTCTCTGTATCACCATGTCTTTCTCATACAGGTCTTTATCTTCTGTTTGTTTGGGGGCTTCTTTCTATTTTCTTACTGCATTTAGGGGATGCTATCCATAGCCTGTACTTGTCAGTGAGATCAAAAGCAAAATCACATCACTTCTTCCTGTTAAAAAAACCCACTTATGAAAATAATTTTCACTGAGGGGTTTTTGGCTTCATATGTATGTGTGTTTCTTTTGCTAATGTATATAAGGCTCATTTTTCATCCTAAATCACCACACATCACAAGGCTGGTCATAACTTTAGCATAATGTCATCAAACCTTTATTTTCTGCCTATAGATGAAGTTTAATAGGGGTTTTTTTGAAATTTTGGAGTACAATGAAGATAAAAATAGGCAGAGCACAGGATGTTCATCAGGGGTTCTTTGCAGAAGTGCCTGAAGCTGCTACCTCTCTCTGGATCCCCATTGTTTCCTAACCTCACCCCTTGAGGGAGAGATGTATCCTTAGCCAATTGAGGAGAGGCAAAGCATGCTGCTAGAGGAAATGTCTTACTGTGATTTCTCTGCGGGAAAAATATGTTTCATTCACTGTGATCCTTAGCCTTCAGGAAGTGGAGTAAGGATAGGATTATGAAATCCACCTGTCTTCAACTCTGTTTTGCTAGAGGGATGACATACAGGAAACATACCTGCTATCTATATATGAATGCCAAAAATATCTGGGTCATAACAAGCTCCTGATTATGCCTCTATCCATTCCTTGAGAATTAAAATTTATCTTACTTTACCTCACCTCCAAAGTTTTCATCTGGAGTAGTTTAAGCAAATTTATTTAAAGGGATTTAAGCAAAAGTCCCTTAAATAAAACTGGAGTTGAACTCATTTTGCTTAATTAGCACTTTTCTTTTTTTTTTTTCCATCGGGGAATAAGAGCAAAATGCAAAGAGACTAGTTTAATAGATTGGAAATTATGAGCATTTTATACTGTGTAATAGGACTTTATGCCACTACAACTAGCAGGCTTAACAGCTCCAACTCTCCTGGCTTTGAACACTGAAAATGCTGCTAAATTATTAAGCTTAGTCTCCACTGGCAAGGACATTCAGTGTCTGAAACCTTACCAAACTTCAAGGCAGTTGACAGCAGATAGTATAATGAACAGAACAGAGAGAAATTAGGATTTTTTTTTTGAAAAATGATTCTTCAGCTCATCCTTCAAACTGAAAAATTTGAAAACATGAGCTCTGAAACATGAGCCAAAATTAAAACTTAAAAAAAAGTCTCTCGTAGAAGCAAATGATATCAATTATCACTTCAGGCTGAAGGAAAACATATCAAATCTATTTCAAGCATTTTAATCCCTCATGAAATGAAGTACAAAGTACAGACAGCTTTCAAAATGCAGGAAAGGAAGTAAAGAATGTAGTGCTTGTTTTATACAAAGGCTCAGTGGTTAAATATAAATTGAGCCAAAGGCAGGAGAGAAAGATGGATGAAGTGGAGGTCAGGGCATTCATCTGGGGCTTGTAATACTAGGCAACTAGTTCCTACTCTGAAAACCTTTTAGGTATGAAGAGGAGTGGCATTGACAGGAGACCCTTATGTTACACAGCCTGGTGTTTAGACACTTCAGGTCTACACTAAGAAGTGTAGACTCAGATCCATTCTGGTTATGACAGGAATAAGAACTGGTTTTCACATATTCAAGGGATTGCTTTAATCTGGAGTTTGGGCAAAACATGGGAACAGAATACTTCTCTGTCCTGATTGTGTGCATGCAAATAACCCATTTTTCAGCATAACCTGTTCTGATGGTTCAAAAGCATGGATATTAACCTTTACTAAAATGTTAACTTTAGGTATGGACTACACAAAATGAAAAATATTTATCGGTGCTGTACATAGAATTAATGAAACTTCAGACTGGTAATGAAGAAACCTTGGTGGTATGTGCACTAGTTTCTCAGTGTCAGCTATAAGAAAAAAACAGATGAAGATGGGGGAAGATAATTATTGTATTTCTTCAAAATCAAATGAATATATTTCATTCACACAGTAGAAAAACGGTTTACCTAGTTTCTTGTGTAAATATTAGATGGAGATTCTACATGATGTGACAACCTGTCTCTGGCCCTACCAAGAAATTTCCCCTTTCTGGCACCAGCCTTCCTGCCACAGGACCAGAAGGTGGTCTCTGTGATCTGCCACTGTTCCTCTTGGCTCTTTGCACTCATGACTAGAAACAACTTGGAAAAGCATCTTAAAATGCTGCCACTCTACTAGCAAGAAGCAGCTTGTGAATCTCAGCCATGTTGCATTTCCTGTGCTCACAACTAGTCAAGGTCAAGATGTCCTAAATGTTTACAGGAGATCACTGATGAATGGAGAGCTGCTCAGACATGCTGAATTGCAGATAGCTACTTTAACAGACTTAATTAGAACACACTCAGTATAAATGCTGCATGAAGATGAATTTTGCTCCTGCTAGCAGCTAAGTGGTCTTTATGTAGAGGCTAAATAGGTTGGGGAAAAAATTGCGACATGGACGTACTGCAAATAAATCATAAAAGGAAGGTGAATAGATGAAGAGCTGAGTGCAAGATTGAAATACACATGGTGTTTTGACAGTGTACATATATGCTGTGCACTCCTATGGTAGTGTCAATTTTCCAGGTCAAGCAGAAAGAGTTATGAGAGAGTTTGACCCAGTTATTGCTGAGACCCTCTGAGGCAATTCAATATTGGATTACTGCTAGTAAAGGGCATGCAGAACAAAATACAATCTTTGCTAATTGCAGTGAGCCTGCAAAAGCAGTTTTTTCTACCGTAATAAAGAAAGCCAAGTGTTATTCAGGGCTTCTGGATTCTACTCAAGATCTGTCACTGACAGCAGATGCCAGTAATAAATACAGGCCCATTTCCAGAAATGTAATAAATATGGAGTTATGCTCTGTTTTTCCCATCAGATCTGTTTTGCAATAGCACATATACTGTAAACAAAGGGAAATACATTATTTTAATATTTGTCAAAGCTACACCTGGAATTCTTTAATCAATTTCAAACGTCTTATTGTTCTTTCTTTTTCTCTTGATCCCTTTAATAATATAAAGCCTTAACAACAGCACCACTACACCCCACCCCCCAAATAAGCAGTGTTGAGAGGAGTATGGAGAATCTTTGTTCTGAATGATGCTGCAATGGTTCCCTTTCACTTCTTTCAGGAATTCAGAAAGATGGATATTTTCTGTTAGAGCAGCAGAGTGCAATTTCATTGCATCTCTAAATTTTTATGAAGACCACTTCTGCGTTTTCTGTTTTATCACTGCCAGAGAAACAACCTTATTTCAGTACTTCCTTCCAGAAAGAAAGGGACTGCGGCCTGCAGCAAACTATTACGTGGGAAGATCCTGTTTTAAATACTTGCTTTGAATAATTTTATGATAAATTACCCCTGGCTATTCTACGAAGGACACTGGAGAGACACTTGATAGCATCCATCTCGCCTAACCTGAAGCATCTGCCAGGTAGATGTCTCCACTTGAACTAGACCAGGGTTCCCTTCCTAGACTATTGGATGGAAACATGCATTTCTAGTTCATGAGTCATCTGATCTGGTTTGGATGATTACCTCAGGACAAGATGAATCACAAGGGAGAAGTGCTCATTTCTCTCTGCTGATAAGAAAAAATAGCTCTGATGGAGCCATGCCTTTTGTAAATGCCCACATTTAGGTGGAGGGAATTGAACCCTTGAACCAGAAAGATGAAGAATTAGTGCTTGACACTAATTCCACAAAATTTCAAGAACACCACTTTTCTAAGACCATTTAGACAGTTCGACAGCAGTTGCTGTGGTTCTGTTGGAGATTTTCTGTTAGGGCGAAGCTCTGTTTTCTCTGTATGTATTACTCTCAACAGGACAAAGGTTAACCCACTGAAAAAACTTCCAGGAAAAAAAGGGCTGTTTCCTTAGTGCGGAGTTGAATTTATTGTTTTGTGATTTTAAAGGAAATATTGAATCTTAAATGCTATAATGGAAACTTGAAAGAAGACTGCATCAATTCAAAAAAAGCACACAAAAATATTAATTTATATAGCTTTATTCCTGAAAGTCTAGCTATACATCTCAAATCATTAGCGCAAAAGAAAACATTATCATATTTCCTTGCTCTGTCTTAAAGACTGTCATTTTCATGTAATGTTATTACTGGGTTATACAAATTTCTTCTACTTACTTTAAAAATCAGGTTAACTAGAAGGCTTCTAGCTTTTGTGAAAAATGCAGGACTAAAATATTGCTGAGAGGTCCTGTCTCAACTGCAAAGTGCCTGGAAATTTTAAATGTAACCCTGTAATTCTTCCTGCCTCACCTTTTAGAATCATAGATTCTTAGAATCATTTAGGTTAGAAAAGACATTTAAGGTCATCTAGTCTAACTGTTAACATGGCACTGCCAAGTCCAGCACTAAACTGTGTCCCCAGGTGCCACATCTATATGTCTTCTGAATACCTTCAGGAATTGTGACATGCCCACTTTCCTGGAAACCTCTTCCAATGCCTAACTGCCCTGGTGAAAAAAAGTTTTCCTGATATCCAATCTAAATCTTCCCTGGTGCAACTTTAGATCATTTCCTCATGTCCTATCACTTGTTACCTGGGAGAAGAGACTGACCCCACCTTGCTACAACCTCTTTTCAGGTAGTTGTAGAGAGTGATAAGATCTCTCCATGAGCTTTCCTCTAGTCTAAACAACCCCATCTCTTTAAGCCACTCTTCATAAGACATGTGCTCCAGACCCT
Source organism: Serilophus lunatus (assembly GCA_013399895.1). Classification (NCBI taxonomy): domain Eukaryota; kingdom Metazoa; phylum Chordata; class Aves; order Passeriformes; family Eurylaimidae; genus Serilophus; species Serilophus lunatus. The sequence continues at coordinate 389,492 of VXBA01004287.1, forward strand.
TAACAAGCCCTGTTGCCCTTCTCTGGACACACTCCACAACCTCAATGTCTTTCTTGCAGGGGGGAACCCAAGGCTAAACATAGGATTAAAGGTGAGGCCTCACCAGTGCTGAGTACAGGGGCATAATCACTGCCCTGGTCTTGCTGGTACTGACCACTCTGCCCCAGACTGTAGCACTGCCTGGGGTTATTATGACCGAAGTGCAGGATCCAGCACTTGGCTTTTTTACACTCATGCAACTGGCTCCAGCTCATCAATCCAGCCTGTCTAGATCCCTCTGTACAGATTTTCTGCCCTCTAACAGGTCAACACTCCCATCCAAATTGATGCCACCTACAAACTGAAGGTGCACTCAATCCTCTCATCCAGGTCATCAATAAAGATATTGAGCAGAACTGGTCCCAATATTGAGCCCTAGCTCAGCGAGTTGGGTACCTGAAGAAAAATTGGTTTTGCTATTAAAGAATGAGGTAAAGAAGGTAGTAGGCACATCAGCCTTTTCCTTATCCTTTGCCAGTTTCCCTCTCCATATAGTAAAGGATAGCAATTCGCCCTCCTTGTGTTGCTGATGCATTTATAGACAGATTTTTTATTATCTTTTCTGACAGTGGCCAGATTAATTTCTAGTTGTGTTTTGGCCCTTGTGATTTTTCTCCCTGCAGTCCTTCTGAGTTGCCTGCCACTTATAGGCTGGGGACTGAGTGGCTGGAGAGTCGCCAGGCAGAAAGGAACTTGGGAGTACTGGTTGATAGGAAACTGAACATGAGCCAGCAGCGTGCCCAGGTGGCCAGGAAGGCCAATGGCATCCTGGCCTATATCAAGAATAGTATGACCAGCAGGACGAGGGAAGTTATTCTTCCCCTGTACTCAGCACGGGTTAGGACACATCTTGAGTACTGTGTCCAAGTTCTGGGCCCCTCAGTTTAAGAAAGATGTTGAGATGCTTGAACGTGTCCAGAGAAGGGCAACGAGGATGGTGAAGGGGCTGGAGCACAAGCCCTATGAAGACTGACTGGGGGAGCTGGGGTTGTTCAGCCTGGAGAAGAGGAGGCTCAGGGGAGACCTTATTGCTCTCTACAGCTACCTGAAAGGAGGTTGTAGCCAGGTGAGTGTCTGTCTCTTCTCTCAGGCTCCCAGTGACAGAACAAGAGAACACAGTCTCAAGCTGCATCAGGGGAGGTTTAGATTGGATGTTAGGAAAAACTTTTTCACAGAAAGAGTGATTTCCCGTTGGAATGATTTGCCCTGGGATGTTGTTGAGTCATCATCCCTGGATGTTTTTTAAGAAGAGATTGGATGAGGTACTTAGTGCCATGATTTAGATGATGGGATGGTGTTGGGTAATAGGTTGGAGTGGATAATCTCAATGGTCTTTTCCAATCTCGTTAATTCTGTGATTCTGTGATTCTTTCAAAGGCTGTAAACTCTCATCTCCTTTTTTTCCTAAGTTCCAGCCAAACCTCTATTCAATCAGGCCAGTTTTCTTCCTTGCCATCTTGTCTTTGACCATATGGGGATGGGACACTTCTGTAGCTGTGAGATTTCCTTCTTAAAGGAAATCCTTCAGGACTGCCTCCCAAGGGGCACTGTCAACCAGTCTTTTGCTAAAGAGGCCAAAGTCTGCCCTCTGGAAACCCAAGGTGGCAACCTCACTGGACCCACTCCTTACTCCTCCAAGAACCAAAACCTCATTCATTTGATGTCACCTGAAAACTGACTACATGCGCCCTCATTTTGCTTTGCTCAAGACAGCCTCCAACCATCACGTCACCCATGAGTCCTTCTCTGTTCACAAACAGCAGGTCCAATGGGGTGCCTTTCTTAGGTGGCTCCCTCATGCTATGTCAGGAAGGTATGATCTTCCACACATTCCAGGAGCCTCCTAGACTGTTTCCTGTCTGTTGTCTTTCCTGCAGGCATTGGGTAATTTGAAGCCCCCCCCAAGAACAAAGGTTAGTGATCATGAGTCTGCCCCTAGCTGCTTACAGAATATTACAACTGCCTCTTCATAAATTATTGGGTGGTCTACAACAGACTCCCACTAGGATATCTGTGCTGTTGGCCTTTTCCCTGGTTCATACCCACAGACACTCAACCTTGTCGTCACCATCACTAAGCTCCAGACAATGAAACCACTCCCTGTTATACAGAACTACCCTCTCCTTCCTTGTCTGTCCCTTCTGAACAGTTTACAGCCATCCAGCACTACAGCTGTGAATCATCCACCACGACGGCAACTATGTCATTGTTTGCCTGCTGTGTAATGGCTTCCACCTCCTCCTCTTTGTTGCCTATGTGTGTGTACTTCATTTGGGCTATTGATCCTATGACCTTTCTGGGGGCAGAATGCCTAATTCTTACACGACCATTCTCAGGCATTTCTGTGGTTTCTAACACGTCAGTATTTCCGGTGTCTTTGCTGCCACATGGGTCTCCATCCTCTACCTCCACTGAGTAGGCAGAACAAAGGACCTTGCTAGCACACTATCCCTTGGATACCAGCATGCCACCCTGAGGCTTATCTCTAGTGGGCCTGGGTTTATCTCTTTATATGATCTAAGCCTCTGTGGAATAGCCACTTGCCCAGCTGGGCAGAGGTACCCATGATGTTACTGAAGTATTAGCTGCATACTAATCATCCGTCAAGAGAAAGGGTAAACCAGAGCTATATGACCAGACAGCACTCAGAGAGATAAAGAGGGTATGATCCAAACAACAAGATTTGCAAGGCTCTTCTGTTCTTTAAACATATACATGGAGAGCAACATTTCTCCTGTGCTCCCAAACATCGCTGGTGAAGGACTGTGAGAGCACACACAAACCTGGTGGCCTTGGAAAGTGTATACCACAGGTAAAGAGTCCTAATTCAGCTTACTAAAATGTAACATAATTTATTGAAGTAAATTCAGATCACAACATTGAGATTTGTGGCTTTCAGTAAATTCCGCAACAGTTACAAAATGGAACTGGGAGTAGGAAATACAGGAGTCTATAAGAGCATATTATGGTGAAGTCCATATTAGAGAAAATGTTTTTTCCTATTGTACAGCTTTCTCATACATTCAAGGACATTAAAGGCTTATCTCTGATTCTGAAAACATATTGGTATTAAAATAACATTGGGCTATATTAATACCACTGATATTAATAATCATAATAATATGAAAAAGACATTTACTCCGCTGCCTTTGAAAAGATGTGTGCATCCTTATTAAATGAAATGTATTTTGTTTCCACTTGTTTTCTTTAAGAAAAATTCTGCTATTTCGCTTTCATATCAGTAGTTCACTACATTGTTACGAATGCTTATAAATTGCCCATTATATATCACAGAATCGCAGAATGCCAAGTTGGAAGGGACCCACAAGGATCATCAAGTACAACTCCTGGCCCTGCACAGGACCATCCCCAAGAATCACATCATGTGCCTGCAAGAATTGTCCAAATGCTTCTTGAACTCTGTCAGGTTTGGTGCTGTGACCACTTCCCTGGGGAGTCTATTCCAGTACATGTCCACTGATGACTGAGAACATTCATAAATTAGATGAGAAAACTATTTTCATTCTTTGTATAAATTTACTATATGGAGTATTTTTAACAGACATTTTCCAATTTTAAATAGATTCTTAGATGAGGCTTCATTAAAAGATATTGTAGTAATTAAAGACCCTACTACATTAACAACTTAGCATAACTGTAAAGATAATATTGAAAAGACAAAAAAAATGGAAGTTTCAGTTCCACATATAGTCTTAACTATTATTCTTAGCACCAATGAGCCTGTCCCTCAAAAACTCTTCCAATGAGCTTTCCTTGGCCAACCAATTGAACATGTCATCCAAATGACAAATGCCTAACAAAAAATGCCACTTCCTGCAGTTTAAATGAAGGGTTACAGGCTGCTTTGTATCAGACAGGTATGGGATACTAGCTGAGCTCATGGTTGACTCCATTACTGTACGATGCTTGTTGACAACACAGCACTTTTCTTATCTTGGCTATTGCATAGGTTCCCTTCCAACATACATGCATTCAACTCATTTGTGTTGAAAGCCCTTAAATATCCTCTTCCCCCTCCTCTATCAACTTCCTGTAATATCTTAAATAAATACTTTGAGCCTGTGAACTCTGATAATATGCCTCAGTCAGTCATATAAGTTAAATGAAGTATGAATAGAAGGTAAGTGGGAGGTAATAGGATGGAATTAATGTCATTTTGGTGGATCTCAATTTCCAGGCATCAAACCTGTGTTTCATTCTCTAATGCCCTGAAAATAAAAGGTCCTGGATGGACATAAATGTTATGTTACTGCCTAAGACAAATACATCAAGAACACATATTACTATTAAATCTTTTATCAAGTCATTTAATAAATAAAATAATTCAACTGTTTCTCTACACTGAAAAAGCCATAAAATGCATCCCATCTGATCCTGATTTATTGGTATTCATCCTTACCAATATGTGTGGAATCCTTTTGGCAGATACTGGCATTTCCTCATCTGTTGTATCCTGATGCACATCTGCTCAGAAGTGTCACATGTAGGTCAGGCACAGCCAGAGCTGTAGACAAATAGTACAAAGGCAGATGTTTACCAACTGCACTATGGGCAAAATTCTGGCTAAACAAGGTAATAACTTGATCTGCTTCAAATACATTCCCAATTTTGATCCAGACTTTTACACCATTTTTTGAAAAATGGTGGTAAACTCCCAAAGAAGATTTCTCTGCAGCATGCTGCAACTTATCATTGCCAATAACCTTTGTTATTTGCCTGAGCTTTAGCAGCATCATATAGTTTGGCTATAAACTGTTCACATATCAATCTTCAGAGAGGTCATAAAGGTGTATTTTTTGATAAAGAAGAATTGGAAGAAACCCTTCCACTCTGATCTCTAGTGCAAATGTTAAACCCATCCCTCACACCTAATCCAAAATTAATAACATAGTATAGTAACACCATTGCTGGATAACCTTTCTGTTACTTCCCATGTTTTATTATCTTGATAGATTTTTTATTCACAACAACTTTAGAGTTTACCCCAAAACATTGGATCATGCTTCTATTTTAAATGCAAAACCAGATTTCTGGCTAAATAGACTAATTTTAAATTATTCAATACCCTGAATATGAAGGTTGGTTTATTTCAATTAAGATGCTGCTTGAGTTTTGGTATTTTGGGATTGATTTCCAGTGCCTACGTGATATGTTTAGCAATACTAATGATGAACTGATAATTATAGCTTGGGCTATTGTATGATGTCTAAAATGTGATGGGTGTTTACTCTGTAAATCTTGAGTACAATTCTGTACCAACTAGTGATTATTTAGCTTTATAAAAGACAACTACAATTAAATGATCAATTATATGTGAAGATTAATGCTAGTTTCACGGTCATTGTCCTTTTCTCCAGTCATATGTATTGAGAGAATAAATTGGTAGAAAATAATTTCCCTTCACCCCTTCTAAAAAGAGCTTCAATTGTGTTGATATGAAATGCAATGTGCTATTGAAATAATATTCCAGATTAATATTTATAGGCATTTATATTCTGTTCACATACATTGATTGGGCTCACCTACACTGTGCGGATGTGCCCTTTTCTTGTTGGCTAGTGATAATAGTAACTACAATAGCAATGCTAAAACTGCTTTTCTTTGTGAGGAGTATTGATATCTCTGGGTGTAAAGTGTCATAGAAGTAGGAAACATAGATTATTACATCATATATGTTACTATGTTGTTCTGTGATGTAATTACACCATAAAATAAATATGTTGTCAATGGTGTTGTATGATGCTATCATAACAACAATACCTTATTTCAATAATTTTTAAGAATTTGAGCTTGGATACATTAATACTCCAAATATTTTTGCACTTTCTTTTGTTTAAATGAACGGAACTCAAAGTGTACAGAGAAGTCAGAATTATGTGAGAAGATACCATTATTTACATGTTCATCTATTTTCCTATTCAGAGCATGAATGTGAATAATTGGACTCAAGCCTTAGATTTTTAGATTTCAAAGCCACATGATGAAAAAAGGCTCAGCTCAGCCAAGATTCCTATTTATTTCATTGCCATTTTGCCCATGTAACATCTGCAAGGATGTGTGCCCTGCACCCATTCCAGTTACTTTGTTAGAATAAGTATTATCTGCCACTAAGTGCCAGCAGATATGCTACTTAATTTTGACAATTAGGTCTGTCTGACTGTTTTACTCAAGAAAAGCCATCCTCCTACTTAACATCAGTACACAGCTACCCCTGTGTAAAAAATCCCTTTACAAAAATGTCTTCTTCAGTGAAGTACCCTAAATTGGTAAACACTGGGCGAAGAGATGCCCATTTGCTTTGTGAATGCCCTTGTTAAGTCAGGATTTATAAATAGAACAAATGGTATTTTTAATATGTTTCAATCACATTGTGAAATCAGTTATTTTGTGAAATGGCTGTTTTATAATATGACTGTGACACGTAAGTAATTGGACTCTCTCAAGAGGAGACAAACTGACAGGACACATACTGAGAAAACTGAAAGGTCTGTGTACAATTCCAGGTTTGCTAAAGAACTAAAATGATTGAAAACCTGGTAATTTTCCCTTTCTTTTGCCAGCTTATTCAGAATGATGACACACATGGTATCTAAAGTCAAATAGCTTCTGCTTAAAGATGGCAGAGATCCAGGTAAAAAGCATTGGCCTCATTGAAGTCTACAGAATTTTGGCCTTTGATTTCAATGGGCAAGAAATGAGGTTAATACAAGCTGCTTAGGCCATGAATTGGTGAGGCTCATCGAGAGGGCTTTAAACTAGGTGTGAAGGGGATGGAAACTTGCAGTCACAGAGGGGTGTGGAAGGGGATAAACCTAAACTTAAACTTAAATTGAAAGCTAAACCAGCAGCCCAGCTGAGGTGCATGTACTCCAATGTACGAAGCATGGGCAAGAAACAGGAAGAACTTGAACTCTTGGTAAAACAGGAGAGATACGATATTGTTGCGATCACGGAAACATGGTGGGATGACTCGAGTAACTGGAGTGTTGCACTGAATGGGTACAAGCTCTTTAGGAGAGACAGGTGAGGGAGAAAAGGCAGAGGGGTGGCCCTGTATGTTAGAGAAACGCTTGAGGCCATGGAACTCAAGGTTAAGGATGACCGGGTTGAGTCCTTGTGGGTAAAGGTCAGAGGGGCAGCTAACAAAACTGATGTTGTGATTGGCATCTGCTACAGGCCACCCAACCAGGAGGAAGATGTTGACCTATTACTCTACAAGCAGATGGAGGATCTCTCGAGTTTGTTGGCCCTTGTTCTCACAGGAGACTTCAATCTCCCAGATATTTGCTGGGAACTCAATACAGCAGAGAGGAGGCAGTCCAGAGGGTTCTTGGAATGTATTGAGGATTGTTTCGTGTCACAGCTAGTTAGTGAACCTACCAGAGGCAAGGCTGTNCCCTGGGAATCTGTGCTTAGTAACAATGGTGTC
>VXBA01004288.1:0-33629 GCA_013399895.1 Serilophus lunatus
TTCTGTGTGAAATTCTGTGTGTACTGAAAAGGTGAACAAAATTACTGCTAAATTAAATCTGGGAGGGCTTATAGCAGGAGATCTTAGCTTTCTGCCTCTAAACATAGGAACCTAACCAGAGTGTACTGACATCTCAGTAATATTTCTATAGGGGCAGTAGTCTAAACAATATGGTAAGACAGTTGAATGAATCACTGAGTGCTGATTCCCATTTCTAACATTTTGCTGTGAGCCTGATAGCAACTCTCTAATAAGCTGCAAAAGTTCAGCACCAGAAGTAACGTGTTCAGAGCTACTCTGAGCCATACAGACTTACGGAATCATAGAATCATGGAGGGTGGAAAAGACCTCTGAGATCAGAGTCCAACCTTTGACTGAACACCACCTTGTCAACTAAACCATAGCACTAAGTGCCACATCCAGTTATTTATTGAACACTTCCAGGGATAATAACTCCACCACCTCCCTGGGCAGCCCATTCCCATGCTTAAACATTCTTTCAGTGATGAAATTTTTCCAAATGTCCAACATGAACCTCCCCTGGGACAGCCTGAGCCCGTTTCCTCTTGTCCTGTCACTAGTCACCTGGGAGAAGAGTCAGATCCCCACCTGGATACAGCTTCCTTTCAGGTAGCTGTAGAGAGTGATCATGTCTTCCCTGAGCTTCCTTTTCTCTAGGTTAAATTTCCCCAGCTCCCTCATCCACACTTCATGTGATTTACTTTCTAGACCCATGACCAGTTTTGTTGCCCTTCTCTGGACACACTCCAGCAACTCAGTATCTTTGGCCCAGAACTGGACACAGTGCTTGAGTTGCAGCCTAACCAGTGTCCAGTACAGAGGGACAATCACTTCCCTGGTCCTGCTGGACACACTGTTGCTGATACAGGCCAGGATGCCATTGGCCTTCTTAGCCACCTGGACACACTGCTGGCTCATGTTCAGCTGGCTGTCAACAAGTACTCCCAGGTCCTTTTCTACTGGGCAGCTTTCCATCCACTCTGCCCCCAGCCTAACCCCACTGCATGGGGTTATTATGACCCAAGTCCAGGACTGGCAGTTTGCCTTGTTGAACTTCACACCATTGGCCTCAGCTCATTTATCCAGCCTGTCCAGACATGTCACAATACATGCAGTGGCAAACATGCTATGATGAACAGTGGCTGAATGGACAACATCTACATATCTTGAATGGAAGCCTGATTGATGGCTGTCCAATCTCAACAGAGCAAGGTTTTTGTCTAATACATTGGACTAATTTGCTTTCTTGAATGTTTTGTGCAACAGGCCATAACTATACCTTTATTTTTTTTATTGCTATGAAAATATTTTTATGTAAAGGAATGGCAGAGTTTCAAAAGAATTAAAATGTAAGTTGGAAATTATGTATTCAATTCTTGCCCATTTAAAAAACTTGTTTAAAAATTATGCATAATGAAAAAGAGCCCAGTAGATCTATAATGTGAATGAGCAGCAACACGTAAAGTATCTTGTACCCATCACATTTAATTGACTTTGAATAACAAGCAAAGTATATTTGTAATAAGCCTTTTTGCTTTTTAGAGCAGACCACTTACTATTTCTGACTCCTTCTGCTAATACTCGTAGGTAACTTACTTTGATGGTGTCTCTTGACAATTCATGCATCTACCTTTACTTTAGGGACATGCGGTGTTGAGTTGCAGCCAGACGGTCTAGACAGATGATGAAAAAATAGAAGATAATACACCAGAGCACTTATATCCTGCTGCTATGTCACATTGAACAAACACTTAATGAAATCTAAAAATATATACTGCAGTACAATGAACTTTCACACATCCTTCTGGGATTTAATTGTTTTTAAATATGGCTTTCTGAAAAAAAATTGGCTTTTGGTTTAATTTCTGGACAAATTCCTAGTGACCTTAGGAGAGAGAGAGCAAAGAACATCATTGTTTATTCTATGTTGAGAATTTCATATCACTTATTCTGGAAACTGTCCATAAAAATTAGACTGTTCTTTGGTGTAGTTTGTTATTCACCAAATAATTTGTTGACATCCTTGTTGGAGAGAATGCTTACCAGCAATTAATTTTGAGATCTTGTAATTCAAAATTTGAACCCTTTAATGAGATACAGCATGTGTGTTAAGCTTCTGCCTTTGGCCGTTAGAACATATCCCTTAAAATCAAGTCAGTATTTACCTTCCTAGAACATTCTGTAATCAATTGTACTTGCTGTATATTTGCTGGAATGTTTGCAGAAAGCAATGCACAAAGGGCACAGACATACGCATCATGAATGTTTTTAGAACTCTGAATAAATATTCATCAAATATATTCACTTTTCATTCTGCTCCTCACGATATTAGATGTTATCAAAGCTAATATCAAAGAAAGTGGATTTTAAGTGAAAAAACTTTATAAAGTAAACATCTTGGAATTCTCCTACTTAATGCGTATGAAATGAGTCTTGATCCTGCTGAAATTTGAGCCCAGGTCTGTGGAGAACAGCTTTGGTAGATCATTAAAACTTTGATCAGGTCTTACTGCCTGCATCCCCTCTATTTTGTATTTGAAAACAGATCACTTTCACAAGAACTATTGTAATGTGATAATGCAGAGTAACACAGAGGCTGTTGCAATTTCTAGTATGTATTTTTTCCAGCCATTAATAAAGTTTTCCAATTTTGATCAATTTGTGGAATGCTTCAGTTCACTAATGCAAGAGGGTTATAGGTTAAATCTGTGTCTACTGTAAGATTTATTCACTTAATTATATTTTTTCAAAAAGAGTTACTGTACAAGGTAATACATGAATGTACTCTGTCTTTTGTTTTAGCTTGAATACACTTTTAGGACTTTTGGATCCTGGTAGCAATAAATTCTAGACAGTATTTTACCTTGAAATTTAATGAAAAGTAGAGGGCAACTCTGAGTATGTAATACATTTGCATACACTGATAGGAACTGCATCAGCATTGTCACAACTATTAGTTCTGCTGCACTAACCACATATTTAGCAATGAAAACAAGAATAATAATTAACCCCTTCCCTAAACAACAACAAAATTAAGTATTCTTGTAATGAGGAAAAAAATTTTTGTAGGTGCATGGATGTGGACACTACTGTGAAATTATGCAAGTCTGAATAAGGCAATTTCAGTGTATCTACCTGTAATCAAAAAGAATGAGTTTTCCTGCTTTTCTCACTCAACATATATAGGTGTCAGCTTGAGCCCTCAAAGGCTACACTGCCGATTTCAGTTGTCAGCTGCAATGTGTTCCTTTACTTTGGGGTTTTTTTAAGGTGGCTAATACCTGAAATTGGAAAGAGAAGTTTTTTCAAATATTCTTAACTGTTAATCACCCCATTTAAAATAACACTTCAAATAAGTCTAACATTATGAGGTTTTTCCATCCTGTTTGTTTTTCTTTTTCTGATTCTGTTCTGCAAAAAAATCTTGAACTTAAAAAGTCAGCTTTATCGCTGTTTTGAAGGTGTGATCTGTGGTTCTCCTCCCACAAGATGCTGCATGTTTTGTTTCAGCTGAGCACGGTGTGTCATCCTGTGCATGGCAATATCCTACGTGTGTGAGAAGTCCTCTGCTCATTTTGAGAGTCTTTCCCAGACATGATTTTTTTTTTTTNTTTTTTTGCAGCTTTTCTATGCATGGTGGCATACTTGGGGTGCCAGATACAGGTTTCCTAAGTATTGCTCCATATGTGTGAGGTCTAGTGAGTTTGCAGTGATAAATTTGCTATTCAGTATCCTTCCCAGAGTATTTGGGGCATAGATATTCCTATGTCTGGACTGGCCTTTTCTCATCTGGATTTCATGGCCTACTTGGCCAGGTTTCTATTCCTTAGGAGATAGTGACAAAAAGAGAAGTTCAGAGCAGCCACTACATTTTCTGGCTCAGATTTTCTGCCTAGAAGCATTGCAAGATGAGGATGCAGTGTTGAAGGATTATAGGAAATCATGGTACATGCTTTTAGTTACTTTCTGATTTCTTGAGGTTTGCAAAAATGAAAGGTTTTGTTTTATGCACCTTCTGGAGTGAACTTTCTTCTCACTAGCAGCTTTAATTTATAACAGGATTGACTAATGGGGTACTTTAAACAGCATTACTTACTTTCAGTTTATAATTTTTGGATTTTTGGTTTGAACAGAATGATTCTCTGACAATATTGCACCAAGTCACAAAATATTTCTCTTAGCTCCCTCTCACATATGCAGTGGCTATGTTCCTCACATATGCAGTTTGAGTCATATTTCTTGTTCAATTAGTAAAGCAATGGTGTGGACATGGTGGTTTGGGTTTTATTTTAAGTCCCCTGTAAACTACTTTCATTCTATGATTCTAAAAATGCCACTTGTGAGCTCCTTAAAATGCTTTTATTGTTGCTTTTTCCCTGATGTGTTTGTTGTAGATTGCAGCCGGGTTCTGTTTTAAGGCAAACCAAGAATATCCCTCAAGAGTCATTTATGCCTTGTTGCATCCATCATGTGTCAAATAGTTTCTCCCTCAACTGCCAGGAGCACTGGAAGCACAATTGTCAGGATTTAAGGTGAATGAAGAGCAACTTGACAGGCAGAAATGATGTTTCCCGTATGAACAAACATCCATTCATAATTTCTGGGAAAACTCAGGGCTGTTTGAGCCAACACAAGAATGTGGTTCAGAGTGAACAGCATGTAGCAAATGCACACTGACAACAAGAATCCTTTGGTCAGCTCAACAAACAAGCAGAAAAGCCTTTCAGTCTAGAGTATTTCTACAATTATGGTCGCCAGGATTGTTTCACTAACAATTCATGAAATCGTGTTATTTCTAACTCACAAGAAATCAAATTGTCTACTCTTTTACCAAAGTACAAGAGTCCTGCAGGTTTCAGTAATTCATGCACCCATGGCTGTGCTCTTTATATTATTGTCAGTACTCATATGAAGGTTTTTGGAGTTTTGTGTAAAATGCTTCCTAGTTCTTCCTAGAAAGCAAAATCAGAGCTGTGCTCTAAGTGGCAAATAATTGGTGGCCAGCAGTCTTCCAAACTTCACTCTTGTGGCTTTTCCCCAGAGCAATGTACAGTACAAACTGCTATTGAAGATTTGTCTAATTTGCCAGGGTATACCATGTAAAATAAAAAGACAGGGTACCTATGCCGTGTAAAATAAAATGCTGTTACAATGCACAAATAGATTTATGTAAGCCCTCTGTATTTTGAAAACAGACTGAGGTGATTTCAGATTAACATCTTCATCTAAAGTCATTTCCAGACAAAAGCATAGTACTTGAAAAGCAATCCTTGATGAAATAAGGCTTATTTATGTGTGAGCATTTGCCATAGTCCCTGTCACCATAGTAACTGAGACCCAGATTCACAAAATCATGTAATTCCCACTTAAGCACCTGAGCACCTCTGCAGTTCTAGGCCTAAGTGTTTCTCAAGTAAATGTGAACTCACTGTACAGGCCTTTTATAATTGCAATGAATTATCTTTTCTTCATAATTTTTTTTTTCCCCTTAAGCAAGAAAGCTCTGACAGGGGGTGTAATGATTTTCTGTAGTCATTGTAGAGGTGGAACTAAAAGTTTATACTTGAAATGGTCAGTTTTGAGCTTCGGGACATTTGGGATCAGAGTACTTCATCACCACTGTGCGTCCATTTTATGTAGCTGATTGCTTCTGACATGAAAGCATTTTGTCTTCATTTCCTTTCACCTTGTATTTTCCAGTTTTTCCAGGGAAACATGTTGATATTGAAGAGTTGGCAATACATGTGTGATCACTGATGTGATCACACTTAATTTGGAATTGATGTGTTTCAAAATTAAGGTCAAGGCATTGTTGCAGAGCAAGAATTGGAGTAAAAAACATCAGTTGGATCTTAGCATTGGGAAGATGTCTGCCAAGTGATGCAAGGAGGGAGGCATCTAAACTCTTCACAGGCTGTAGACTCCAGTGTATCCATCTTCTGACAAACACAAGTAAGAGTGATTGACACCTTGGTGGAAGAAAATTGTTAGCCATGTGGGAGTGTTTAGGACTGGCATACCTTGTCACAACAACTGCACTTAGATACGTGGTGCTCAGGATGGCTTAGGGATGTACTTACTTGGAGGTGGCATAGAGAAACTCAGTACATGGGAGTTACACAAACTCATCTACACAGCTGCTGTCCTGCTGCCTTTTAAACCTACCTTGTTCCTAGGCAGTAACACCCCAGAAAGACTAAGTAAGTAATGGAGGACACAGTGAGCATATGTCCATGCTTCACGTGTGTACCACAGAACAAGCCTAAGTGTTGCTGGCTATATAAGAACTGCTGGGTTATGCTTTTGAAGCTTTGCTGTGTTACTCACACTTTACAGTCTAAAATACCAGGCAGTGTGCACATAAGTAAATAAAAGTTAAACAAAGAATAATGTTAATAAGAGATTTATAGCAAAGATATGTATTAAAAAAAAAAAAAAAGCAATTATAAATCTTACGATTTTTTAACACCTTAAAGAATATTTAATTTCTTATCTGATGCCACTTAAAAGGTTAGCCACTGTAAAAACTTGCAAGTGTGTAACCACCAGAACATCTAGATGTGGTTTGGGTTTTTTTCCCCTGAAACAGCCTTTACCAGTTCGTACTTGTTATGCTGCATGAAAATAGCCAACCATTATGCTCCACTTTCCAAGAATAGGAAAAAAAAGTGTAGTAACTTTTGCCCAGTTACCAGTAAATATCTTTGGGGTAGGCAGGCAGACTTTATGCCATGATGCTTTCTGGCTTTAGCACCATTAATTAGACATTGCGACACTGCATCTCCCCAACAGGAGCTCAGAACATGTGGAAAGGTTAGAGATCAGGATTTACTAAGTAAGATTGAGAAGAGGGGTGACTGTGCTCTAAAGATGCTGAGGTTAAGCTGGATAAGTGTAGCTTTATGTTGTGCACAAGGCATTTAGACACCTTTGGCACACAGTGGAAGGAAATGGACATATCCAGGGGGAGACATCTCAGCCTGAAGCAGCCCTCTAGATTAGCTCAGATGAGCTTCTTGCCGTAGAGCCTGTGGCTTTTGGGTGGCTCCAAAGAGTGATGTGCTCTTATGTCCACAGTAAAGATGTCTTATGGTGATACAAATTTCCATATGCACAACCTTCAATTTGTTAATTTTGTCTTTGAATGGGATATTGAGCCTATTAATGGTAGAAATGATGACTCTGGCTGATCCCGTGCTGCCTCAAGTGTTCACCATTGAAGCAAATCTTGGGGATTCTTCATTTCAGCTCAGGGGATGCTTCAATATAAAACTTATGGTCTATGCTAGATAAGAGGATTTCGGAAAAGGAAAATACAGTGACCTTATTTGTTTGGTGTAACTTATGAAGGAAAGTACTTTATTGAAAACATGCTGAAGCTGACTAGACAGCAACTGAGGTATTATGCTAGTCCATGTACAAAATCTTCCTGTATTGGGTTTTAACTTTGCTTCTTCACAGCAAATCATAAGATTTGTTGCAAAAGTAATTTGAATTCTAATATGTGAATGATTTAAAAACTGATTCATATAAATTTATAGTTTACTCTTTTGCAATTTGTCTATGCAAATACAGTTTGGAATGATTTGTCCATGACTTGTTTGTTTATGGCTAGTCCTCCTTAAATGGTAGCCCAAAATATATGTTTTTTGTTCCCTTTCCTTCTTGGTTGACTTGACTAGCAGATGATGAATTTTCATTTGAAGAACCTATGGTATAAATTTGCAGAGTCATTTGTGTCCTAGCTAATGAAAAAACTAGGTTTCATGGGTGTTTTTAAAAACTTTGGCAGTTGTTCAAGTATTGGAGCAAACAGATCTGGCTGATCTTACTCAGAAAAAATATCCACAAAGTGGTTTTAAAACCATGTAGCTATTGATCTTTGCTCTCTACACAGAGAAATAGCATTTAATTTCAAAGAAAACAGTTTCCATGGGGTTTCTGCCACATCTAGAAAGTTATTGGTGTTAGAGAGTTCTGTTAGTGAGAGGAGTTGTGTGCTAGAACAGACTGTACCAACAGGTAGCCTGTAGTCCTTCAGACTGTTTTGCTCTTCTGATTATATGTGGTGCCATAACACCACCCTTATTTGTAGTTTGCTCTGTCAGTGTGCTGGGTGTGACACTGAAGAGCTTCTGGATGTGTGCTTTGTAATGAGTAATGAAGGTCAACACCTCTCAGTCAGTATGTGTGCTTCTCATAGGCTTTGTTCATCAAAGCATCTTTTCCTGGAGGAAGATGTTTTGTAGCCATTGGAGAGCTCCTGCTCTTCTAAATCTGTTGTACAGGGGAAACTACAGGCATTCTGCTATGCTGCCAGTTTTGTGGAATTGGAGAGGGGATTTATTTGGTGAAGACCAGCTATGACCCTTTTTAAGCAAACGGGTATTTCCACAGTGTATCTCCAGTGAATTGGACAGGAGAATAAATGTAAGGGATTATAATGCTTCAATTCAGATGGCTAGGCATGAACGCCTGAAGAAAGAAATCATTTCAGATAGAAAGGAGGGATTTTTCTATCACCTACCTATGCCAAGTGGAGCTTATGATGTGCATTCCAGCTAATCATTTATTTTGCATCCAGGGAGTAAATAAGTCATGCTAATAGGTGAGATCCTAATCATTCCCCTTCCTGCAATGGGAAGAAGCTGGGTTCAGAATGAGAGCCTTTCAAGAAAAATGGTCACGGAAGAGGTTTATGTATATGTAACTACCAGGGAGAAATAAGGCGGTGTGCAGCTATTTCATAGTTAGCGTGTGCTCTGAAAAGTTTAAATTTGTTCATTGCCGGTGCAAGAAAGGAAACTGAAACAAAAAAGGGGATTTACTGAGGAAACTTTGAGAGAGAACTGTAAAGGATATTTATCCCAGTGCTCTTCTTCATGTAGATATTAATTCATGGGCAAATCCTTCAATTTGATGGACCTCCACTGGGTTAGCTGCACAGGTTGCAGAGATGATATGGTATAGATTTCTGTTAAAAACTTTAAGTAAAAAAGCAAACAAGCAAAAAAACCCACAAAAAAACCCACAAACGCCCTCCAC
Organism: Serilophus lunatus; assembly: GCA_013399895.1. Taxonomy (NCBI): domain Eukaryota; kingdom Metazoa; phylum Chordata; class Aves; order Passeriformes; family Eurylaimidae; genus Serilophus; species Serilophus lunatus. The sequence goes on from VXBA01004288.1 coordinate 9,067, forward strand.
CAACTAAAACTTTACTAGAGCTTTTTCCAGTGATTAATATTTTGCTGGGGGAAGACATATTTAGCAGATATTAAATACATTTGATTCTTTAAAATATTTATAGATTTCACTTGCCTTTTTTTTTGGATTGGAACTGACAATGAGAATATAACTTGGTGCTGTGACATACTGGATTGAAAAGACCTCTTCTTTACAAAATAAGACGTAAGATATCTTCTACACAGAAGGCTTTTTTTTTGTTGTCTTAAATGAGAGTATTTGTCTCATGGATATAGCTGTAAGCTGTTGCTCCTGTCAGCAACAGAAGTTACAGAAAATTTGGGTTGTATGCTAAGAAGCATATTCTTTTTGTATGAATTTCTTCTGCGCTGGCTTGAGTGAAGATAGCCACATCTTTTTCTTTTTTCTTCATATACATAGAAAGAAAAACAAGTACAGAGAAACTGCATATGAAGTTAAGCCTAAGAGCAGGATGCAGGTACTGCTGTCCATAACAGCCACAGCAGTGTCTCAGAAGTAACTTTTTAAAATTGTGAGTCTTACAAAATTTATTCATTAAACAACAACATGTTACATCTTTCCAATGTTTCTGTAGAGCAGAAAACAATGTGGTGAAATTTCTGAGGCCCAAGGTAATAATCTCTCAATACAGGTCGAAACAGGATTTATGCTTCTGGATAGCATGATATTGGAAAAATGTTATAATGAAAAATGTATTTAGGTGTAATTGTGCAGCTGAAGTTTTCCTTTATAAGTGCTACCTAAACTTGTACCATTGAATAGATAACTGTGCTTTTGTCTTTACATATGAATCTCTTGTTACAATGATAATACTTAAACTTTAGTAAGGGTTGTGGTTTTTTTAGATAGATCAGCTACTAACTAGAAAATCATTGTACCAACAATATTTATGAAAACTTATATACAACTTAAATAAAAATATGAATTCAAATGTAAAACATGTATACCACAAACTGCTTGGACAGATCTTGATCTTTCCAATGAGAAATTGAAATATTTGCACCAATTGGAATTAAAATGTGGAGGGAAACAAACCTATCAATGTAAGTTGCTCATCAGCTTTTTTGCAGCTATTTGCAAAATAGTAGATTTTAATAAAGGTAAATTAATATAAAACATGTTTTAGAAGTATTTAAAGCCTAGAAGCATGAAAGAAAAGCCATGTCAATTAACTAAACTTTAAGAGGCTCTAATGGAAATGGTATAGCACGGACATATATTTGTTTGTGGGAGCACTGCTACTGATCTGCTGCTGAAAGCTACAAAGAGCTGGTTATGAGGAGGAACGTGGGATTTCTTGCACTAGGTAATGGCAGCCAGGCAGCAGCTTTGGAGAGCATCCCTTTTATGTAATGGTGTCCCTCAAGGTCGTGAACAAATAGTAGCCTTTACCTTCTACAGAGCTGCCAGTGGCACTGTGGAGTGACAGTTCTAATTAAACTATTAATTCAGGCTGTTGGATTAGATAAGTTAGATAATATGACTACTCCCTCAAACTATATGACTTGATTATAGAAATCTTTAAATATAAACCCCATTATTAATTATATATGTATTAAATATATAAAATGAGGCAGCAGGCTTGGTTGGGTTGAAAATTAATTGACCTTCCCTGCCAGTGTTTACTTCAGAGCTAAGAGGCATTTTGGCTGAACTGTTATCATAAAGATACAAAAGTCTCATGGCAACTTTTTAAAATCATTAAACACCAGCAAGGAGAGAATACAAACATTCACATGAAAGTGGGGTCAACTGAGGGCATTTTCAGTGCCTTCTCTCTAGACAGACTTCATGGTCTATGTTGTGATCTGTGTTCCTGGAGAGGTGAGAGGAACAGGAGGTGAAGAGGCCACTCATGTTGGGTCTTTGATATACTGTAAATATGGAGTGTGCAGCTTCCTCCCCCACTTTGCAGCCTGAAAAAAAGGTATTGGGTCAAGTTTCTCAGCCTTTCTGCCATCTTCCAGGTGAAGTCACAGTTGTATCAATAATATGTTTAATGCAACAATTACCCTCTTATTTCTTACTAATAGTCCCTTAAAAACTGGAAATTTGTAACGCTATGAAATGCTACCGATGCTTACTGCTGTGAGCTATAAGAGATCAAGTTATCAGTTTTCTACCACAAGTCTTTAGTCCTGTTGCCAACAACAACCTTATATATGGCTATAAATCTTGCCAGAGTGTAACTGCATTTCACTGTAATGGTATATGTCTTACTTGCAGACAAGACAGCATTAAGAATTCTGTGTATAATAACCAGTCCTTCCCAATATTAATGTCAAAACAGATGCTGTAGTACCATAGGCTGCAGAAGTTGTGGAGACACATTGCCGTTTTCTTTCCCTAAGTACTCTGATTTTATCATGGTAGTGCTGATCTAGTTCAGGAGTTTGTGGTATTCATTTTATGAACGTTTTTCTGAGGTGCTTGAAGCTCAGAAGTCATTCTGAAAAGGGGATTCCCTGAACTCAGTACCTATTTATTTATTTATTTATTTATTTATTTATTTATTTATTTATTTATTTATTTATTTATTTATTTATTTTTAAGATCAGAAATAGTTCGGTCAAAATGTCAGACTAAAAATTCCATCTCTTTTGAAAGTATTTGAGTCATAGCAGTTTTATAGTGTGTTTGGAGACCTAAAATGTAATATATACCTATTTTGATTCTCAAAAACATCTAGTTCCTATTTAGATCAATTACAAATACAACTTGATTGTTTCTTTAGCTCCAGGAACTTACATGCCTTTGGAAAATTAAAAGGCCTAATTTATTTTTACTCTTTTGAAAAGTTAATCCCGAAGCTTGATTTTATTCATGTGAAAGTCAATTTGTGGTAATGAGATGAATAGATAAATACATCAGTGTTGTATCATGGATTTTATTTTATAATTGTTCAGCTATTTCTGAATTTAAAATAATTAAAACTAAATATTGTTAAAATACCGAACAGTTTTGTCTAACTCATTTATGAATTAAACACAGAGCTGTCATTATTTGTGAGCCTAACCAACCCAAAATAGTATTTATAATCTTGTAAAATTGTGAAAATTTTTTAAAAAGTACTTACTGGCTCTGGTATTCATGGTTGGGCAGCAGCACTGCATTATTACACAGAATTAACAAGGTTGGAAAAGACCGTAGAGATCATCAAATGCAACCTATTACCTAACCCCAACTTATCAACCTGCCCAACATCAACCCATCATCAGAATTACACAGAATTAAACCCCATCTCACCATTGCTGCATCCCAGGCATAGTAATTTTACAGAGTCTTTTGGTCAAATTAAGTGCTGTGGTAAGCAAGTGCAATTCCTATGGAGAACTGCAGGTTTTCATTCTTGAGCAAATCTGGCATTGTACCTGGGTGTGTCTCATCTCCTACTGAGCCTGTGTGGCACAAAGAGGCTGACTTGGGAGGAGAGCGAAGAAATGATAGAGCAGAAGAGAAGCAGACTTCATGGCATGCTTTTTGTTGTTGCTCTTGTCAGCTCACTCTTATGAAAAGAATTTACATGTTAAGAATTTGCTGCTATCATCAAGGTTTTTACCTTGAAAGCTGTTTTATGTGTTCACATACATGTGAACACATAATTTGGCCTAGTGCTCACAGAGGTAAAACCAGAGAAAGTTGGATATCTCATTGCTGTTGTTTGTTTTTCTTAAATTGCACAACCTTTTTGTTTATTTTATATCAGTATGACTGTAGAGCATAAAAAAATAAGCCACATCAGATAATAAATACGAGACTGTGCCTATAACCACAAAGACCCAACCTCCTTACTAATCTACTTCCCACCATTCCCCTAGAAACAAAAGTATATTGCTTCTATATCTAGGTAAATGCAAGGAAAAAGGAATAATCAGGACTGAAATGCAGGGCACAGTTCTGAGTGGTAACCCTATTACTACCTTAACTTCATTAGAAGTTGCTTTCTGGGTTGAAGGTTTTAGATTCCTTCAGTCAGGTGTCTTATATGATACATACACATGCTTCAAACTGTAATGCAGTTGGTAGAGGGAAAGGCTATACAGCTTGCAACAGGGAAAGGGGGAATGATTCTGTGATCAGAGAGCACAGGTCTCGGTGACGGATGAGCCAGGCTGTCAGTTCAATACCCGATGCAAAAACTTCTGAGATCATTCCTGTCTTCATCTCTAAGAAGGTGTCTAAAGTCTAAACTATGCACATTGGGAACCAGTGTTCATAGACTTTCCAAATGCTGGAACACATATCAGAATACCAGCTGCTTGGAGAGCATTTCAGAGCAGCAACGTGTGCTCTGGTTCCATCTTGTTTGGGCTGCTCCATGCACTATAGCTGATGTCTCTTAGATGTTCGTTACATTTCGTGTTAATATTAGTAGGAGTTTTATAAATGCTAATTCATAAAAAGTTCAAGGTGAAAAAGGTAAGAAAGGTGACTGAACCAAAGCTGTTTCTCAGCCTCTGAAAAGACCCATCTTGCACACTGCAAAACATCTATAAATGCACAAGCTAGCATGGGCACTGAAAGGTGCATTAGATGGTGTTCACAAAAGGTAGTTTAGGGCCAACAAGGTGCTGTTCAGGCATTAAAGAATGTGTAGCATAGACATGTCTCAAGAGATCAGTTTGCTTTACATAGTCTGGCTCATTGGAAGACTCATTGCTTCTGGTTTGAGTGATCTTTGTGGACTACAGAGATTACAGCCTTATGTGCATGCAGTGCATGGAAAGCATATGTTGCTTCTTGCTACCTTCTGTTTCTATTGTTAGTAACATAAGCAAGGACCAAAGTTTTGGGCTAGGGTTGTCCTGTTGAATACTGTGACCCTTAATTTGGATGCCCACTTTTTAGGTAGATTATTTTAACTGAAGCATGTTCTGTCTGCTCTAAATACTTCAGTTTACTTGGTAAAATAAAACCTTAGTAGTTTGCAAATAAAACTGGTCTTTCTCAAGGACAGTGTAATTTTAATTATAGGCAGGCTTGACTTTGATCCCACTGAGGGATCAGGATGGCTACTCTGTTTGGAGCCAGGCAGAATTGGCTTCTATGCTTAAGAACACAGCCATGTTCTCTGCAGCATTGGAAAGAGTCTCCTGTGGGCAAAATTATTTGGGTTTTCTTTTTAAAGTTTATTGTGCTATTTGACAAAACCTGTCTACTTTTATGCGTATTGGGTATCAGAGTCGAAGAACTTATGCTGAGGAAAACCAAAATATATCACACAGCAATAAAAGAGAAAAATCAGAAAACAAATTGATCCTTTTCTTTTTTCATTTTTCAGGATATTGCAACACTTTCACACTACTGCTGAGGATTACACCATCATTTTCACATCTGGATGCACAGCTGCACTTAAACTGATAGCTGAATCATTCCCTTGGATACCTGAAGGCACAGAGCAACCCAGCAGTCGATTTTGTTACCTAACTGACAGCCACACATCTGTGGTGGGTATGAGAGGGATAACTGCCTCAATGAATGTCGTATCTGTTCCAGTAAAACCAAAGGAAATCTTGTTAGCAACAAGCAGGTTACCAGCTGAAGAACAAAACTGCAAGACACCTCATCTTTTCTCTTATCCAGCTCAGAGCAATTTTTCTGGTACCAAATATCCCCTTTCATGGATACAGGACATTAAATCTGGAAAACTCTGTCCCATCAAAATACCAGGGAAGTGGTTTGTTCTACTAGATGCAGCTTCATACGTGAGCAGTTCTCCATTAGACCTGGGAGTTCATCAAGCTGACTTTATCCCCATCTCATTCTATAAAATCTTTGGATTCCCAACTGGTTTAGGAGCGTTATTGGTAAACAACCGGATTGCTCCCCTCTTGAGGAAAACCTATTTTGGAGGTGGAACTGCAGCTGCCTACCTCGCAGAAGAAAATTTTTATTTCCCTAAGAAATCAATAGCAGAAAGGTAAGTTTAAAAAAATGGGGTTTTTTGCTGATACTATTCGCATCAGACAAAGGTCTTAGGCTTGGTATATGCACTGGGCTGCGACGCCTGTGCTTTTTATGCAGTCAGATAGGTATTTCACACCTAATTCGTTTGTCTTTCACTGTTCTTTTTTTCTATCTAAAGAACAGCATCTGAAATATCTGCTTTCCTCCTGATTTAGTTTTTCACAACTTGTAAAAAATAAAAGACTTCATTCAATGACATAAAGGTCAGTCTATGCATTTTTTAGTCTGTATTTTTTTAGTTTGTATTTAAGGCATCTCTTGGTTTATTTTTGAAACTCTGCACCCAAAGCAGACAGATCAATGTTGACCACACAGTGTAGTGACCCTCAGTGAAATTGCAAAGCAAGGCCTATGTATTGGAGAGGTGGCATGCTTTAGTCTCAAGAGGAGCTTTATCAGAATAACACATGCAGTAAGATACATTACCTACAACAAATATTTGTGGTGCTCTTATTCTTTGATTGAGGTTCTGAAGAAGCTGTAAAGCTCTCCTGCAGAAAATAGGGGACACTTAAAGGAGGCCAAATGTATACATGTAAGGAAATGCAGGGCAATGGATAATCTTCCCCAGTCCTTTTAACACATTGAAGTACCACTCTTAGTGATGTTTGGTCTCTCTGCCTCTCTCCTTCATGCCAGCAACAACTTACATAAATGCAGTAAAGGGTCTTACTCCCTGTCTCACATCTGCACAAAGGAAATGCTATAGATCAGCATTTAATCAGAGAATCATAAAACAGTTTGGGTTGGAAGGGATCTTAAAGATCATCTAGTTCCAACCCCACTGCCATGGGCAGGGACACCTTCCATTAAAATAGGTTGCGTAGAGCCCCATCCAAACTGGCCTTTAAACTTTCAGGGATGGGCCATCCACAACTTCTCTGGGCAGCCTTTTCCAGTGCCTCACCACACTCATAGTAAAAAAAATCCTCTTTATATCTAATCTAAAGCTACCCTCTTTCAGTTTGGAGCCATTTCCCCTTTTCATGCAGACCTAGGATTTTTACCTGACTTCCTCTTTATTGAGATGCATTCCTTCTGGACTTGCAATAGATGATCCTTGATTCTTAACTAGCTCTGTTGGGCCCCTTTTCCTTCTAGGGCTTTATCCCATAGTATTCCATCAACTATTATACATGTATATATATATATATATATATACATATACACATATATATTTATATCTATAGATATATAAATTATATTCCTTGGGAGAAGCTCAAAGTGAAAAGGGGGAATGATTAAAAAAAGGTATTTATTCCTTTTAATTGTTTCTTCAGAAGAACAATGCCCTGCATCTTCCAAGATGTAAATGTCTGACCTTTCAGTGTATGTATAGTAATGCAAAATGATGTTTCACATGTTTGCACCTCTTCTAGGTGTGTGCTCTGAATGCTGCTGTGGCTTTTGGTTCTGGACTGGTAAATGCAGAGGCTTGCCATGTTCACCTGGCTCTTCCCATACAAGGCCATGCATTATTTCAGAATTGGATGTTGTTACAATGAATGTCCAGTTAATCTTTTAATTTAGAAATAAAAACAACAGAGAAACATCGACATTCTGACCTGTTTCTGATTTTTTAAACAAAAAAAGCTTTGAAGTGCAGCACTTACTGAGAGTCAAGATGAAAACACACAGAAATCAAGGGATCCCAGGGTGCTTCTGCATCACTTGTAAGCCAAGGAGAAAACCAACTTTAATTTGACCTGTGTAGTCTTTAGTTTCTGAGCAGCTTTTCTAGAGGAAATTGATACACAACTCCTGAGAGTGCATAGCAGATAAAAATATCTGAAATGTGTTTTAGATCTCAATTCTTTTTTTTTTTTTTTTTTTAATGAAGAGGGGAAACATATGTGGGAAACTTGAGGGGTACTCTCTCTCAGAGGTTTTCAGAGGTTGATAAATTATAAACCTTTCAGGTATTTGGGGCTCCTACTGCTTCAAGGGCTTTTTTTGCTGAATCAGAAGAAGAGCCTGCTTTAACCTTCTTCTACTACAGAGTTATGAACAGAGGAACTTGATTTCTAGGTCAGTCTAGGTACAGAGTGTCTAATATTGGTATGAGGGATACTAAGTAAAATAATCAAATCTGACAGCTGGATGCTAGTTCCTGTCAGACACCAAGGTGTCACACAGTCTGAGTCATTGTTCATAGGTCAATATTTATATTTGGCCTCATCCGATCCTTTGGTTGTTATCTGAAAACCTAATTTTTAAAAGTTTATGTTTAGAGAATTACTGATGCTTCCATAATCCCTTGTGAACTGTGGAGACAAAAAGTCCTACCTGGAGAGGATTGAAGTTTTCAAAGACAGGTCAGGAATGAGGATAACCACCTTCTTGAAAAAAATAAAAATAACATATTGCATTGGCATTCTCAGTCCGTGAGCTCCAAGCTATGTCATCCTTTTTTTTCTTCTTCTTCTTTCAGGCAGTGTGGGTTTTGCTTCATTATGTTTTTACGGTGTTTTCCTGACAGTAAAATACAGAGACAGAGCAGTTAGGAAGAGAACTACTACACTTCAAATGAAATGTCAGGTCACTGTAGCCAAAGCTAGTATGATTACCTTATCTGAAGGCCACGTTTCCATTCCTTTGCTAGTGACTGAGACACCTGGGTCATTATTTCTCATATAAATGACAACTTTTGTCAGGTTTTATCCGTGTCAGGTTAGAGTAAGGAGCCTCCATCCTTTGAGGTATCTAAACTCAACTTAAGACAGCCCTGAGCAACCTATTCCAGCTGGACATGCTGTAGCCAGGAGGTTGGATTTGAGATTCCTGGGGGTCCTTTCCATCAACTATGCTTCTGGGATTGATTATGTGCACTTCTGCTGAGCTCCATCTGCATTCTCTCTTCAGATATGTCTTTGTGTCTCTGAAAGGTTTTATTCTTAGTTTCCCTTTTAAAAAAATAAAAATCGGCAGTTTGTTAGCAATTTGTGGTTAACATTCAGATTGGATGCACTGAAACCTGTCATCTCATGTAGTAATTCATAAGGAAACTTGAACTCTAGCAAATGTCATTGGAAAAGCGGATTTGAATCTGAGTGCCATTAGCAGAAGGTATTCCCCATTCACACATAATCCAAGAGCAGTGTACTAAGGAAACAGCTTTTTCTAACTCAAGGTGAAACTTGAGTGGACCCGTGTAACGAGAGGTGTTTTATTCACTTTTCCTTCCCAGGACTGTCAAAATTATTACCTTTTTTCTTAATGGATAATACAGCTTTTGCTAGTGTTTCTTGTACTTTATTCTGTTGTTCCTGCTATATAAATTATTGTATGAGAATCTATTTTACATTTCTTTAATACCTTAAATCACTTCCACATTTTCCCATTTCATGTCAGAAGCCAGTCTTCCTATCTCATCTTTTAAAATCATGTTTGTTGTATTTTCATCCTTGTATCAAACAGCTTGACAAATTACTATTATCATTTAAAAATCTAGCCTCATTTCCCATGGTTTTTTTTCTGCACAGCATGAGATAATAAAATAATATTATGTATAGCAAGAATTTAGCAATAAATATTCATCATCTGCCCTATTTTTCTTTTATATCTGGGAGTGCTATTTAGAATCTGATCATCCTAGAATTTATGACTAAGGGAAAAGGAACTGTTGTGTTATCTGTAAATTGGATATCTGCATTTTAGTCTATCTTAGTCTACCATTGTGAAATACCCAGTGCATTAACTTGTGTGTTTTTCATTTCCAAATGCATTTTCAAAAGCTTTGGAAATCCAGATGGCATGACTTTGCCTCTGATGAGTTTTAGTGGCTCTTGCTTCTGCTGCTTGAATGATTTGACAGTCCCAAAGCAATATCCACACTTTCGTAGTCTATGATGCATTGTACTCAACCAAGTAGGTTTCTTTATTCTTGATGCTGTAGCTAGAAATCACTGGGACAACTCTGTGCATGCTTGTGCAGATATGTGTATAGTGACACAGTTTGGATTTTCAGTTGTATGCTAAGCTTGTGCATGCTGCAGGGAAGGGAAGGAAGAAAGGAAGGAAGGAGTAGAAAATGGAGGCAGAAAGGTAGTGTTGAAAACTAGGATCCTAAGCACTGGAGTTGAGACAAAATCCTGTGGCTGAATGATGGATATAGAGCAGCTTGAGAATCCTTTTGCAAAAAAAGGTGATCTTCTGCTTGAAGTTGTGTCTTTAGCATATTGACTGTTTCTGTCAGCATAAAAAGAAAGAATGTAGTGACAGGTGCTGGTTTATTCCATAGAAGTTCCTCATAGTGCTGAGAAACCACCCAGGGACTGAACTGTGTTTAGAAGAACACAGTCTTTATGTACAAACTCATCTTGTAATCTAACATATTCCCACTGGCTCCATACACAAGGACTCTTGTCTGTCTGTGATCACTTTAATGTTGTAAATGGACTTAAATATTAACGTGTCTACTAGTATATTTTGTTCAGGCATTTCATTGTGATGCTTTCATATTTTTGTAATGCCTAGAGATACCTGAACAGGACTACTTATGGGAGAATTTCCAAATCTGCTAATTCCTGAACAAACACCCTTTCAAACAGTGATGATGACTTTCAGATTAGAAACTTGGGAAATGACAGGGATCTTCATCTAATTTCTAATAGATGTTTGCACCATGAGATTGCCTTCTGCACCTTACAGACCTGTTGCAGACACTGACAGGGACTCATAAGCTTGAAGAGGGAACAAGAGGGTGACAAAGTCTCTTCCTTCTCCTCAGCCACCAGTGTCCTGCAGAGATGAAAGACCAGAGGTCATTGAGAAGAACTGTGTAGGACTGTCACACAGCTGTTCTTCCTGTCTGAAAGGCAGACAAAGTCCTTTCATTTAACTGATAGAACTTAATTCTGACAATTTTACAACTGTTTTTCAAAGGAAGATCTGTGAAAAAATAGAAGGGAACTTTTTCCTTTTTGAGTAACTACTAGAAGGCTCAAGAAACCTGTTATTCTCTCCCTTCTTTGCTGAAGTGTAAGTATCTGCTGGAAGGCTTTATGCAGTCTGTCTTGTTACCTCTCAGAGCATCCAAGGTGGCAGTTGACATTTGCTATGTTTTCCTGCCAGCCATCACTGCAGCAAGCCAGCTTCCCAGGTAGTTGATGCAAAAGAAAGTTCTGCTTACATTTTTTTTCTAACTCACACTATTAAGGAGGAATTTATATGTCATTTTGCAGTCTAATCCTCCAGGTGATTATTTATTTTTAATACTGAAGTTGTTCCATTCCTCAAGAACTCAGCATAGTCAGGATAAAGTGAAAATTGCACATCAGTGACCCAAACAGTATCCCGAGGGGATCACTTTTGATCTTGATTCACCATGGGATTCATCTTAAATTGCTGAATCTGGGATAAACTGAAAGCAGTGCCTCTGATAAATACTTGTAAAGAGCAATCCAACACTTAAAAACTTGCTTATTAACTTGGATTAGTGGGCAGTCAAAGAGGCAATAATATAGGTAAAACTTTGGAGAGGCAATACAACTGGCAGAGGTGGATTCTGTTAGTCAGCCAGTCCCACATCTGTTCATTCATGCATGCCTGGAGTGTCTTTGTGCTAGACTGCAATCTCCAATGTGGAAATAATAGAGGGAGGTGTTTTTCTCAGGCAAGGGAGGTAGTAGGTCTTGCACACTTTTTAGAAATCTTCAGCAAAATGGAATAAATATAAAATAGAAATGAAAAGAATGTTTCTTCTTTCATTGTTGAAGTCTCATTGAAAGCCAATAGTAATCCTGAGCCACATGCCCAGTGCAGAGAGACTCCTGTAAATCACATCAAGCACCAATCTGTATTGTTAGGAAACTTTATCCCAGTATATGCCTAGAACCAAATAATAGATTTATGAAATAAACCTTATGAAACGTATAAACTTCTATAGTCTATAGACTTCTATACAACACATTCATTTCTTTTAAAGGGAGACATGTGGACCTCATTATAAAATGCATTTTTCTTAAAATATGAAGTATTTTGAGATCATAGTAAGAAAGAAAGGAACTTTGTGTTATACCAAGATTTGATTTTGCCTTTGATCAAATACAGTAAAAACTTTGCTTGTAACAGGGCATATCATTGCAGTCATTCTGGCTAACAAGTTGTCATGACATGGTTTTACCCTAGGGAGTTCCTGTCCTCAAGTTTAGAATCAAACCTTTTCCCTAACTTTTCTAAAATCTGTGAATTTCTAGCACCAGCTATTATGATTTTACAGAATTGGTTTTCTGCTGATAAATTTATGGCACAATTTTAAATGTGGTTTGAATATTTTACATTTGCAATTGATTAACCTGTTTGATATATGTGGAAAAAGAATGGTAACTTGTTCGGCATGAAAGCCACATTTTTTCTTTTCCCTTTGTACTGTGTACTTAGGATGTCTTAATACTGGATGTAAAAGGGTGAGACTGGCCTTTTGACCCAGTCAGTATTTACAATATACAAGTCCTGTTCAGTTAATGTTAAGGGATTGATTTACTTCAAAGTTCAGGAATTAATGCTTTTGTCCTCTCATTTTACCTCAGGCAGTTTTCAGTAACAGGAATTGCTGTAAATACTCCATGGTATAGTATATAATTAGTATAATGCTTTTTGTTTGACTCCTGAAGTCACAGAGACAAAAGCATGAGCTAAGGCAGACATAGGGAACAGCTGTAACTAGTATCACGGGGTCAATTTAGATATTTAACATTATTTTAACCTAGTTTTATGTGCTCTGAATCCTCTGCCATGTGTGTGTGTGTTTTAAATACTTTCCACAGCAATGCTGAAATTGTTCTGAGTTGGCTGCTGAAACTTTACTGGCTCCTCTGGAGTGAGTTTAATCTTGGTTTACATAATGCAGCCCAAGATGTGCAGAAAGCACCAACCCCAGGCAGCAACATGTGCTGCCCACAGGCCTGGTCCCGCACAGAGCATGTCCTCATAACCTCTTCAGAAGCTTCCAAAAAGGGAGGAATCCTTCTCACATCTTCCCACTTCCCCTGGGAAAGCAATTGCTGCTTTCTCTAGCCTTTTGGGGAGATCTGGGGAGGGAGGGTATGTGTGGGTTTCCATACTCCTCCTTGTTTTATAGTAGCTCTGCTGCCCAAGTAGAGGAAGGAGTGGTAAGAAGGTCATCAGGACAGGAAATGACCATGACAAGGTGTTTATATTTTCCATTTGGGGATTTTTTTAAGCATGAGATAATGTGAGCAGGAGAAAGGTGTGAACTAATGGAAATAAGAAAAAGCAGAATGGAAATAGCAAAAATGGAGGAACAATTAAACAATGTGTCTGTAAGGGTGACAGCTCCAAGACCTAGATATGGTGATATGAGGTTGCTTCTGGGAGAGTGGCAGCTCTGTGTGGGGAGAGGTAGATCTGTGTCCAGAGCTGACCCATACACACGAGGGGTACTCTTTCAGACAGGATGGGAAGGACTTGGAATGTTAAGAGACAGTGAGGAAATTCAAAAACTTTGGCTTAATGTCTTTATTTCTTCATGTGTCTCTGACCTGCAAACAAATAGTGAAGGCTCATTGGAAGCTGTCATGAGTTTTAGATCAGGTCCAAGTCCTGTCAGCGTGTCCCAAAGCTTCTGGCATGTCTTCTGCACGAGTGCTGCAATAGTGGGCTCCAAAGCAGCCTTTGCAATCTGCGGATTGCATATGTGGATGCAACTCACAGGTATGCATGCTTGCAGCTGTGAAGATGAAGTTTAATATGCTGTGTGTGATTGAGAGCTGAATCTCATATGGCCCTCTCTTAGCTGCCAGGTAGAGCAAAGCAATCAAGATTGTGAGCGCCAAATCAATCCATTTGCTAGGACTGATGGTGAGCCAGTGCTTTGCAAGTGCAGCTCCATGGCATGCTGGAGGTGCCACTCCAGACACAAAACTTGGGAGCAAGGTTGTCTGGCTGCTCAAATGCTACATTTTGAACCTTCTCAGTTTCAACATTTGTAATTTTTCTACTGAAACCTTTCCCATTGAAACAGCTCTTAGACTTAGGAGAGAGTACTGTGTTGTATATAAAAAAAGAGTACTGCACAACAGTGAAAGTGGTAGGGAGAGAAATCTGTTCTCCAGTTTAGAAGAGGACTGAAGCATATGTATTTAAGTCAATGTTCAGTTCAGAAACTTCTCAATCTTTAGTAGTGACTTCAGCTTGTACTTCAAGTAGAATAAATTTAAGCTAATTGCAGTGCTGTATTTCTATGTGGATACTTTGGAAAGCAAAACTTTTAGGAAATATTCTTTTCTCTCATAGCAGATCCCACCCCGCTACAATTTGTGTGGATTTAGTTTATTCTTTTTTGTGGAGCGCCAGCAGAGGGAAGCAGGGTAGAGTACATGGCAATTAAAATTACTGACTGAATGCCATCCAAATTTAGTTATTCCAAAATGGGATGGGATTAGGTAATTTCATTTAACATTATACATTAATCATTATACAATCAAGAAGTGTGCTTCTCCTATAGAAATTGGTACTAAGGTTATGTCAGGAAATGCCTACACCACAAACACTATTATAATGTACTAATACACTATAATGTAATGAGTTGATGTTGATCATTCATGCTTTTATTTTCCCATTTCAGGGAGAAGGGACTGAAAATCAGTAGATTTTCCTCTGTTGTGCATGGATCCCTTGAGATCCATGAACTCACCATAAAGACTCCACCAAAGGAGATCAAGGTCCCTCTATACATCATGTGGGAATCATAGATTTGATCTTTTGAAAGAGATCTTGACCTACGCTAGATTTTTTTTCTAGTCTGATGATTTACTTTTTCTCAGAATCATGCTTCTAAAACCGTTTTGGAAAGGTATTCTTGATTAGACTTATTCTTGTCAGTATCAACAGAGATAAATCTTATCGTTTGAGAAAAAGATATGTTTTTGCAATCTAAATAATGTCAGAAAGCAAGAAAAATAAACTGAAATTCCTAAAGGTTTGTCTGTTAATAGCAGAAGACTTAGAAAATTATCTTCAATTTAATGACTCATATTATGTGATGCCTTATTTGATATTCATATTATTTTATTTTTTTTAGATATAGCTAAACTATGGAGAGCTACTTTTCAAAAAAGTTTAATGATCACTGTCTTCCTAGTGGTAAAAAAGACATGTATAATGAAACAGAGTAGTTTAAATATTTAGATGACATGAGTCAGGCTAGTATTTGAAGATTACAAGTACAAGCACGGGTTTGGTTTATTTTTGTGGGGTTTTTTTTAATCTTCTTGCTAGTCAAATATATGCAAGAGAGCATCTGGCAGTTGTGCTCTTGGGAACCCGTGAAAGAAACATCTACAGGCTTCTCAGGCAGATTTAATTTAGAAGAAAAAGGAAAATATTGATGCTCTTGAGAAAAAAAGGGTTTACAGTCTTTCTTGACTTTTGCATATAAGCAACAGTTTCCAAAACAGGAATTACACAGATTTGATTAAACATTTGGCTGTCACATTTCAGTCTGTTCATGTTCAATTAAAAAATTGTAGAGATTCCCTAGCATTATTGTAATATACTTTTTTAATATCTAAGCATTTATATTATCAAATGACATCTGCTATGGCTTAATAACTGTGTCAAATGATTATAATAACTTTATTTTTGGTGAATTTTATGATAAAAATGTTTCAGAGTTATAGCAGGAAAGATACTTACGATGAAAAGACTGTGTCTCCTATTTCATACTTTATGGCAGATATTTTGTAGTTATATTTTCAGGTAGTACTCTGAAGTGACCCCTTTATTTTTTAATTGATGCCGATGCCAACAGTCAGTAAGTTCAGCAATATAGATTACAGGGATTTTCTCCATAACATCCACTGCTAAAAAGTGATTATTGTGAATCTAACTTTTCTTTTCACACAGTTTTACTATAAATTAGAGGCCTTTTAGTTGATCTTAAGTTAGCTACATAGTTAGTATATGATCAGTTTAAGTGAGAAAAATGATATGCTGCTTTTGTCAATGACAAATTTGGCATTGTCTGTCCTCTCGGGCAAATCAATACATTAATGCTAAGTAACAGGAACCCAGATAACCCTTCCTATGAAAGAAAGTCGAGATTTTTTTGCTTTTCTGCTGTCAGTATATGGAATGAAGGCAACTGCTTTGAAGGCCTCACCGGTATTAAAGAAAGATGTTGTTCCTGTGATAGTATGTTTAGATCTTGTGTTTTGTGTATATATGTTTATTCTGTGTTCCATCATAATGTGTTAGTTTAGAAGGACTCTACCAAAATAAAGAGCTAGAGTCATTGTTAGCCCTAGATTTTCTGACTCTGTCTTGAGAAAAAGTTAAATTTCACTTGAGCTTTTATCAAAGAAAGCATGTGCGTACATGTAAGAAATATCAACCTTCAACACTGAACACCACTATGCGCACACCAACTTATCTCTAATCATCTTTTACTGATAAACATTTGTAACATTTTTCTAATATAGTCCAAATCACACGTCGGTTTAACAGAAATCTTTTAAAATAAGGTTTTATAAATCAGATACTTTAGCAAGATCCCAGAGAGGTTGTACTCTGTTCTGCTAAAAGCCAAGGAAGAGCCTTCACAGGCTTTCAAAACCTTGACACAGTAAATGCAAATACCACAAGCTCTTTGTGAAGAGAGTGACAGAACTGCTGTGTGGAGGCCTGTTGGCCCAATTCATCTCCTATTGGATTCAACAGGAAACCTTTGATTACATTGTGTATGCCAAATATAATCCATTTTAACCATTTGAATTGATTTAATAAGTAGGACCATGCACTTTAACAGATTTTTCCAAAGAATTTGGTATTATATATATATTTGAATATATATATAAGGACACACATAAACAAGAAACCATAGTATACTTACCAGTAAACTATGGAAGGATTCCTCCTGACAAGCTTTGACTGCATGTAGGTGTACATTGTACACCTGCAGCTACACCTGCATTCTGCATGTGCAGCTGTAAAGCTTCCTGTTCTCTGATACCAACTGGTGGGGTTTACAAGGAGTTTTACAAGCAGAAGTGCAAGATGCAATCTTAAATTTTAATGAGGACTAAATGCTATGGTATGGCTAACCAAAACTTGATAAGGGACTTGTCGTGCAAGATGTTTTAAACAGTAATATATAATGAAGCCTGTTTTATCCTAATAACATGATTTCATTTTCAAGAAGGTTGAGTTCCTTTGTAATTTTCTAGTTTGTCGTCTTTATGTTGTGTTGCTTATATAAGTTCACAGTAGAACACAGATAAACATTATGAATGGAACTGATGTAAAGTTTTGACTCTATCCAAGAAGATGTGTGAAGACACATCTGGATGTGTTCAGCTTCTATACAGAATGTTAACTCGAACTGTACTATGCTACTCTTGGTAAAGGAGAATGGACTGCTAAGTTGTTAGTGTGACAGTTTGTATAGCCTTCCTTAATATTCTCTGAAAATCCTTCTATTATGGAATAAAGTATATGAAAATTAATGCCCACAGTATAAACACACCTGAAGGCTTTGTTCATCTGAAATGTGTATAGGAATTTAGGTATATTCATCTTGTGTTCCTTAAAAGTTTCCTACTACCTGAATGCTATTCATTTTCTCACCAAATTCTGAATTTAATACTATGTACACCTTAGTGCATGTGTACTTAAGATCAATTATATGAAATTTTCAAAAATTCAGATTATTTGACAAATCAAACTTAGAATATAACAACTACAGTTAAAGTATAGGGAATATGGATTTTATTTCGGTTTCCATGTGCAAGAAAATGTAAATTTACACATACTCCTCCCATGTAGGGTGTATGGAATAAGTTCTCATTTAATCTCCCTTCCTCTCTGATGAACCCAAATGCTTGGCAATCAGATTTGTGAGTTTAAGATAAGGAAAGATTTCTTATCCTAGGCTGGTTTATTTAAATTATGAGCTAAAGGTGGTAACATGAATATAAAAGTAGTTAATGAAGTAGATACAACAACCAAGGAGATCTACCTTCAGCCTTTTAAATGGCTGCAGCAATGTTGGAAATTTATACGATCATAAGAATTCTCAGAAGAACATCTTAAGTAAACTTCTTATTTCTGCTGCATATCAAAAGATGTGAAAATACCTGACAAGTCTGTCAAATTTCTCTTGTGTGGATGTCCTGAAGGCGGTGGAGGAAGAGTAATATTCACTCACTATATTTATATCTGCAAATTGCACTGTCAACACATTTTCCATGTGCAAATGACGTGTATGGAAAGAAAAACTGTATACACACAAACAAGCAGAGTATTCCACTAGTGAGATTTTTCATTTAATTACTGACCAAACAGTGTCTAAGCCATATGGATGGATGCAGTATATTGCATGATGAGTATTTCTTTCTCCATCTTGCCTTCAGAACTCTTTCCAAAACTACCAGAGGTCTAACCCTGTAGCTAACATTCAGAGTAAGAGAGGTGTGGGACTCCATGTCTCATGACAGGTTAATTTTTTAACGCCACATCTGTGTAACCTCTATCTATCCTTTGCCTTTGATTCTGGCTGACAAAACAGCATCTGAGGCAGTGACCTGACACATAAGGCTGATCAGCGTGCTCCATGAGAGGGTGAGCAATAGCAGTGACACTCTATTCCTAACTATTTCTAATTTTTCTGGACGTTTTGCCCTGTCTTGCTGCCGGCATGTAGATTTAACTGTACAGATGACAAAAATGGAAGCTATGTCTTGTACCCTAACCTTTTCTCTGGGCTATGGTAAGGTCCCTATTGATTACAGCTACAGATAAAAGTTTAGAAAACATCGGAAGAACTTGATGTTGAAGAAAACATCAACATATCAACTCAATAAACTTGTAATTGTTTGACTGTTTTAGGGTTTCTTGTGATCCAAAAAGTCTTAGAGCGATGCTGTCCTGAGAATAAACAACATGAATCTTAAGTATGTCTGTAATAATAGCTCATTAATCACTTAATTTCAAACTGCTAAATTTCCAGCCAGACAGTGCTTCTTTTTGAAGTGTTAATACAAGGTTACTTACATTATTCTTGTTCCCATTCAGTTTCCATTAAAAACCTCAATACATGAAAATTTCTCAAATTCAAAGTTTTCATTTAGGAAAGATGCCAAAAAGCAAATGTTGAGCACATCTGTTGGGGATTTTTTTACATGCAAAGGAGTAGCGGGTTTTAAGCCTGGTTCTGTGGTCCAGGCAGTGAATAGTGCTGTAACCAGAAGTATTCAGCCAAATTCTTGCCCTTGAGATGTATTTAGACAATGTAGTCACATTGTCTGAAATGCATGTGAGAAAAGGCTCATAAATAAGGTTGCAGTAACCTTATTTATGGGACCAAACGCTGCAGCTGGGAAATCTGCTTACCTTTTTTTATAAAACTTGCCTTAAAAACTTTAGACACCATTAAATCAGGCAATGTTTGCTGCTGCTCCACTGAAAATAAATAGTCATCCAGACACTGCCTTCCGCTTCTTGTCCATTTCTCCCGAAGTCAAAACCAGAATTCTAATGAAGTTTAATTTCTAGGGAACAGGCTTATTGTAAGGGATGAAATTTGGTTCTTAAAATTGAAAGAAAGCACAGTATAACTTATAGTTATCAATTGCAACAGAGATTTTATGGGTTCATATACCACAGTGATTTGACATCCCATGGTGATATAATTACTACATGCATTACAGATCTGTGGGAAAAAAATAAAACAGTGACAGTACCATTTGTCAGATTTCCATAGGGGAAAATATCTTTGGCATCTGTTTCCATTTAGAGGGGAAAAAAAAGGAAAAGAAATACTTTTTAACAGTCTTTGCATGACATTAAGCTAAACTGAATGGTAAAAGAAAGATAATCTCCTTTATAAAATACCTCTGAATAAGCCCTAATCCTAAAAGGAATGAAAAAAAATAGCTAGCAGGAGTATTTTACATCAATGGAATTTTTTTTATTTTCAGTATACCTAGATTTTAGACAGCATCTTACACTCAAAAGTGAACTTGATTCTGCAGCTTTGGGCAACAAAAAATCAGGGAAGCATAGTGTCTATTTTGCTTTCTCTATGTGTTTAATACTGTACATATCTACAACTCCAATTAGGTTTGGAAGTTCAGGTCCCTGCTGTGTCTTCTTGAAGTCTCTGGGCATATCCGAGAAGACAGTGTTACCTTGTACTATTTCCAACATTCTGTCTTAATATTTTTATTTTGATTACTTCCCTGATTGCATGAAAAATATAGTCAATGGAGTGATAAAACTCTGAATCCTTTTGATCCTGGCACTTTGATTACCATTTAAAATGAGGATTTCTTTATGACTGAAAAGTTCAAAGTTTGTCTTCTTCCTTTCAGCATTGCCTCATAGCAGCATCCTGAGAGAATAAGACCTCCTTGGCATATACAAAATGCATAAGTAATAATCCCGTTTGCAAAAACCCTGCTTTGGTAGAAGACGTCAACATTCAGACAAAGTGTGACAGTTTTGCAGGTTTTTTTTGTAAATTACATTTTTATGATCTTCCTTGTAAGATTATCCCAATGAACTGTTGACTCGTTATTCTCTTTTCATTCCGTTGTTTTTTCTGGTTTTATTTTGCAATCCCCTGATTATACTTGAGTCTTAAGAAAAGCTTTAGAGAATGCCCTGTATTTACAGTATGAATTATGATTGTGCCAGCGTGCATAACAATTACATTATAAATATTTCCTCAGCATTTGATAAAGACGCAAATTAAGAAAAATAATTACCAGTACAATTACAATTATATATAATTACACTATATTCAATTTAGTTTATCTCTAACTTCCTCTTGCTGTAATGTGTTCATTGTTGAAGAATGAGATTTTAGAGGACTGTGTTGGAAGTAAATATAGATTTTTCTGTCATTTACTGTGCATTTTTCTTAAATGAAGAGTTGTATCAGAATGTATTCTCAGTGGAAAATAATGCAGTTTAGGTGGTTCAACTTCAAAGCAGCTTCTTAGATGAAGATTTTTTCCCTGGCATGGAGTTTATCTCCCATTAGGTTAGAGAAACTGTTTGCTCTTAGCAATGCTACTTCCTTAAATATGAATTATTTATACCTGGGCAAGTTAATTTCTACTTGTGCAGTAAGAGAGATGTATGGCTGCTGGATTGACTGAACACAACAAATGCTTTTCCAAAAAGCACAGAGTCTTCCAGAACATTCAGTGAGGACCCAGTATCTCTGAGAGGGAGCAATGCAAAGATTTGGCCCTTATTTAGCATAAATATTGGCCATAGGCTAATCAGTATGTACCAAAACGTATCAGAAGGTAGAACAGCTATGATGTGCCAACTTGCTTTTTTAGCTTAGAGCAAGAATGTACATACTTGCTGTTCCCAAGAACTGCAGCTACATTGTCTTGCTTTATAAGGATTCATGAGCCCTTTATGAACAGAAAAAGAGAAATGCTCTGTGGTGCTCCAATTGCTCTGTAGAGGCTTAGGAAGCAGTTTTGTCTTTTAGGTTGCGGGGAGTGGGGGGCTGCCTTTTAAAATTTTTTTTCATTTTTCTGAGAAGGGAAGTAGGTGAGGATGGCGAGGCCCTGTCCCTAGGGCTGTGAGGGGACCAGGGGATGTGGCGGGATAGCATGGAAGCCACATGCCGCCATCGTCATGGGACCAGGAGCATGGCGGACTGGTGGTCCCGTGCCGCCCAGCGTGTTCCGGTGTTTTATGGAGACATTCCCACACCAGCACTCATGAAGCCCCCTTACTCTGCGATGCCACTGCGATGCAGGTTGGATTGCAGGTGAGGACCAGTGTGAGAGCTGGGTTCCTGCTCCTGGCGGGCATGGCACAGCCCAAGGTGCAGCAGGCTGGGGGTGTCTCCCCTGCGGCTGTGGTGGCTGTGGTGCTCCTGCAGTTCATCAGGGTTCACTGCTCATGGATGCTCCCCGCCACCTGGCACCACAGGACTGGCAGCACAGCGAGTGAGGGGTGAAGCCCCTGTGTCACTGCGGCAGAGCACAGTGGCCTGGCAAGGATGTGTTCCCCCACTGGGTGCAGGGCTAGTCCCAGCAGCAGAGCCGATCCGTGGCCCAATTGTTGGCAGAGCAGCAAGCTCCACAGAGCTCAGCAGCTGTGCCCGCGCTGCCAGCACCCACCCCGTGCCATCGCTGAGACAGAGTGGTGGTGCAAGAACAGGCCCTGGGCCAGCGGCCAGTACTGCCACAGCACTGGCACTGGCAGGGTTGGCACTGGCACCTCTCATAGTGGCCGTGGTGTGGTTTTGACCCATGGCGGTGAGTGCCAAGGACATCCCTGTGAGTGGAGCCCAGCAGGGGCTGCCCAGCGGTGGCAGCCAGTGCTGCCAGACTCCCCACGATGGCAGCGGGGTCATGTGGCAGTGGTTTCTCTCAGCGGGTGGCAAGTGTCCCCACAGGCGGCACCACTGCCAGCCCCGGAACCCTGAGTGGCCTGCGGGCAGTGCCACTGGTTGTGTCCATAGCTCCTAGGCATCTCTGGCTCTGGCACGGTAGGGACCCTTCCTCCCAGTGGCGGCTCACCATGACGCATTTTTGGCAGGAACGCCATCTTGCTTCATGTTGAGATCTCGAGGAGGGGCTGTCGACCCCACGCCGTCGTCCAGTAGGGAAGCAGCACACCCAGGAGGCTGCCCTGACAAAATGTGAAAATGGGCAGCCCATAAAAGCCAAAAGCACAGAAGTCCTGCCTCTTTCAGCTTCCTCCAGTGCTGAGAGAAGCATGGCTGATGATAATAGGCTGAGATATAACAGGCTTCTGAAAAAGACCTTGAAGGCTTTGGGTGGAGGAAACTACAGGAATTGGGACCAGCATCTAACCAAAGCTACATGACTAGTAAACACCAGAGGTTCCATTAACAGAGCTGGCCCAGCCCAAGCCGAGTCCCTCCACACCACAGATAGTGATCAAGTCCCTGTGGCTCATATGAAAGGCCTGCTAGGGACATCCGTTTGGGTGAAACCTGCCCCAAAGAAAGATAAACCCATTCATGGGAATATCTTTGCCCAAGGACCTGGATGCACATGGTGGGTTAAGCTAGAGGATGGAGGAACATGTTGTATACCTCAGGGCGACATCGCTCCCTCGTAGGAAGTACAAGCAGTGCAGTCATTTGTTGTCCTAATCAGCCTGTTTGTAAGAAGTTTTATGTTAAAGTTTATAGTTCTAAGTTTAATGCATAGTTCTACATTAATATAAAGAAAGAAAAAATAGTTTAGGGGTGCTAGGGGGCGCTAACAGTGGTGAGAGACACAATGGAAAAGGCAACAGCAAACAGTTTATTTATCTAAAGGCTCTATGAACTATGGAACCCCACTAAAGCACAAACCGATTACAGAAACAACCACTTGATAATATTACGCAGGGGAAAAAACACCAAACTGCTCCTCCTAGCTGGCTGCTGGACTGGAGAGCAAGGGAAGGAGGGAGAGCTGCTCCGTGGATGATGCTGGTCCCTGTCTAGGAGCATCTGAAAAAAGAATGACAGTGAGGGGAACTGCAAGGGAAACCCAATGGAGGAAGATACCACAGCTCCTGTCACTGGTTCCTCCGCCAGCACTACCTGAACTCCGATGCTGCCGCGATGACAGCGTGTGGCCTAGAGACCCGGGAGGAGCAGCCGTGCTTCTCTCGGCACTGACGGAAGCTTAAAGAGGCAGGACTTCCATACTTCTGGCTTTTATAAGGCTGCCCATTCTCACATTTTCTTGGGGCAGCCTCTCGGGCGTGCTGATTCCCCATTGACAATGGCATGGGGGCGACAACCCCTCTCTGAGATCTCAACACAAAGCAAGATGGCGTTCCCACCAAAAATGCTTCATGGTGAGCTCCTGCTGGGAGGAGGGGCCCTCACTGCCCTGCCAGCCCTGGAGATGCCTGGGGGCCAGAGGCACTGCCACCAGCACTGCCTGCAGGCCACACCATGGCCACTCTGAGAGGGGTTGGTGTCGCCCCTGCCAGCCCTGCCCCTGGCCTGGGGCTCTCTCTCAGCACAGGGCGGGCACTGACAGCACAGGCACAGCTGCTGAGCTCCGCGGAGCCCACTGCTCCACCACCAGTGGGGCCATGGATTGGCCTCACTGCCGGGACCAGCCCTGCGCCCAGCGGGGGAACACAGCCTCGCCAGGCCACCACGCTCTGCCGTGGGGCCACAGGGGCTCCACCCCTCGTCCCAGTCCCACGCCAGCAGGTGACAGGGAGCACCCATCAGCAGTGAGCAAACCACAGGAGCGCCATGGCCACCATAGCCACAGGGGAGACACCCCCACACGTTGCCCCCAGCCTGCTGCACCTTGGGCTGTGCCGTGCCCGCCAAGAGCAGAAGCCCAGCTCCCACGCTGCTTCCCTCTCCCATTCTGAGCTGCACTGCAGCGGCATCACAGAGCACAGGGGCTTCATGGGCACTGGCACGTGAACAGCACCACAAAACGCTGGGACGCACTGGGCAACACGGGACCACCAGCTCACTGCGCTCCTGGTCCCACGGCATTGGCGGCCTGGGGGCTCCACGCCATCCCACCACATTCTCTGGTTCCCACCCAGCTCCAGGGACAGGGCCTCTCCATCCTCACCTGCTTCCCTTCTCA
>VXBA01004288.1:33714-64396 GCA_013399895.1 Serilophus lunatus
GATGAAACTGCTTCCTAACCCACTACAGCTTCTGCTTCTGACTTGTAGTACTCAACTGATATTAATAAGACCATGCCTCTGAAACGGTACAGTGTTTTGCTGACAAAGAAGGATACCTACAGTATAGTCTATATGGTGCTATTGTTGTTTATAATGCATTTTATTTCATATTTTCTTCATGTTGCCTTCAAATAGTCCCTTGATACTTTGAGCATTTCTCACACATATTAAACAGTAGTATTAATTTGTGCTTTTCAGAGTCTCTGTGTGACTAAATATTTTCATTTCTCTACTCACTTCAGGGAATTCTCTTCCTATTCCAGATGACATTCTGTTTTTAAACAGTCTCTCTATGTAGCTTTGTGTCTTATGTGTACATAATACAGATTATTTGCTCCTTGTTATTCAATCTGCAATCTACCTGCATCCTTTGAGTCCACTAAGGAGTAAAAGCCTATGATTTGGTCTCTTCCTCCAAGGTAAAAAGTGACAGGACTAGAAGAAATGGCCTCAAGTTGTACCAGGGGAGGTTTAGGTTAGATATTAGGAAAAATTTCTTCACTGACAGAGTAGTCGGGCATTGAAATAGGCTGCTCAGGAAACCAACCTTGGAAATGTTCAAAAGGCATGTGGATATGACACTTGGAGATTTAGTTTAGTGGTGAACATGACAGTCCTAGGATGACAGTTGGACTTGATGATCTTAGAAGTCTTTTTCAGTCTTAATTATTCTATCACTCTGTGACTAAGGGAAATTAGAATTTTAGAGATATGCATCATCTTTATTCTTCAAGTTCCATAAAATTTTCATTTGTTTTAATTTATAATATGTATCTTTACTGATTAACACAGTTTTTGAAACTGGACACAGATTTTATTTCCCCAGCCTGTGTTAAACTCTGAAACACCAACTCTGTTGGTGGAACAGTAGCTACTCCCAGCACTTGAAAACAGAACTCATTGTATCTCAAATATGGGAATCGCAGCTCTTTTCTTTAGCTCCAGTTCACCTTCATAAAGCAGGAGAGCAGTATTTATCTTCTGTATGTAGGCACTGCAAAGAGATCAGTCAGAGCTGCAGTAATATTTGGTTTTAAATAGTGACTGAGGAAAATGTGTTAATGAAGATAAACTTACAGTTGCATTTAGGTTAATGTATATTGCTTGTATTTCATTATCAACTTTTTATGAGAAAAATTTCCATGAAAGAACACAAGATATTAATTGATAACCGGCTCACTGTGATTAGTAGCCCTGAGCTGACCAATTGTGCAGGGTGGTGTAAGGCCGAGTTGAATGGTTGAACACGTCCCTGAGCAGGTCTTGTGAGCAATTGTTTGTCAAGTGTCCAATTCACTCTAATCAGGATAAACATTGACAACTTACATCTCATGAGTATATAGAAATCTGAAATTACTCAATTCACATTTCTTCACATCAGTGGATGATTTGCAGTGGTGTAGCTTGATCGTAAAGTGAACAAAGTGCAATTTATCTGCCCAAAGCTAAAGAAGTCAAGATGATTCCCATACCTTTAATGAAAATATTTTTTTTTTTACATTGGAAATAGTAGCTTCAATCTTTTTGAGGAAAAAGTGCAACATAGCAGGTGGCACCTGCATTCAAGATCTAAAAGACAGTGAATTTGGATATAGGCACCAGTACTCCATGTGCACATCTCTAGGTGGGACCCAGCAGGGTGTGTCCCTTCCAATCTCTGCTGAAGATCCCTCAGACACCCTCTCCCTCTGTGCACATGGGTGCTATGAGCAGAAGCAAGTAGCTTGGTGCTCTTTCTCAACCTACCTGTACAAACACTCTTCCTGGTGATGTCTACCTGCTAACATAGAGAGTAATTGAGGGAAAAAGAGTCATAAATTCAGAGTAAAGTCCAAGATAAATTTGTCCATAGTGCTTGCTGCTTCTAGCAGGAGTGTCATTAGAACAATTAAAAACTGTGGGGCTCATCTTTAAAGTAGTAGGCAGACTTTTCAGGCCTGGGACCCAAGTGCTTCTTGAGAGTCCATTTTTACCAGGATCTCTCTGGGCAATCAATAGCCATCTCTATTATCTTCAGTTAATTCTATTATTTCTCTTTGTTATTATGGTAACAGAAGATTGTAAAAAATGCCGATTCTTTTTGCATAGCTTAAAATTTTCCTAGTGTTTTTTGATGATGGATGTACCAATATGAAATGGTGCCTCTGAGAATCTTCCACTTACCTCACACGTTTATTCTGGTTTTCTCAAAGAAGCCTTTGAAATTACTCCAGTGACTTTGGACACTAGAATTTTAATAGATGGCAAGATAGCTAGTTGAACAAATATATTGGTCAAGTTCTATTAAACATCATCTCTGCAGAGCTGAATTCCCATAACAAATTTAGCTTTAAGAACATTAGGAAATACAAAATTGCATAAGTTAAAATGTTCTTAACAGTGTATTATGAGGTATATCCCTTCTCCAAAAATTATAAAATACTTAGCAGAAAATAGCCTAAAGACCATTCGTTTGCTAGGCACTCTAAAATCTAGAGAATATGCCTTTTATGAGAACACAGATTATCAGTTATTCTCATAAGTTACAACTGAAAAAAAATTTTAGCTAGGAATTTTTTGCAGTTCAGACATACCAACAAGACATTAATAATATTTATTTTTAGGTTTATACTAATGTAATGCTGTTAAGTAATGATGTTAATTATAATGTTTAGATTTTATTCTTTAAGAATGGCACAACTTTACAACTGAGACTTATGTCTCAGTTGAACTCTAAGCACTTTCATCAACTGTTTTGTTTTCAGAAGAACTGTGCTTTTTAATCAGAGAATAGATTCATATCTCTGAAGTACATTTGAGTTTAGGAAGATGGAATTAAAGCACATTAGTACACTGTATATGCCAAGTCTTATGTGCACAGACTGCTACAGTACAGTGAGAAATCACAATAGAGTAAATACCATTGTGAAATTTGAACTTTATATAGAAAGTTTACAGCATGTCACAACTTGAAAACTGTATCTGCAGGTGAACTGATTTTCTTTGTAGGCGTACAATTTTTATTAACTAGACCTTACATCTAAACTGAGACTGAACATTAAAACTTTTTCATTTTCACCAAGCTAACTACAAAAATAATGAACATAATCTTTGTTGTTTCCCACCATCCCTGATATTTTCCTGTTAAAGACATGTAGCAATCAGTTATCTTTGTTTAGTCACCATAGGCAATACCTGTAAAATTACTGCTTTCCTTTCATATCTGGGGTCATGTACAGCAGGTCTGTTCTTTGCTGGGACACAGTTCCTTAGGGCAAACTTGCACATTCATTGCAGAAAGAGGCCCAAGGCCAGCAGCAGGATTCACAAGCATACAATAAATACACAATGGGGATCCCTGACATTCTTAGGACTAGGACTGAGATGAAAACAAAATTTAGTGGCTAGAAAGAGAAAAAAAAAAAAAAAAAAAAAAAAAAAAAAAAAACACAACAAACTAGGACAGGTAAGATTTACCTTAATATACCCTGAGCTGTCTGTCTGTGACATCCAAAGTTACTACTTTATTTTTTTTCTCCCAGGATCTTAGGTTTCTATCTTTTGTATGTATGTACACATTGAAAGGAAAGATAACTCTTCAGAAATTGGATCAGAAAGAACAAAGACTGTTTTTTTCCTCATATGGTTAAGCTGCCCTATTAATGTCAATTTTTAATTTTATCCTTTGAATTTCTCATTAGCTTTACAACATGTCTAGATTATTTAACTATTATGTTTCAGCTTGTAGATGACATAAGATTTAAGAGCTTTTTCTGGGCTCTAGCAAGTTGTCGCTACATTTTGCCTGAAGCTGCTTTTGTATAAAATAATCTTCCCACAGTTAACATTCAGGATACTCCTCAGAGCATGTTAAGAAGACTTAAATGCTAAGTAAGTGTCACATAGCAAGTCTTAGTATTACATTAAATTACATTGCAAGCAGTGTGATAAACAACATCATAATACTTTGACAGATTCATCATTAATTATAACTGAAATCTAATCTCAACTGGATTTTTTTTCAGTAATTATAACCACTAAAGCAAACATTAGCATATATGGGGGAGGGAGAGTGGAGAAAAGTTTTCCAAAAGCATAGCTGATAAATCAAAATACTAAATGGCCTGACAGTCTTATTGGGTTTTTATAGAGAGTTTTCTACATCTAGAGATTAAACATCTGAACTACATTTGGAATTCATTTTGTGAATAATTGCTTTGAAGGCAAAACTTTTCAGTGACCTACCGATTGTGTAATTTTAAGGTGGGATATGACAATGCCATATGACATTCCGGATTTCTGCTCTCTTGTATAGATTAGTATTGAACTAAATTTAAAATCATGGATCCTTCTGACCAAGAAAATACTGTAAGGGTGGTGTTTTAGCTTTCATACAACTATGCTTCCTGTATTTTCTTAAAAAATATTTGTGAATAACAACCTTACATATCCTTTCTGTCCAAATTCGTATTCATTCTCCACTAGGGAACTTTCTCCTGTTGTAGAGCTCCCATTCTGTTAGTGCAAGGTCTTTTTCTCTTTTACATTTTACTGGGAAATTTGAGTCTGAAAGCTCAGCTGTGGGCAGCAATGCTGTGTTGCTGCTCACCATTGTGCTATGATACACCGCCAAAACATCCTATTGGCTGAGCCAAAGCTAATGTCAACTCAATGAGTGGGAATTTAATGTTTACTTTTTTTCTATCTTCCTAAGACTCTGTTTTCACAAAGTACTTCCTTACTTGTGCAGTACAAAGCATATTTTTTCAAATGTGATGATGTTTTCCTATGCATTTTATGAATTCTCTGCATGCAAAGGCGCCCGCTTTCTGCCATATTTAGTTCATTCCAGTGGTTAGTAAATCTAAATAGAAAATACTGTCTTTGAAGCAACTTCTCCTATTGGATATTTCTACTTATATCAGATATCTTCACTGCCTATTATTTTACAAGCTTGAATTACCTAGGCACATGTCCTTGAAATATCTATAGATTGTACCTGAGACATCAAACTAGTGGAAGAACAAGTAACTTCATTTCAACCCTGGTTAGTCTTTGGTAAATAAACTACGAGAAAGTCTTTCCCAGTGTGTTTTTACAGAAAACATACTTAGTTTTCTGTGGTGGGGGGATGCAATTTGTTGAAACTTGCATGCAATCATTTTGTCTTACCGCTGTGCTCTCTGAAGCATTTACAAAAACTCAGTATCTTTTCATTGAGAAGGATTAGAGATTCATTGAGTGCTGAATTGTGAAAGTGCTTTTATTGATAAGAATGAATGGATGACTTAGTGCTGAATTTTGAAAGTGCTTTTATTGATAAGAATGAATGGATGTCTTACTGTATTGATGCATGTTGTGTTTTTCAAACAAGTATTTTGTAATACAATGTCACTGTACAATTTTTCTTTCGTGACAATTCTTTCATGTCTGTTATGATTGAGGTGGAAAAATTTTCTGTACTCTTATATTAAAAGTATTAATGGAGGTGGATATTTCTGTGTTTAGTGTGTTAACATCATTTTATAAAATCATACAGCTGTCAAGATCACCTTTTACTTCTGTGACAATCTAAGTAAAATTATCTATTCATTCCTCACCACCATCACTGGAGACCCTCCTTACTGGAAGTATATGGAACTAGTCAATACACCACCACAAATGCCAGACTTGCAGAATATACATGCAAATTTATAAGAACAAAAAGACCTGTCAGTAAGTGCATTTCTTTTACCTCTGTCTCTGTAGTCTCTTTTTACATGTTGAGCAAGATGGTGTTCCCTTAATTTTGTGTCAAATGGAACTGCCTTGGTCAGAGGAAAATCATCAAGAGGGATGACTCAAGAGTTTTCAGAGGCTTCCAAAGTTAAAAACTTGTGTATTTGTGTTACTTTCATATGCAGTTTCAGAAAGTAAGAGGGGTTGCTATTTTAGCATTTTCATTTATTGGATTCTTAAGAAGGGCAAAAACCTTCTAAATCATATTATCAACCTAGTCACTGTCAAAGACACCCACACTCTATAATCCTCTGCTTATAATGAGCTTGTGTGCAGGATGAGGGAGATACCTTTGGCACAAGAGTAGGGGGATATATTTGTTTTGGTTTGTTCCTGCTACTCCTTTTGGAAAATGGTTCTGTAATATCATATCTTGGATGGACACAAGACAGTTTGCATTACCTTGTGGTCAGTTTGGTCATTTGTCTGCATTTTGCCCTGTAGTTGTTTCTGGTCATTACCTGCCTTTTCCATCTCTAGACCCACCAAGCAATTCTAGTTAACTTTGAATTTCCATACTAAGTGAACTGAAGACTTCTATAAGATGAGCTTTCTTTTTCTCTGTTTGTCATATACAGCATGCCACAGAAAGTCTTATCAGACCTTCATTAATGGGTCTTATTTTTCTATCTGTAAGTCCTAGCACGATTTCCTGTTTGTCATGCTGATGGCTGATAGTTGATCTGATTGACTGGTAAATCTGATGTTTTGGATGAGAGTCCTCTAGTCTACGGCAGAAGTTAATGTCAGTAATCCCTAAGTGCATAATAGGGCTTATGCATAATGATGTACTTATCATATATTATAGCATATTATACATTTAATCTTGTTTCTGTTTTTAGGGTTTTCAACATTATCTGTTTCTTACTGAACACAGTATATGGCCCTATCTTTTGCACTGACAATTTCACTTCAGCATCCTATTTGACCTTCGCAGTCCTAATTTTTATGGCAGGATCATTAGTGAAACTGCTGAAAGAGATACTTGTCCCAAAAGCAGTGCTTGAGGAACTAAATGGGAAACCTCTTCTTAGGTTAATAGTTCCCCTTTAAGCACAATTACTTAGCCTACTGTAACCTCTGCTAATATTCCTTATTCTGTAATAGTTTTTCATATGACACTAGAAGTAATGTTTTACTGAGATGCAGATAAATTAGCTCTGCATTTCCTTTGCCTAGAAAAATCATGTGCTCTTAAAATGGCAGCCTTTCTGGGCTTGATTTTCCATTGGCACAAGCCATGGTGCTTTTGAACATGGTTTTATTTACTAATTTAATTGTACTTTCATTCAGAACTTGTTTTGAGGCTGTACATAACACTGAGTTCAAGCTAACAGATGTGTTTTCCCCTGGATCACCCGTTTTCCCTTTCTTCAGTAGAAATACTGTTTTCTGTTTTTCATTCCTAATTTGACAAATTTGCCTAGTAGCCTGTGTTATTTGGCTTACAGAGTTTTTCATGCCAGTTTCTTTCAATTCTGGGCCATAGTTCATCTATCTGCCTGTGCTCAAGTACACTAAAACCTCTGAAGTGAATTTCCACAACAATAGCTTCCTTCCCTAAGCAGCACTTTTTCTGATTTCATATCAGCTTTCATAAGCAGTGCAACAATCTCTTGTAACAGGGTTTTTTTAGTGTTCAGTGGAGGTTTTCTCCAAAAGTTCATTTTCTTTATTTCTGTCATACTTTTGGGATATAAATTCCATAAATTTTTGAACCTCAGCTTCAAAAAATTTTAGGTCTCCTCTATATTTAAGTGTCTGATGGTTTCAGTTTAGTTTTTAATTAATGCCTCATTTTGTCCCAGTTACATTCAAAATCTTATTTGAGGTTTCTATCCATCTGTGCCATGTAACCCTTGTAATCCCTTTGACCAGGGTTTCTGTCAAAGTCTTCCATTGTGTATTGCATAAATGTTTGTAAAAGTCATTTTTCAGGTAATTATTTTATTTGTAGCAGTATTTGTTTGGGTTTGGCTCTGAAATTAAGTAGTAATTGAAGTCAAACATTTCTGATATCTTGTCTTTGCTTGAAGAAAAGTTATGGTAATACTTATTTCTGTGAGAGTGATAAAAAGTATCTGTTGGACACAAAATGTTGTGGGTTTTTTCCCTACATAGATGCATAGCCTATAGCAGAATCTCAGCAACTAGTCTTTCTTGTTTTGAACATCTCACTAAAGACATTCTAATTCAAAACATTTCTGTTTTATTCACCACTGCCTCTCTTACATTTGTATTTTCTTTAGCATGTTTTCTATTTGTGATTGTTACTAATGTGGTACTGTCCTGCAGAGGCTCTAATCCCTCCATTTCTTAGCCCACATTCTTTGTCTTGGCATATAAACATTTCTGCTTTTTTCACCCACTCATTATCCTGTTTTCTATTTGGATGAAAGCTGAGAAGATATTGCTTACATAACAAATGCTTCTATGATTATTAAGCTTTTTATTTCCCTACTGATGCACACACTCTTAACCTTCTGCTGTTTCTTTACTCTGCTGGCTCCTCAGCTACCTTACTAATGCTATTTTCTTTTGAAGCCAGGGATTGGAGTCATCTCCTTGTTCCTCCCTACTTCAAGCATCTGCAATTCTGGGTAACATGCCATCATTTTCCCAAGTTCTTAAAGGAATTGTTAGTTGAGATAATCCTTTCTTCTGGATTCAGATGACAGGAAGACCTCCAGAACTTTCTCCAGTTGCTGATGTTATCAATGCAGGTCCAAAACACTTGTGAAAGCTAAAGCATCTACCTTTGATTATGACATGATATTCCTGGGGTCTTCATCACTGCACTGCTGTTGAAAAGAAGAACGAGTTGCATGGAAAGGGTTCTTGGCTTTCTACAGTATAAGATGCAAACTGGTTAAATGAGTGAGAAATTAGGAATACTTGCCAATTCAGTGTTACTACTGTGAGTCAATTTTCTGGAGATTTGGTAGCTCTCAATATTCAGTCCAGCTTAGAAAATCAGACTTGGTTCTTGGAAAGAAAAGTTACTTCTTCTTCTTCCCCTTCCTCATCACTGATATGCTATCTGTTGACTTCACAGAGTAGTGTGAAGTCTTAGCAAGTGTCAAAACAGTGCTGAAAAAAATTTGAAGAAATCTAGATATCATAGTCCCAAAGTGGAAAAATAGCTTGGTAGGTTTTGCAGTGAACCAAAATATCAGTATGCATCTGGTTTGATGCAGCAGATCTTATTATGTTGTGGGTTTTTTAAAGAATGAGAGTAGGGCAGAAACGGTAGGATTTTTCCTTGTGGAAGTCAAAGTTGACTGTGCCCCCTAGGCAAAAAAAAGGCTGCACGTATACCTTAGAATGTTTTATTAGATGAAGTTTTCCGTGTATTTTTCTTGTCCCATTCTACTTTGATGATTTTACTCTTGTCACAAAGGTCTCAACATGCAAATAAGACCTTATTCTGAATCTAAGTTGTTTTATAGCAGTAATTTAATAATGCCAGTTCTGTCAAGGTGCCAGCCTTTCTGGATAGTCAGTGTTATTTCTACTTATATCATACATTGAGCTGGATTTACCTGCTTAGTAGTCACTTATTACTACGTGTTGCTGGTGTACACCACCAACTACCAGCAGTTTCATGTATATGAACATTCCCATCAGAAATAAAAAGACAGCAAACATTGATAATATTATATTCTCACTGACATCTAGAAAATATTCAACACATGTATGAAGACTTCAGAAATCCACTTAATACTGATTTATAAAACAGAAAATTATTTCCTGTTTGTACTTTATCTGAGTCAGAGAAAAGTGGAAAGATGCTAAGAAATGCAGTTTCCCATGAAGTCAGGCGCCATGTGAACATATAGTTCAGAGTTCAGCTGACCTGTGGTGCCGTCAACACTTCCCTGGTTTCCAATGGAATAAAATCTGGACCTGAAGGTTCACTGTAATTTAGCAAGACCTGGCATCTGGGGAGATTCTGCACAATTATGAGTGATGTTGAAGGCAAAATTTGCAAGAAGCACTCATATCCCTAAGAGTTTTAGATTAGATTTTTTTTTTTTTGTAGCAGCATCAGAAGAATATAAATAGGAACCCTCTCTATTTTTAGTTGGAAAGCTATTAGAATAGACAGTGATGGAATAAGATGAAA
Source organism: Serilophus lunatus (assembly GCA_013399895.1). Classification (NCBI taxonomy): domain Eukaryota; kingdom Metazoa; phylum Chordata; class Aves; order Passeriformes; family Eurylaimidae; genus Serilophus; species Serilophus lunatus. The sequence continues at coordinate 43,658 of VXBA01004288.1, forward strand.
AAAATCTCGATTTCGTTTTTTTAACTTCCTGTCTTACAGAAAAAAATACGAATTTCTATTAAGAACCTTTACTTCCCAAACTCATTTTTCTTTTGTTGTTGTTGTATCACTATCATAGAATCATAAAATCATTTGGGTTGGAGAAGATTTCTAACAAAATTGAGTACAACCACTAGCACAGCACTGCCAAGTCCGCCACTAAGCCACGTCCCTCAATGACACATCTACACATCTTTTAAATACCTCCAGGCATGATGAGTCCTCCACTTCCTGAAACAACCTGTGCCAATACTTGACAATGCACTCCATGAAGAAATGGTTCTTAATATCCAGTCTAAACCTTGTCTGATGCAACTTGAGGCTATTTGCTCTTGTCCTATTGCTTGTTACATGGGAGAAGAGTCCCCACTTGGCCAAATTCTACTTTTGGGAAGTTGTAAAGAGCAGTATGTTCCCCCCAAACTTCCTTTTCTTCAGGTTAAACAACCTCAGCTCTCTCCATTTTCTGTTGGGCAGCATTCCAGCTGCTTTTCCCTCGGGCTGTACCACTGCCTGGGGTTGTAGTGACCCGGATCTGGCACTTAGCCCTCTTAAATCTCATACAATTGACCTGTCCAGATCTCTCATGTTCATGAGCACATTTTGACCCTCCATCCTACTAACAGTACCAACACTTGAAGTTTTTTAAGTTCGTTTTTGGATTACCATGAAGGAAGAGTACATCTTCCCTATGTGGTGTCTCAACACATAATGGTTTAACAGGATGGGCTTAATTCACAGCTCCCAATGCATTCTGCTAATTTTGGGTATACATTGCCTCTGAAAATTACATCAAGAAAGAATTTTTATTGCTACAGAAAGGAGCTTTCTGGATGACATCAAGGAAGTCTTTTCACACGCACACCCCATCTGAAGAAGTAAAGTGCTCAGAAGTGTTGCTAAATTCACTTTTATCTGCAGTGGAAATAAAGTAGTAACTCATATTTTGAGGCACAGACCTTTCTGTGGAATAGGGACCCACTGGAAAATAATCACAGGGATTTTTCTCCATTATCTGAGAATAAGTTACTGCTAACCTTATGCAAGGTCACTGATCTGGGTCTGCCTCGCTGGCATGCACAATTAGATAGTGATATTTTTAGGTGTAGATCTTTGAGAAAGAATTCATGTTTAAGTGGAGCCTTTCCTGTCTGCCAATTTTTAAATTGGTATTTAAATTTAAATCTTTAGCAGTTCATTACAGAGTTATTCTTTATCCCCAAATACACCTGCTTAAGGATGAAAGATTACATCTCAATCTTTATGAGGAAATAAATAAATCTGTTTATACTAAACATGGGCAAATGATTACAGCTGGTCAGATTCTTGCCTATGAAAAATTTGCTTCTAGAATGTCTTTTATCCTTTTCTTCCTCCTAAAGAGAAACTCGAAGAAAGGGTTCAGAATTTTTGTTAATGATTCATTGCTCATAACTGATCAGTAAACAGTTTATGCAAATACACTTTTCAAATTGCTCACTTTAACTGTTACTTGGGGTTATATCTGGATATTACCTTCCCATGGGAAGCAGAGGTGTAAACATTTGGATTATTAATACATAATCATGGGAGTAAAATGCATATCTAATGTTAAATACTCACATAGACACAGAAATCATTTGCAATAAACTTGTTCAGACTGAATTGCACCTTAATGGAGTACTTGTTGACATTAATAAGTTACAAGTTAAGATGAACGAGTATAAATTGCAAGCTAACTAGCTGATAGTTGAACATATTCTTTGAGACCTGTTAATCAGCAGGCTTCATGTTCCTGAAGACCTAAATTTAATATATCTCAAGGAAATATCACTTTGCATGATGGATTTTAAAAGAGAAAGATTGTTTTGTTTGTCCCTTACTGCCATAGCAGTGCAATGAAAACATATTAGTCCGTTTTGTAAGTTTGGAAGGGAACCTTTGGCCAGTGACAATACAGCGCATTGGTTGTTTTGCAACCAATGGTTTCTGGTGGGGAAAAAAAAAGTAGTTTTGTTATTATTTTACTTTGAAGGGTCCTTGTAGGAGTTGGTGGGGTATGTTTCCCCTGAGATAAAACTGATTCATTGTTTCGTGATTTTAATGTTTATGGGCAAAACTCTCCTGTGAAGATTCTATAGATATATTGTAAACTACTAGTTGTAAAAATTATGTTAGTAGAAAAATCCAATTATTTTAAAAAATGCCTGTAGCTGGAAGTAATTTTGGTACACAGTTGTAAGAAGTGTGATTTTTACTGAAGCTGATAATCTGCAAGGTCCGAATGTGTCATTCAGACCAATTTGAGTAACAGACTCAAGGATTGCTAATCTGTTCGGTGCAAGAGGGGAAGATTTTTCTAGTTATACATAGTGAGCAAAGTTATCGGCTAGAAGTTCATCATATTGTACATAAGAGAGAGATGCACAGGGACATTTGAGAAGTAAAAATTGATTGATTTATTAATTTAATTTTCTCCTGCACTAGGCACAATTTTTAGGGCACTGGATCTTCTCTCATTGTAGGAGAAACAATCATTGCTCATGATCATGCAGTGTGCCACTAACAGAGGTAAAATGGAGTTACTAAAGTGGTAAGAGTAGGTGTCTTATTCAGAGATCTGTAATTTACTACAGCCCTCCTACCATTTAAATTCTTGGCTTACTGTAGCATGCTCCTGTGCAGGCAATTACACAAAAGTTAGATTATTATGGAAGGATAGTTTAATGATAGCATATGTGTCTGTTACAACAGGCTATCTCCTGATTTTATTTACTTGCTTCAGTGGCATCCACTGTGTGAAATGAAGATATTTAGTCAAAATGAAGTGTGTACCTGAGGTTAGTGGTCTGTGGATCATATCCCATTCCAAAGAATTTACTAGTAGAGGATCAAAAAGCCCACAGGCAAGTGCTTATTCTAGAGAGATGCTGCCTTAAAGCTCAGCTGTTGGTGTTAATGTGACCAGTGGTGGCAATATTTCACCCAATAAGGAGAGCTAACAAATTGCTGAAATGGAAGAGTATCGTCTGTGGGAGGCAAAGCCAGATAAGGGGATCATGTCCTCTGGAGAGACACAAACACCTTGGAAATGTACCTGAGAACTTTGTCTCATGAGGAATTGATAAAAGTTCTAAAGAGCAGAACAGGGCCCTAAAGGTTTTCTAGCAAAGTAATTATATATTTGAAGTAAAAGAAAACCAAAACAAATAAAGCTTCTTTTGCAAATGTTAGTATTTGATGTTAGAAAGCAGTGAGACCAATTAAAATCCGTTCCCCTGCTAATATAAGAGATGGCAATTACTAACCTAAGAACATGAATATGACTGAAAATAGACTGCTCCTACAGCCGTAAGCTTGACACTGTAGGCCCTTGGTGCCATTATAATTCCAGAAAATGTCACTTTAGAATAAACAAGCAAATGTATATAATGTTAAAATTGAATTTGCAAAGAAAATTTTTTCATATGGCGGTGATATGGACTATCTCTAAGAGCTCAGAAACAGGATCTGAATGAACTACTTTTAAATGCATACCAATGTATTGTTGTACTTTTTAATTAGATGAAAATAAATGAATTGAAAAGATGAAAGGAATTCATGTAACATCTCACTTCAAAGGGCAGCTCCACTCTTGAGGAGTGTTTAAAAAAAAAAGAAAAAAAGAAAAGCAGCTTAGTCAAGAAATATGCATTCTCTGTGGATTTAGTTTCTCTTTTACCTGCTTTAGAAACTTGGGAATGACTTCTGTTCATTTTACCTAAATGGAGTCATTATCCCAGTGTAAAGGAGAGTGGCAGCTGCCTGACAGAGATGTTCCCCCCACGCTCCTTCATTGCATTTAACAATGCTCTCAAATGAGCAGAATTATTTTTGACCTTGTGATGGAATTTTTGTCAAATTTTCAGTGCTTTGGACTATGTTCTAGATGGAAATCGCACATGTGGAAGTGTTCTTTAGCTGCCTCCCATGTTGAGAATTAGAACACCAAGCACCTTAAGTGTATATCCAGCCTGGGGAAAAAAAACAGGAGGAACTGGGACTCCATGCCCAGTCAGAAAGTTATGATATCCTAAGAATAATTTAAACATGGTGGGCTGGCATGAGTGGAGGACAGCAATAGATGGTTATAGGTTCTTTCAGAAAGACAGGCAAGGAAGAAAAGGAGAAAGAGTCACACTCTAATTTAAAGAGAACTTTGAATGTATAGAAGTTAACTACAGTGATTATGGAAACCCTATCTAATGACTCTCAAGGTGAGAGATGTCATCTCTAAGGTGGATCTTACAGTAGGTATCTGCTACTTACCTACAAACCAAGACAGTAAGGCCAAAAAAGCAATATTTGTATAACTTAAGCAAGCTTCAAATAAGCAGAATACTTGACTTCAGCCACCAAAACTTTCATTGGAAGAACAATACAGCAGCTCACATATCATATAACAAGTTTTTGGAATGTGTGGCTGACTGCTTCCTCGTACATATATTAAGTGTATCAGCCAGGAATGAGGCACAGCTGAATTTGCTACATATAAACCAAGGAAATTTGCTTTGCAAAATTTCAGTTATGATACCCTTGGCTGCAGTGATCACAATATTGTAGACTTTGGGATCCTGGTGATCATGCGGAAGGTGACTAGTAATACAATACTTTAAGATTGTAGAAGGGAAGTCTTACCACAATGTTCCAGTATTTAGGAGGTGGCTGCAAAGTGGATACTTGTTTTTAGGAGTCGCGTGGAAAAGACGAGGAGTAATGGGTACAAGTTACTCTCAGGGAGATTCTGACTGGACACAAGAAAACAATCAGCCATTACAGTAATCTCCCTAGGGAACTGATGGGTTCCCTAACACTGCACACTTCTAAGATTCAGATGGACAAGGTATTAGACTGTCTTGTATAGACCATGCTTTTGCCTAGAAAGGTTGGCCTAGATGATTCCTGAAGTTCCCTCCAACCTGGTATTCTATGAATCTGTGGTTCTATGCACAGTGGCTCTGTGTCTGGATTTACTTTATCTGGACAAATGAATTGAAAAAAAAAAAACAAAAAACCAAACCCACCCAAACAATTGAATCACTCATCTGCCTGCTAAGCAATTCAGCTCTCTCCGAATCCAGAAGCAGGTGCTTCCTCCCAAAATACCTAAAAGGCATGCCTTGTATACTTTTCATTTACAGAAATAGCTTATGTTGTGCAAGATATTTCACCACTTCAGCATTGGAGGGTCTTTCAGGACTTCTAATTTAGGTCAGTACTGTCTGAGTCCAGGAGAGTATTTTCCCTTCCACTAGATTTTGCTCTAAGTTCTCTCTTTAAACACGAATTTTCCAGTCACATCTGCCCAGGCTAGCATCCTTATAATCATATTTCCATATAAAGGTGACCTGGCTAAAGAGAGGATGAATTGAAACTGCCCAAGATGTCACAATTTACTTCTATGTTTCAGTTGCCCTGAAGTGTGGGATGGCAGCTTTAGGAAATAACATTGTTAAGCAAAAGTATAACAGAGAAGTGTCACAAAAACCAGTTGAGCAAGGATTCAGGGAAAAACTAGCCTCTTTCCACTCCTAGGAAGATCCTAAAGGCAGGACTGCTCTTGATAAAGCAATAGTTTTCTCTTGCAACTCAGAAATTTTGGCTTTTAGAAGCAGATGTCTTGTGTGACTTGGAAAAGGAGAGCAGTTCATCAGCTTCATAACTGCTTGATAGATTTCAGGCAGGTTACTCTTTCTTCTTGTTATGCCACGAGTTGTTAAACCACTTTGTCAGATAGCAATTGGATGTGAAATGCTATTAGCATTTCACAAACACAATCAGCTAAGCAATTGAGCTCATCCCAGATATGATTAAGTGAGATCAATTATAATAAGACCTAGATAAGAAAGGTAAGCTTCTTATTTCTTGGGTTGGCATTCTGCAGTATTAGTCTTTGTAAGTATCCTTTATACAATATCAGCTGTAAAACCTTGATTACTTCAGGATATGGCTTCTAGACCAGCACTCAAATGAACTTCATCCTAAATTGATTATTCTAGCCGCAAACTGCCATTGAGTGAAGAACCAGTTTATTTGAAGCATCAATTGCACCATACTGAAAAGTAGCCACTGAAGCCAATTTTTTGCAATGCAGGAAACATATCTGATCTCAAATGCAGTTAATATTCTGAGAGAGAGCTCTTTGTGTCCAAAGAAGGGAATAGTTGTCCTTCGTAGCACGATGTTTTGCCGTGGTACTGTTACTATGACACTTAAGGCTTAATTTGCTAAGTATCAGAATTTATAGATGATTCCTGAAAATTCTGACATGAAGTTGAACATCAGTGAAGGATATATCTTTGAGCAAATATTTTTAGCATTATTATGAGGTTTAATAAATCCAAGTGCCGGGTTTTGCACTTTGGCCGCAATAACCCCATGCAGAGTTACAGGCTGGGGTCGGTGTGGCTGGAGGATGCCCAGGCACAGAGGGACTTGGGGGTGCTGGTTGATAGGAAGCTGAATATGAGTCAGCAGTGTGCCCAGGTGGTCAAGAAGGCCAATGGCATCCTGGCCTGCATCAAGAATAGTGTTGCCAGTAGGACCAGGGAAGTTATCCTTCCCTTGTATTTGGCACTGGTTAGGCCACAGCTCGAGTACTGTGTCCAGTTCTGGGCCCCTCAGTTTAAGAAGGATATTGAGTTGCTGGAGCGTGTCCAGAGAAGGGCAATGAGGATGGTGAAGGGGCTGGAGCACAAGCCTAATGAGGAGTGCCTGAGGGAGCTGGGATTGTTCAGCCTGGAGAAGAGGAGGCTCAGGGGTGACCTTATTGCTGTCTATAACTACCTGAAAGGAGGTTGTAGTCAGGCGGGGGTCAGTCTGTTCTCTCAGGCTCCCAGTGACAGGACAAGAGGACACAGTCTTAGGCTGTGTCAGGGGAGGTTTAGATTGGATATCAGGAGAAACTTTTTCATAGAGAGAGTGATTTCCCACTGGAATGGGCTTCCCAGGGAGGTGGTGGAGTCACTGTCCCTGGATGTGTTTAAGGATAGGTTGGATGATGAACTTAGTGGTATGGTTTAGATGGTTTAAATGGTTTAGATGGTATAGACGTTAGACTGATGTTGAATAGGTTGTTAACCTAGGTAAAGGTTGGACTTGATGATCTCCATGGTCTTTTCCAACCTTATTAATTCTGTTTGTGTAATTATTATCAATTATTTTGTGGCTTCTGATTCTTGCAATGAAGATTCCTGGAGGCAAAGTTTTGTGATAGAGAAAGTGTAAATAACAGGGGGTCCGCCAAAGTAATGCAGGATGCATACACTGCCACAGGAGTTGTGCTGTTCTGGAGGTCATAAGTTTTGATCAAAACCCCACAACTGTGTTTGGTTGGGGTTTTTTTAGTGGAAAGAGATTCCTAAGCTCTGAACTATTTGTATAAAAATCTTTAAGATCTCAGAAGAGTGATATGGTTCATACATGTCTCCTGTGGTGTAGTTGTCTGCTTAGTTAATAATCATATCTAGTGATCAGAAATACAATGTCTGTCTCCACTTTTACTATAGGTAAGATTCAGAGGTGTTTGATGATCTAGGCTGGCACCTTTGTTTCCCTTTCAAGTGCTTTTCTACTGTGATAATGATGAGATTGTTGAGGATTGTTCAGTCTTCTTGATGGGCTCAGTCCCAGTGTCTCTGCTCTAGTCTAGTTCCCAGTGTTTCATTTGCTTTACTGGCCATTGTGAGTAACTGAGCAGGGCAGGTGAATTCCCCGTCATGATCCCCCCTGTTATCTATTCTGGGCAGACATGTGGGACCACTGTAACATTTCTTGCAGCCAGTGCAAGTTTTTAATATTTTTCTATATTTTATACCAAAACAACTCTTAGCCTCTGCCTTATCTTTTTTTCCTCCTCCTTCCACATTTTTTATGTCTTTTTGAATAGAGGAATGCTTTCCTCAGATACTGGTCCACAGGTGTCTGTGAAAATATTCTCAGTGGTAGCTCTCTCAAATCACAAGTGGCCATTTGACAGTTCATCATTGACAAACAGTGAGGTTTCTTCCCTGAAGTTCAGGAGCAATTTTTAATTATTAGTAGGCAAGATTCAGCAATTCCTAGGATGGATTCTTTGGCTTATGCTGTGTTAAAATATGTGAACATGAGTGATCTCTTTTGGGCCATTCATCATTTTAGCAGTCCATCAGTTTTCTCTTATCACTTGGCTTATAATTATTTGCTGCCTCTATCTGTTTTTTTTCATCACACATGAACATATCATATATACAAAATACTCTTGCTTTTTTGTGTGTGTGTGCGTGTGCACCTTAACCAAATATTTTGGAAGCTTTATATGTCCTTCACCTGGTGGTGTCACTTGCAGTATTTAAATAATTTTATAACTATTTAAAAAAATAGAAGTAAGAAGAATTATGGTAGAAGTGAGGAGTATTGTGCTGTTCTATTGAGGTTTATTTTAGCAAAGAAAAAGTATTTGAAGTCTGACATTTTTAACCTTTGAACCTTTTCACAATACATACTTAATTATGGTGCAAAGGGTCTTGAATGTGCATTATGAGAAATTATACATCCCAGAAAAAAAGTAACCCTCTATTTCCTGATCCAAAATATGTATGTAAAGTGTTTTTGCCTTCTGTTTTGTTTCATCTTGTCCAGTTGTTCTTCAATGTGGATGTCATCATACTTTTCTGAAAAAGATACAAGGAACATGAGCTGCCTGTGGAGGTCTCATCCTCATGGTCAGAGTTTAATTTTACACTTGAATCAGGAGATCTGAGGTTGTTCCTAGTGGGTTCATTTCCAGCATTAAATGTTCCAGTTTTGACCCCAGGTTCAGCCTTACATGGTGTTGAATTCTGCACAGTTGCAACTTCATCAGTTTTCTGCATTATTCTGGCTTCCTCCTTGTGGTAAAGCAAGAGGAATGATCACAACTTCATCAGTTTTCTGCATTATTCTGGCTTCCTCCTTGTGGTAAAGCAAGAGGAATGATCACTTCTCAGAACTTCTTGTGTACTGCAATGCACACAAAGCCTAAATGAAACGTATTTTGATGCCTGATGAAGTGTCCTTTCTGGCCCCTTGGAATGCTGTTGTGCATCACTTCCTGAATATCTTCTCACCTTGGAGCTGCACCTCCTATTCTTGAACTGTGGGAATGGCTACAGAAGTTCATAAAATCTGGCATTTTTCTTTCCATTTGATGTTTCCTTTAAGAAGAGATGGTAGGAAATGCACCTTTTCCCCAATTTTTGTATAGTGCTTTTGTTATAGGTCAGTTGAAAATTAATTTCTCAGAGGAGCATACAGAAGACATACCTGTTAGAGTATCACAGTATCAGCAAAATTGGAAGAGACCTTAGAGATCATCAAGTTCAACTCATAATCTAACAGTAACCCATCATCTAAATTATGGCACCAAGCACCTCATCCAGCCTACTCCTGAACACCTCCAGGGTCAGTGACTCCACCACCTCCCTGAGCAGCCCATTCCAATGGCAGATCACCATATTGTTTCCTACTTTAAAAATCAAAAGCCCACAAGTAACCAATGCAGGGGAAAATTATAACTTCATATGCACAAGCAAGTGTCCATATGAACCTCTGTAGTTTTGAAGACCATATTTTTGCTTCTCAGGACACTGCAAGTCTGCAAGATGAATCCCTAAGGGAAGAGTTCCCACTCAGCAAGTTAGATTCACTGAATACAAAGTAGTAACTCTCAAAATAGATTTAAAGTCTGTACCATAGCTGCATGTTTTGTTTACTGTGCTCATTTATTCCATTCTTTAGGTTTGAAGATGGCACAGTCTCTTTTCTTGATATTATTGCTCTGAAACATGGATTTGATGTTCTGGAAAAACTCACAGGTCAGTTAACATAATTCTAATACTGAAGGCTGAAGTTCCAGATTTATACTCGGGGAACAAGTCTGACTTCACATATTCATGGTTTATTCACATATTCTGTATTGGGTTATTCCAGCCTGGCATGGAAAAGAAAAAAATGCATCCAGATTGTTCTGGATATGCAAGACTTGACTACATCGAGCACTTCTAGTCTGCCTCATACTCAAAAAGATGGAACAAGAAAGTAGCTGAGTGACTCCCACTGTTTGAGTATCTTTGAAGTCCTTAACATGGAGCTAAGGCTGAAGTCCCAAATAGAACTTTAAGCTGATCTTCAAGCCAGAACCTATATGTGCAAGGTGACACTTAGGTGCCTTGCTTACTTCAGGACAGCCTGCTGCTTTTCTGGCTCAGCACACCAAAGGCATAGCTTTTGTGTTTGCTGTCATTGAGCAGTGATTCTCCTAAAAAGGGCAGGAGATGACACCTGGCCAGGAAAGCTTGCACCACTGCCTGTGCAGCAGGCTTTCACCATGGCATAATTCCACATGTGGTATGTGCCAGGTTAACGAAGCGTGTTCCTGAAATGAGTGACATACTCAGGTATGTGCACACTTAATGTGTAATATCTGAACTTCCATTCTCCAGTGCTGTCTTTGATTTCCTATATAAAGGCACAAAGTACATCATGATGTAAAAGAGGCATAAGTCCAGAGAGACACTGTTTATATACTTTTCATGTTATTATAATAAAGATATCAGTCGATGACAGGATAGAAGACATTTATTGTGTATAAATAGTATGTTGAGACATTTCTATTGCAAAAATTTGGCTTCAGATTTTCATACTTATAATCCTTTCATAAAATTGAAAATGAACAATTTAGGAATATTTCTATTTTCAATATAAAATTATTTTTTTTTTTACAATATTAAAATGTAGAAAGACAGAAATGAAAAAAGACTGAAATGGTAAACAAAAACAAACCTATATGTAAGAGAAATTTGAAAAAATTAAATAAAAAATGGTTTGAGAAATATTGGAATTTTAAAACTTTAGCACTACTGGTGTAGCTAGGTACTTTTTGTGGTCAGATTCTGGAGTGCCACACTGCAAAGCAGAAGTGCCAGCACTGCCTCTTTGCATCTGCAAGAGACCAGAACAACTTACAGAAATCCAAAGTGAAGAAAAAAAAATTGAATTCTGTAAAGGATTTTAATCAATGCGTAATCCAAGAATTTCCCACAATATTAGGCTTTTCCTACACTATTATCCATGACCCAAGATGACTTAAGCTTGTGTTTTAGGTAAGTGGAAACTTTCAACATCTTCGTGCTAAAACTTACACAATTATGCACAGGAGTATGTGCATGTAAGTACAATCATTTCTATATGATGTGGTTTTCTTAATTAGAATTTAATCATACAGAAGGGAAATCAAATAAGCCACACAAAGGTGGTAGTAGAATGTGGCATGACCATGGCCGTGTTTGTGTTTTTCCACCATAAAATGCATTCTGTGTGCTCAACTTTCAAAGCTTATGTGAAGGGTGTCTGTAGTGCAACATGTCTCTGTTGGCCCTTCTGTGCTGGCTTGAGACCAACTCTGCAGTGCCTTTGCCATGTAGTCTTACAAAACGGTACATGCTATCCAAGGCAGTTTGTTTGCCTTTCCAAACGTTTAGCCCTTCCATTTGTATAGGCATCAAATATATCTCTGTGTGGCATGATTGATGCAACAAGAGATTCGGGGCTTTGCAGGTGCCATTTTTCTCTTACCATCCTTTCTCCCCTGAACGTGATTGAGAACGTGGAGTTTTTCAGGTTATTTAATTTCTGTCAAAGGCCTGCCATTCCTTTTGAACAGAGATTATTAGTATTTTTGTGTATATTACAAAGCCATTGCATGCTGTGGAAGCACTTCATAATCCAGAAGGACTGCAGATTTGTTTTAAGCCTCTTTATGAATATTTCTTCCACTTCAACTGTCAGAGTTTTCACTGGCAAAATACACTGTCAAATGTGAATCACGTCTGAATCATATTTTCTGTACCTACTAGAGGACTTGCTTTGTACTCCCCAAAACAAACAGTGGTTCTTATTCTGAGTTGGAAATAGGCTGGAGTAGAAACAAGCAAAATAGTCGAAGTCTTGTTGTTACTAATTGCGTCCTAATGTGTAATAAAAGCATTGCTGAAGTTCTTTTGGGATGTGCTGTAGCTGGATTATCACAGTGTAATTACTGAAGATGGGTAGGGAGATCACTAATGGAAGGTAATTCAGAGTTTGAGTGTTAGGCCGTGTTGTGAAACATAGAGATCTGTTTCTGAGTCAGGTATCACCAGACTAAATCCTTCACCTGTCTCAACTTCCATTTCACAATAAGGCATATTGCATGCCAGAGTTGTATCATGATATGTGTGTATTTAAACCGTTTTCAGGGGGTTTGCATGTACGTGATTTTTAGACTTATCCGTAGCTGGTATGTAATTTTATTTGTAAATTTTTCTGTTTTAAGAACAAAACTAAGACACATAATTTTCATCTTGTTGTTATAAGAAGTATTTCATTATAATATCTGTTGTGAAACATTCATTCTCTTCAGAAGAAAATACAATACATATTGGAAAAATTTTAAAATGCAGACTACATCTCCTAAGGGTGATGAAGTGAAAGCTGTTTTTAAATTTACCACATGGCTGATTGGTTGTTGGAGAGTAAAGGTTATATTGGTTTTCATAAAGGCAATTGTACTGCACAACAGCCAAAGCAAAATACAGTGCAGGTGAGGCTAACTTTGTTTTTTAACTTGGTTTTTGAAACTTCTGTTGTGTTTTTGCCCTGTAACAGTTTTTACCATCCTCTCATACATCAGGGACTGGTTGCAGTCACTGATGGGATGTTTAGCAGCCTGGTACTGCACAGATTCTCTTGTGTGTCATGTTTAAACACTTTGGGTTAAGCAAGTCATCTAGTTAGGGGCCAGAAAAAAGTTCTGATTTAAATTGGCAGGAATTAGTAGGATCTCTTCTCTGTGGAGTTTGTGATTTTGTCCTAGCACTGTCTGGGCATGTCAATTAAACTTGACCATAGGTGTTACTCTTGTGCATTCATCCTTAGTGCTGCTTTCATTCATAATTTTAATGGATTTGGGGGGTTCCTTTTAAAAGTCAAAAGATTGAAGATGACATTAATACATGTGTTCTAGCATGTGATATATAGGTGTGTTCAAACTGGATGCTCCATATTGGCTGATGTTTAAGAAATTCTTCATTTTGAGGGGAAAACCTTCCCTTGCTTTAAGAGAAAGAACGAATCACTGATGGAATTTTTACGTGTCAGCCATTTGCCACAAGATGTAGTTGAGCATAAAAGAAACCTTGTCTATACTAATTGTACTAATACCCTCACCTCACTGCCTGTAATTAACACCTCCTCTAACTGTACTTGAGATTATGTGTTGTTGGGGGGCGGAGGGTGAATTCTGAGAACAGGTAATTGATGAGTTTACAGTAGAGAAAAGATCCTCCGTCCACATTCTAAATAGGAAAATACGAGTGCACTAAGGAGAAGGCATTTTAATTTCTGACATCAGAAAGAAAAGTTTGACTTCTAAATGTGAAGGGAGTGCATAAGAACTTAAAATCCAAAGGTATTCTGATTCCCAGATAATGACACTACTGGTATGTCAAAAGACAAAATTGCCTTCTCTCCTTTCTTTGATACGGAGGTGACTGTTTCTGGTTTTAGATTTCTATGCCAAGATGAACTTGGTTTAGAGAACAAACAAGGATGTTATTTACTTACAGCTTAACAGCTCTTGCTACTAGCATATTATGTCAGTTCAGGTTTTCCTAGCTTTCTTTTATGACTTGACTAGGCATCATTTGTACCCTTGAAAGCAGAGCAGAACAGATAAAGTGTGATTTGAGAAGCTTTGAAACAGTGAGTTGCCAGAAGAAATCCTGCCAAAGCTGCCTTTAAAGGCTTTAATCTGTATGCAAGTTTTCTTTCTCAAAATTACTTTTCTGTTTTGAGGTGGATTGCACTTTGATGTGGACTGCACTCACAAACTACCTAATCTGTGAAGAGCTCAAAATCTGTGAAAAGAACAAAAATGTCATTCCTCAGACCTTTAGAGATAACCCAGAAAGAGGTAGTGCTGCACATTAATGTTTTGGATGCATAAAGATATGCTTTTCAGGAACTTAAAAGAAGGGAAAGAGGTCCTTATTATAAACTGAACTGTTGAAGAAGTGCAGCACAACTAACAGAAAATATATTACTGGCATGAGATAACTGTTCTGTGTTCAGACAAACGAGTTAACAAGACTTCTATAGTGAAGGCGTTTGGGGGCATCCAGTGTTGTTACAGGCGAGATTTGCATCTGGGTCCTTTCAGTGCTTGGGACACTTTTGGAAAGAGGAGGCTAGGACACCTAATGGCTAAGGAATCCATGTAAGTGCTCTTGCGTTGGCTGTGGTTTGAGGAGGCAAGAAATAGTTGGGAGCATCACTGTCCAACACTGACTAGACTTTTACTTGAGTTCTTGAGGTCAGCAGCTACTGAAAACTTCTCCTTTTGCAGAGCTGTGTACATTGCAGGAACCAAGTATTAAAAACTACAAGGAGAAACTTGAGGTATTTTGTTTTAGAGGGACCTTACTTGTTTCCATATGAGAGGATGTAGGAGTCACTGATCTCATTTTTATCAGCAAGGAAGATTTAACCCCACCTGTTTGCAGCAGAAGAGTTTCTTTTATGCCAGTTAGTGTGTCCTCTGTTTGCCTTTCCTCTTTCATGCTTCTTTATCTGTGTAGTTTTATCCCTAGATGAAGACATTAGTCACAAGTATTGTGTCTTCTATTAGTTATGGTTCCATATTGTAGATCAGGAATTATTTCTGAAATTGTTGGAACCTGCAGTACTTAAGGTTACTAATCTATTAGATGGTAATAAGGGGAAAAGGGAGTTAGTTAACTGAATATGTTTTCAGATCTGCATTTAATTTTGGATGGGATTTACCTTATGTTGCCGTCAACAACTATGTCTAAGGTACCATTTAGATTCCCATTGATGTCAGTGGAACAAACAGTAGCTTCACTATCTTGATCCCTCTGAATTTTTGGAATATTAGGATTAGAGGAGCTACAGCTAGCAGTTGTAGCTCTTCTCATTGTCTGTCAAAGGTGCTTAGATGATTAGCTTAGTATGGTATAGGGCATTTCTTACTTTTACATACCTATTCTGCTGATGATCTCTTTGGGACTAGAAAGCTGGGCTGTCAGATTAGTTAAGGAAAAAAGTGTTTTGGGATTTTTTGCATCCCTTTTATCTGTAGTTTGTTTGGAGCAGGACAGGTTCTACATTTGTAGTGGCTGAAATAAACCAGTAAAGTGGAACGGGGAATGCGCTGGAAGAACCCCCAAAGAGCAGGAAGTTAGGTTTTCTATTTGTGAAACCTTTATCTGCCCATTACTCTAGGAGTGATTTCTGATTTGCAACATATATTTCATGCTTCAAATCCAAGTTTATTCAGGTTTGCTTTTTCTGAGAGAGAAAGGCTTACAGTCTGACAGCAAACTATCTCACAAAGCCAAAAAAAAAAAATTGTCTCCAGGGTGAGAATGTCCCTGTTATGGTAAAAGAGTCAAAAAGATGTCTTATATGAAGAGTGTGCGTGTACAACTGGTTTCAGAAGTCTGTGATGGTTTGCATTTTCAAATGACTGGTTATGGCAGATTAGGAGGAAAGAAAGCTCAGTTGATTTTTTTGCAGTGAAAGAAGCTGTTGTTAATTTATTAGGAAGGACATGCTCAACTGAGCACATATGTGCTAATGGCTGTAGATGAAATTAAAACAATCACATGATCCATATTAAAAAATGAGCAAGTAGGTGAGGCAGTGTTGCGCAACTGCCTGGAAGTACAACCAAGCACATACAGTGTGTTTGGAAAACCAGTTTGAATTAGTGGATGGGGGCTACCTCTTTACTGTAGAGATAGAATCTATTCCAATTTCTGCCTAAGGATGCATGGTAAAATCTGTCACTTTCAATAAATAAAATGAGAGAAATTGTTGTATCCTTTGTCAAGAGAGAATGGCTCTAAGATCGGGTCATCTATAAAGGACATAGGAATATTAACATCAGTCAAGTGTAATGAATCTTAGATCCACTGGTTCCTACACCAATGCAGCATTGCCCACACATGGCCAGAGGATATCTTGGAGAACTACTTTTTTGTCTGTAATATCTTTTTCTCAAGATCATTTTCTGTGTCAGCTATAGTTAGATCTGAAGAAATTGTCATTTTCACTACAAAGTGGTCATTATCATTGCTAAGAGATAAAGTCCTGTGATATCCTGTTTTTCAAAGGAGAACAGAAGTGAGGGCTTTTAGACTTGAGTTCAGACTGTCCAAAGACTTTTTGATGCCTAAATTGATTCATTAGGTTAGGGACCTTGTTATTCTTAGAATACCCATTTAAAATTGGAAAAAAGTAAAAATCTTGCTCAGCTGTATTCTTAAAACCTGTATAATAAATATTCAAGAATTATCTTTGTATAGTTCCAGCTTAAACCAGAACTAAAATGGCAATGTCAAATAACTACATACAAATTAATTCCATTACATTTTAAGCAGTGTGATGTATTGCTAATTATTTTTTTTCCACATCCTTATATACTAACAAGGAAATAAAACCTTGTGGATACTAATTTCCTTTACTGCTAGGTTAACAGTTTTCTTATTAACATGCACCTGGGAAACCTGGAACCTTGACAGGGTAGTGAAATAAATTTAGTTATATGAAAAGCTAGAGCACAGTTGATTAGAGAAGGGATCAACATTTTAGCTATTTGTAGAGAAAGTCTGGCTGGAGTTAGGGGTGTGCACTTCAGTCATCTCCCTCAGCAGACCTCAAGGTCCCATTCTAGTATGTGCTGGCTTTCATGGCAAGAATTACCTTATTTGATTTATTACATTTTTAATTTCCTAGCTAACCAGATCCAGCTGTTTCAGCCCTTCATGCAACACAGAGATTTTATGCTAAATCCAAAGGGGCAAAATTAAAGCAAAATGAAATTTGCATATTTTGTAAAACTCCACTTGTTCGACAGATCCAGATTATATGGTACTAATCACAAACACTAGATAGAGTAAATCCTCTTGAAGTCACCCTGGGGTTAAGTCAAATGCTTTACACTCTTTGACACATACCCACGAAATATGTAATCAAGTCTGTTTGACGTCCTCTCCTAATTACGTGTGTGTATTTTAAGCAGATGCTTTTCCAGCTGATCTGTGCCTTTTAAGGTTTTTTTTTCATTATTAATCAAAAAATCATGCTGTATGTTAACAGCAAGTGCCAATTATGAGAAACTAATATTAGTTTCTTTGCTTAGAAGCTGTACTTTTGCAAATAAAACCATTGCCAAATAACACCATTGCCAAATAACATGTAGATGCAAACACAAGTACCTCTGAATGTTATCCATCAGGGCCATAATTATTCTACCATATACTGCACTATTTCCACCTAAAAACAAAATTTATTTTTCCATATAATTACGATATTTTAGTTTTAGGCAAAATGTTTGTTAAAAAAGTTCCCTTTTGGAAATAGGAATGGACTTCTTGTTTTGAAAAAAGATAGAACTGAAATGATAAAAATATTTTTCTCCAAGTCTACATTCATAACTTCTGCCAAGAATATGAATTCATAAGCTTAGCTTTTCTTAAATTCTTCTTACTCAGTGGGATAATATTGGAAGACAAAATTCATATTTAATTAAGCTGGGAGTCACTGAGTTTTAAGTAAATGCTGTTTTTTATTGTGTCTGTGAGAACAGTCTTCAGGAATTGCTAGTGACCTAGTTGATTCTACCCCTACTCTTCAGCTGAAGGATGCAAACTGCCACTTGCATTTCACTGAAGTTTGAAACTGAGTATTTTCCCTTCAATGCGTTTAGCAGAGACATCTACTGGCATATTGTTAACTGGCATTCTTCTCCTCGAGTCCTACAATGCCATTCCTGACATCTCTGGAAGGAGTCACTTATTAATGTAAAAATGACTACTTGGAAGCTTTTAAATGTGCTGCAGCATAAAATCTATTATTTATGTGAAGAAATGTTAACTAGTATATCAACATATACAAAATTAGTAAAGCCAAAATAAAATTTTCTTATTTTCTCACTAAGGTTACTTTCTGTTGAACTGCTAGGCTAATTTTAGCAGTAATGTGCATATCAGAGAAGAGGATAAAGGAGTTTATATCCCATTACAGAGGAACAGGACTAACTGCAAATCACGTGATAATTGTCGTTAGTCTCCATTGATTTTGATTCAGTCGATAGAATGGAAAGAAAGAAATTACAGGATATAATCGGAAGAGCTATTCCGCCTACAGGGACTGTTTCCATGTCTAATGCTTGCTCTACAGTTTTCTTTTTTAGTAAACATCTGCCTTAGCTGTCACCTTTGCCCAGTTGTTAATGGCTCACAATAGAGCCGTTCCAGATGTGGTTTCGAGGCCTGTGCACTGGCTGCTCTAGTTGTGGTTTAAACACTTAAAGGCCATCAAGGTGTAATAGGGCTCACACAGACAGATATTAACAAGTATTCCTTGAGCTTGGACTCTGAAGGAGCCCCTAGGAGTACACCCGGCTGCACTGCTTCTTCTCCAATCCAGTCTCAAGCCTTGGGATGGACATAGCCTTGCAGAGGTGCAAAAGTAGAACTGAAAGTACACAAGTGACTGAATGCATACCCCCAGGTAAGGGTCATTAAATATTTCAAAATTAGCTTTTGAATTTTTGGGTAACCCATGGATTCAAGACACTTAGAAGCATATCCATCTAAAAGGAATGGGAATATTTTCCCACAATTGCTACTGTCTTGTAATGTTAGTTTTTCAGGGAGCAGGTAAATAATTTTAAAAGGGATGTGTCCCTCTTATAAGAGGCTGGCTATAACAGTGAAATTTTTCAGGTTAGCTTTATTCAATCAAGTAAAATATCTCTATTCTTTGAGGTAAATTTTGACTGAACATACTTTACGTGTTTGTGTGCTACATTCCTAGAAGTATTCATTTCACGGTACTCTAAGTTCATATGTATTTGTAATGGCCATTTCAGGTCTGTTATGCTTTCAGGACTGTGTGCACATTAGCTAATTCCAGATTTGAGATCCACACATCTGCTTACCAATATCACATCCCTTATTCTCCCATTTTCATCCACATCCTAATTTCCATGAAAGGAAGACATTACTGGGCAGAGGATCTCCACTTGTAAGCTGCTTTAGTTGTAAATGTTGCAATTCTAAAATAGCTGGAAAAATGTTCTTGTAAATTTTCCCTCTGCTCTTCCTTTTTCCTTTTTCTAAAAAAATAATTAAAGAGATTACATGTATTTTGTTAAACATCTTACAAATTCTGCTTTATCATACTGAGTTTAATACAAAGGTTTGAAATTGGTTGGTTTCACTTGGTTGTTTCTTATGGTCTTTCACCATGAACATGTTATCACATGTTCAGTCTAAAGTTTCCATTGTATTTCTGCTTTGACCAAGAATTACTACTTTTGGTATTTTTTTCACATTATCAATTGAAACCCCAGGGCAGTAAAATTTTTCACAGAATCACAGAATTAACAAGGTTGGAAAAGACCACTGAGATCATCGAGTCCAATCTGGCATGAGAATATCTACTTTTTATTTTTAGATAAAGAAGATGATCTTCTAGAGGGACATGGAACATAATTAGATTTCACTTAGGCTCTGGTTTGCATGATCTGCTAATTCACCATAATTATTCCTGATTGAGTGATTAAGAGCTTTCCTTTTCCAGACATCCATCCCAAATCTTGGCCAGAGCTGATGCATAGAGGCTGAGTAGCCAGTGTACCTACTTCTGAGCTCAGGCTACCAGGTGAAGTTTTATCCACTTCTGTCTCCATAAATAAAAATCATGAAATGCTGTGGATGAATCACAAAATTCACAATCCTTGTTAGAGCTATGTGTGACAGTTAGAGTTTGCCACTTTTAGTCCCTAACCTCTGGTATAGATAGTGTTTTGCATAGGCTGACAAAAGATTCTAAGAGGCTTGAATTACATATCAACAGAAACTAAAAAACCATGAGTCAGGTCCAAAGGTATTAGAGACATAAAATCTCCAATAATTTTATATTAAGATGGCATGAGTAGAGAATAGAAGCTCCATGGACTGTCTCGGAGAATAATGTGGAAGATACTTAAGTGCCACCATATAAATCAATTGTTTCATGTAAACCAAAATGTGTAATGCAGTTCTGATTACCTCATCACACAAATATGTCTACAGAATTGGAGGGTGCTCAGTGATGAGCAGCAGTGCAAATGAGTGCACACATAAACAGAATTAAAATAATCAATACCATTCTTTAGGGATGTGTCTCTGCTTCTTAAAAAAAAAAAATTAAAAAAAATATGCTTGCATGTTTAACAAAATGTGTTATTCCACATATATAGCATTCCCTAGTGCCTTCTGTATTCAGGAAAGGGGAGAAAAAAATGTGAGAAGAATCTGATTGTTCAATGCCACTTGATTCAATAAGAACAATAACATTAAAAGGATTTGGGGCCTGCAAGCTGCTGTTGCCTGACTAATTTACCATGTGTGCAAAAGATCGATGAAGGGGCCTTGAGCTAGCCAGAATGACTGTTGATCTGGGCAGTCAAATTGCAGGTACATCCAATTATTAAGGAAAACAATGAAGTTCAAATTCCGGAATATCTTTTTCTTCATGTCAGTAATGTGCATGGATGTTTGGATTGTGCTAGTTTAATTGTGAGTGTAGTGGATTGAAAGGGGAGGGGGGGGTGCT
>VXBA01004288.1:64932-116460 GCA_013399895.1 Serilophus lunatus
GATTCACGTGGGACTTGGAGAGCTTAAAAGCCCGAAGAAACGGAAGTTCACTCTCTTTGGCTTCCTGCAAAGCTGGAGAGCAGCCGCACGGCTCCCCTTCTCCTACTCCCAGGCCTCGTGGCTTGACTCAGCCCACCTCCATCGGCACTGGAGCCACACCAGCACAGCTACAGATTGAAAACTTCCCCAAATAACATCCCGGGTTGGGGGGAGAACCTTTCACTGTGTTGTGTTTTGCAGAAATTCCAAGGGCTGGGAGTTGGCTACCACCAGAGAGGGAGAAGAAGAAGGAAGTGGCTCTCAATTTCCACTGCTTCTTTTTGGGCAGCTTGGCTGGCCTTTGAAAGCAGTTCCCTTATTCCTTTTTTTTCTTTGTTTTCCTTTTTTTGTGGTTTTTGTGGGGTGCTTGGGGTTTTTTTTGTGTTGAGTCTGGCGTTCCCTTAAACTGTGTTTCCTTTGTTTGAGCTCCAGACAAATAAAGTGTTTCGCTGTTGTCACATTCTGTCATTCTTCTCATCACTATTAAAAGTGCCCCCTAGTTAATACTGTAGTGCTTAAACCACCACAGTGAGAAACATAATGTGAGATAATAATTACCCAGTTAAAGGGGTTTACATGTTTCTATTAATCATTTTCATTAAATTTTTAAGCCACTTATCTGTTTTTGGCACTAATTTGACTACATGACTAGTGCACATTACACTGATAGGAAGTCTAGAAGGAACTCATACCCTTGTCAAGAAGTATCGGCTAAGCAAACTAGATAGCTCTGAGCATCCATCACACACTGACAATGCAAAAGGTTGAGCCAGCCTCATTTCCATTTTCACCATGACTTTGTGTTCATGTTTTTTCCAAGTAGAGAAAATGAGAGTTTCCTGCTAGTTAGCTGGTGGAAGAACAATGAATGGAAGTTTCAGGGCGATATAACAGAGCAAAGGAGATTCTCAATTGCTGTCAAATGGTCGCAGGCAGGAAGTCTGTCAGATATTCAGATTAGAAAACTAATGTTAAAAATGGTAAGAGTAAAGGCAGCATTTTTTATTTAGTTCTAGGTTTTGTTGGGTTTTTTTCAGCAAGTTCCAGAGAAAAAACTTGCTGTGATTTGATTCTCATAAAATCTAAAAGCAGTGGGGAACACAATTAACAGATTGCTGCAATTTGTGAGGTGAAACAAGAAATTAATTTGACTCATGAGTTTTAGTAGCCCAAAGATGTTTTTATGTCATCCTTTCTTGTGCTTGTGATGTTTGATAATGGCTACACAGAATGAGAAAAAGTGCAGTAAATTTTCTGCCAGTGCGAGGGCTGCTAGAGGAAGTCTCTGGGAGACAAGAGCATATATAACAACACAGTAACAAAGGGCAAACAATGCCAAGGGCAAATAACTCCATTAGACAACTCAGGCATGTTGTGCTTAGTATAAAGCATTGTAGGTAGAGCAGCTGCTGGATAGAACAAGGCATATTCAAGATGGATCTGAATAAAACCCAGAAACAAAATCTATTACTATTTCTCAGAGGTCTTATTTATAACATACAGTCAGATCATCAACTGATGTAAAGTAATTAATGGCCTAACGATATTAATGCAATTAGGACAGCTGAGACCCACTAGGAGTCTGTCTACTAAAGTCTACGCCCATCCTGTAAAAACAGTACCAAATGCCATTGTTGCATTAAGCTTGCCTAAGCACCACACATCATCCAAATGTCAAACAGTGACTAAGCAATGTTATATTTTAATGAATATTCAAACGTAGAGATTTTATTTCTGTTGGCTTTTTAATTTTCTAATGCTTTTTGAAGGTTTGTGCATCTGGGAGGGGGAGGGAGATGCTTGCTCTTAAAGGGAAAAAAGGCACATTGCCATTTCATTTCTTAGTAGAGGTTTGTAATGCGATTACCAAAATGTGAATAACAATCAAATAATGCAGAGGCTTATTCCCTTTGGATAGCAAAAATAAATTTCAGTCAAACGTTTCCAGCAGAAATCTCAAATTTGTCATGCAAAGTACTTCTCTGCATTCAAACATAATGTATTTATGTGAGTCAGAAACATCAAACATTAGGATAAATAGCCAGATTATAACTACAGTCCGCTTATGAAGTGATTGGGATAGAAGTTCAATTAATGAAACTGGCAGAATGAAGCAGTGTTAATGCCTTGAGATTTAAAGAAAATATCCAGAGCTGCTTTACAGTACAAGGTGGAGGAGACACTTAGAAACTGCTTCCCATTCTCCATTAAGAATCTTTTAGTACCTTTTCATCTTTGTAACTTACATTCGTGTCAGAAGAGAGTTAGAGGCAATTTTTCCAAGCTTCTCCTGGACTCAAATTTTAAAGGGAATTGAGGCCTGGAGGGGCTGAGGGGTAGAAAATTAAAAGATTGGCAATTTCATCAATACTTTCTGCCTACCTCAAAGCCAGTGTAACACTACACACTTCTAAAAACTCCTAACAAACCATGAGTAGGGGAGAATGGTATGTGCTTATGTCTGACAAAAGTGCTCCTATGAACTCTTATTCCAACTTTCCCAACTCCACTGATGAGTCAGAAGTGCTCTATTGAGTTGCTGCAGGACTTACTTCCCCCGAGGAGCTGTTGAGCACTGGTAGCTTCTATCTCTTCACTTGCTTTCTCTGCATCCTTGAAAGGGAATGGATATCATCTGAGATACCTGGATTAGGTTTATTGATGTTTGTGAGAGGTGAGATAGGAGTGGCATAAAGCAGACAAAATGGAAGGTCTTAATAATTGTGTGGGTCCTGCATGTTTCTGGGGCTAAAGGGTCCATCTCTGGGAGAAACAACAAGGATAAGCAATGACTGTGAGCCCTCTGTATTAGTCTGTGTATATGTGGTTCTTTACTGGGCAGATGTTTTGGAGAAGTGCATCAACAGTGCAACAATCAGTGGATTGTTCAGCAGATTTTGTCAGTGTCCATCAGCTAGTGGTGATGCAATAAACCTTTAAATTTTGTAAGGACCTCAGAGAGAACACTCAAGTGGAGTCTGCTGACTGCTATGCTAGACTCAGCATTGTCTGATGACAGAGGCTAGCATTGCTTTTAAACAGTGAGAAGTGCTCAGATTTATCTTCCTCTTGCCAGGACCCCCAAGGCAACCTTTATGGAGAGTTTGTTGTGGCTGTACTTACTGGTTTGTTTGTCGTTTAGGGGAGTTTTGACTGGTTGGTTGGGTTTTTTTGGTTTGGTTTTGAGTTTTTAGGGTTTGGGGCTTATTAATTAGCAATAGCAGAATTTTTGGGATTTACCATATGTACTATGGAGGTAAATTATAACACGTTGCTTCAAATAAATGTGGCAAATTAATCTGATATTCACATATTAGTTGAACCTGCTCAGTGCCAAAATTTCATTGATTATGTTATTATTTCAGGTTGGTTTTGATGAGCTGATGCAGGTGAAACACAAGTCTGGATGACTTGTGCTTAGTACTGAATTTAGGGCATATGAAAGTTTTTTAAAAAAAGAAAAAAGTAAAAAATGAGATTAAGACACCTATTTTTGAAGCTGTAAGGGATTTAGTGCAATTTATATAGCCTTGGAGCTAGCGTAGTTTATATCCAGTTATCCATAGCTTACAGATCTTTATGAGAAGGGTTTTACTAGGAAATAGATATGTTACTCTACAGTTTAGCATAGCTCTGGATTCTTCTGTAATGGAAGAAACTTCATTAGTCTTAGATTTCTTTTCTTCATTTTAAATGATCTGCAATGTTTTCCTGCAGAAAAGCTTTTTTTTCCCCATTTAAGTCAGCAATAATCATGGTATCACAGAATATGCCAAGTGGAAATGGACTAAGAAGGATTATGGAGTCCAACTCCTGACCCTGCACAGGAACATCCCTAAGAGTCACACCATGTGCCTGAGAGTATCATCCAAATGTTTTTTGAACTATATCAGGCTGTGTCCACTTTCCTGGGGAGCCTATTCCAGTGCCCGATATCCCTCTGTGTGAAGAGAGGTGTCCAAGCATCCTCTGTGTAGTGAAGCTATACTTCCAAACAATGTGGAAAATCCATAAGGACCACATG
The DNA here is from genome assembly GCA_013399895.1 of Serilophus lunatus. Lineage (NCBI taxonomy): Eukaryota > Metazoa > Chordata > Aves > Passeriformes > Eurylaimidae > Serilophus > Serilophus lunatus. The sequence continues at coordinate 68,996 of VXBA01004288.1, forward strand.
ATTTGTTCAGATAGGTCAGAATGTGATTCCCTTCTTCCACTAGGTCCTTATGTGCTCACACAGAACCTTTTTTCTATTTGATGAGCCTGATAGAATACAACTAGAAGGAAAAGGTGACAGCAGTCTTCCTTGTTGCTCAAGCAGTGGTTTGTGTTAAGGCACATTTCCAATGAATTGTAAGACCTTTGCTTCAACTGTTAAATCCGGAGACTGATTTTCATTGTGCTTGTGTGTTCTGGCTAATAGTCTACCAAATCTCAGAAAGATAACTCTAGAAACAGGTAAGTCTTCTACAAGTCTTCTTGATGACATCGATATAGCCTTCACTTGCAAATGTATTGGAGAGAAATTTATTTACTGTGGTGGTTTAAATCATTTTTATCGTCTCAGGGGTGTGTTCAATAAAGATGACAGAAAACTGAACTGAATTAGCAGCAGGTGAACAGTTTATTACAGGGGGTTTAAAACAGGGAAGAAGGAATAACCCATAGGGACCCCAAAATTACATGGAGAAAGACTTGACACGTAGAAAAAAAAACACAAAAGGACAAAGACAGAAAGGGAACTGCTCTCTCAGCTAGATGACTCGCTGAGAAAACAGGGGGAGGGGTAGGAAAGCTGTCTCTCTCCCTCCCTGTCTGCTGGAATCACTCCCTGGCCTTTGAAGTTCTCTGAAAAAACACAAAAAGAGATAAAAAATGCCCACTCCCATCACCTCTCCAAAGTGGCTATTTGCTTTCATGAGAGAAATATGTGGAGTCACGCCGCGGGGCCTGCGAGCGAGGAGGACAGGGAGCTGTATGGTTCTCCCCAGGACCAGGAGCCGAAGAAGAGAGGGAGGGTTGTTGTCCTCGGCATTTTAAGCCCTCTAGTTCTCGCGTGGATCTCGCTGCCTTCTTCTGGGCCAAACCGTCTCTCCGTTGGTCAGCGAGGCTAAGCCCGGACTTGTTTCTGGCGTTTTCCTGCCAAAGAATCATGCGCTCAGGTCGCGCGCGCCATCTTTGTTTTCATGTCCGCGGGCACCTCGGGAGACGCCCTGGAGTGACTGCCAGTCATCTCTGCGCAGTCATCGCTAGCACGGTGCCAAGGCTGGACCCCTGCCGCTGTCCAACAGCAGCCGCCGCGCTCACGTTCCCCGCTGGGGCTGGTCCGGGGCTGCTGCATCCGCTGCGCCGCCCCGCCGCCGCCCGCTAGCATGCCGGGGCTCCCCCAAGGCCGTGCCCTCAGGCCGCCGCCCGCCTCGCCTATGCTGGGACTGAGGGACCACCGCGCAGCCTGAGACGGCCCTGGGGCTGCGCGTCGGGGGCTGTGCCACAAGACGGTNCGGCGGCGGGGGCTGTGCCACAAGACGGTCCCAGGGTGGCGTGCCAGCGGCTGCAGAGCGGCACCGCCGCCTCCCCATCGCGTGGGGACCGGGCCTAGCACCGGCTGCGGCCCCACGCTCCCGGGAGGGCCCGGGGGGAACGAGGAGCCGCCGCCGCCCCTACCCCGGCTCCACGCTCCCGGGCAACGGCGGGGCATAGGGGGAGCAGCGCCCCCCTTCCCCCTCCCCCACTTCTGGCCTGGTCCCGGGGAACAGCAGAGGACGGGAGCAGCCCGCGCCGAGAACAGCCCCCCCGGCTCCATGGAAAGCGGGCTGGAATGAGGGCTACCCCGGTCCCCGGCCCAGNCTGCGCGTCGGGGGCTGTGCCACAAGACGGTCCCAGGGTGGCGTGCCAGCGGCTGCAGAGCGGCACCGCCGCCTCCCCATCGCGTGGGGACCGGGCCTAGCACCGGCTGCGGCCCCACGCTCCCGGGAGGGCCCGGGGGGAACGAGGAGCCGCCGCCGCCCCTACCCCGGCTCCACGCTCCCGGGCAACGGCGGGGCATAGGGGGAGCAGCGCCCCCCTTCCCCCTCCCCCACTTCTGGCCTGGTCCCGGGGAACAGCAGAGGACGGGAGCAGCCCGCGCCGAGAACAGCCCCCCCGGCTCCATGGAAAGCGGGCTGGAATGAGGGCTACCCCGGTCCCCGGCCCAGGAGCGGCGGGGGTGGGGGGAACAGTCCACCGAAAGCAGCCCCGCCCGTCCTGCCGGAGGGCCAGGGAGAGCGGCAGGAGCGAGGGCTACCCCGGTCCCCGGCCGGCCGGGGGAGAGCCCCAGAGGATGGCTGGGGCGACCCCCCTACCCTGCCTGGGACAGGGCTGCCCCGATCCCAGCTTCCTCCCCACCTCCCGGCTTTTCCAAGGAAAACTGAATTTTACGAACAGATGAGCAGGCTCTTACACTCCCTCCCCCCGCAAAGCCAAGGACCCCTGACAGGACCCAAAGCCCCCTTTGACCACCCCCAGCGATCCCAGCCCCTTCAAAACCACCACATTTGGTAACCAAATTATTCTCTCACTCTTTAATATGTTAGAATTTCATATATGACAAGATTTCTGTTTTCTGATCAGTTGTATAGAAACTCTGCATTTCCTTCAAAGAGTCTGAATTTTATAATACAATGAAGAGAGTCATAATCAAGTTTGGCTGCTCAGAGTTTATTAAAGCTGTTAGTCACTGTGTCAAAATAAAAGAACAATGAATATATCATTGGAAAACTAAACTAGCAGCAAAAACAAGAAGGTCTTTTTGCCTTTTTTTTTTTTTTTGAATGAGTCTATTTGTCTCCGCTAGACCCACATAGGGCCTAAATGCATTGCTCAGTGGAATGAAGACAAAGAGCCTTCCCCAGCTCAAGGTTGAGGGCTTCCTGGCAAGTTTTTTCTGATGTTAACATGGAATTTCCTGTGTCTTAGGTTTTACTCTTTTCCTCTTGTCCTGTCACTGGGTACCACTGTGAAGAACTTGACTTCATGCTCTCTAGAACCCTTCTTTTGTGTATTTATACACAGAAGATCCTCCTCAAGATGTCTATTTGCCAGGGTTCCAGGTCTCTCAGCCTCTTCTTGTATTAGAGATATTCTTCTAGTCCTTTATTCATCTTGGTAGTCCTTTGCTAGACTCACTCCACTGTGTTTTGTACCGAAGAGCTCAGAACTGGACATTCCACTCCAGATGTGGCCTCACCAGTGATGAATAGAGGGCAAGGATCACCTCCATTTAGTGTAATACAACCTGGGCTACCATTTACCTTCTTTGCCTCAAGAGCACATTACTGGCTTGTGATTAGCTTGTTGTCCAGTAGGACACCCAGATCTTTTTCTACAAAGATGCTTTCCAGCTAGTCTGACTTTGACCAGTATTAGTGCCTGGGTTTGCTCCTGACCAAATGAAAGACGTGGCATTTCTCTTTGTTGATCTTCATGAGTTCTTTCCAGTCCTCCAACCTGTCTGGGTCCCTTTGGTTGGCAGCACAATCATTGGCTGTATCATTTGCAAATTTATTGAGTGTGCTTGATGTCCCATTTTCCAAGTCACTAATAAAGTTATTAGATGGCAGAGGACTCTCTATCAACACCTGGGGTATGTCACTAGTGACTAGCTTCCAGCTGGACTTTGTGCCATTGATTACAACCTTCTAAGCCTTTAAGTAAAGCAGGTTTTCAGTCCAGCTCATTGTCTATTTATCTAGCCCATACTTCATCAGCTTATCTGTGATGATTTTACAAGAGACAGTGTCAAAAATTACTGAAATCCAGATAAACCACATCCACTGCTCTCTCATTTGCCAAACTGATCATCACATTGAAGAAGGCTATGACATTGATTAAGCATGTTTTCCTCTTTGTAAATCCATGCTGACTATTCCTGATCACCTTCTTGCTCTTCACATGTATGGAAATGGTTTCCAGACTCATTTGCTTTATTGTCTTCCCATAGACTGTGGGGAGGCTAACTAGCCTGTATTTCCCTAAGCCTTCCTTGTTGCCCTCCTGGAGGACTGGAGTGACATTCACTTTCCTTCAGTCTTTGGGAACTTCTCCCATTAACCATGATCTTTCAAAGATTATCAGGACTGGCCTTGCAAATGACAGCAACTAGCTGCCTGAGCACTTATGGGAGCATCCCATCAGCTCCCATGAACTTGTTTATGCCAGTTTATTCTAAGGGTTCCAGAACATGATTCTGTTCCACTGATGGTAAGTTGTCCTTGGACTAGGCTTTCCCTTTGATCTTAGGCCCTGGGATTCCTGAAGGCAAGGTTCACCAGTAAAAAAGGAGTTAAAGAAAGCATTGAAACATTTATCTCTATGCCCTTCCTCAACAGGGCTTCTACTTGTAGAAGTGCTTCTTTTTACCCATTACATCCCTCACCAGACTCTTAATTACATCCCTTCATGTTCAGACCATGGCTCTGTATTCCTCCTGGGTCACCTGGCCCTGTTTCCACCTCTTTACTTCTTATGTTTTAGTTTAGTGAGGAGCTCCTTCCTGCTACTTTTGCTTGGTTTTCTGCTTGCTAGGACCACTCTTGAGCTTAAACATAATGATCCTTGAAACATGAGTATTTTTAACCTGAAATTGAATTTTTCTTGTCAAGTTAACCCCAAATTTCTGCAATAGCTAATCCTAACTTTGAGTTAAAGCGTTTCTGAAAGGCTGAACAATTACATCAGCACCTGAGTAAAAATGGGCATTTGGTCATGCAGACTATCTGCTTCAGGATTAATTTCAATGTCTACAAATTTTTTGCATTTCTATGAGTATAGAATCAAGAAGTGGGTTATTCCTGTGGCTCATGAGGTCACTGTACCATTTGAGGAAGAATCAATCTGTGCTACACATATGGGAATGGTTGCAAGGGAAGAAAATGGAGCCTGAAAGCTTTTTATGGGCATAGTAAAAAACGGTTATTGAAACTAATCTTAAATATTTAGGGTTTAGCCCTTCCTGAAAAAGCTTTCAGGGATTTAATACAAAATAAAAGCTTTTCCATTACTCTGGTAACCATGTTCTTGCAATTAGAAGAGAGTTATGAGCTGTATATAGAATCCCATATGAAATCATGAAATGCCCCCAAACTCTAAAAGTGAAAAATTCTCTGTTAAATTATCTGGACTTTAACAGTAGTTGCCAGACAGCCCAATAGATTTGATTTTATCGGGCTTTTCTATAAGTAGTCTCTTACAGGAATATAACTATCATTGACATTTAATAAATTATTTCCAGGATTGAGGTCTTAATGAAGCTTTTATTTTCAAGCAATTTAAGGGGATAGTGTTGATGCAGTCATTTTAAGTAACATATCTTCATTTTAGAGCACATTTATTAAAACTTTATTTGCAATATGCACCTGTTTATCAAACTTAAAATTTCTTATGTACATCGTAATAAAGAGGGGAAAGGAGTAGTCTGTGAATAGTGAGCTTTGCTCAGACTAAATAAAAATATAATGATAAAATGGGCATAATTGTAAAGCATGATGGTACCTACATAGATATGCTTATGTACCTTTAACAAATTCTTTTTTAAAAAAAGTGACTTGCTAAAAGTAGTACAAGAGATCTTCACAAAAAAAGTGCTTTCATCTTTGTTATTGTTTTAATGTTTCCCTTAGCAAAAAGTACATATGGAGATATATTTTATGCATTGATCCTTACAAAGAAGGGATTTAGATCAATGCTAATTTTGAATTGTCAAGCTACTGAAAAGAAGCGTGACTATATGATGTTAGTACTTGATGGCTTTTGTGTGTTCTACTAACATCAAGAAGTGGACTTTATGGGAATTATTTTTTGATAGAACAGCAGTTCTTAGCAGACAAACAAGCTCAGCAGTGCATACTTTGTTCTCTCTATATATCATCTGTGTGGCATTCTAGGTGTATTTATCACTTTGGCATATTCAGTGAGCTACACATTAACCAAAAGAACATTCAGTAATTTTAAAAATATTATTAAATAATTTCCCTCTGGAATTTTTCAGGAGTAAAATCTAAATATACTCAGGTTCACTAACGGAGGCATCTCTACCTCAAGTATTTCGTAAAGGGATAAAATCCCTTGAAAGTAGTAATTAATACATATTTTAAGCAATGGGGACAGAATGATAGTCAGTGCAATGTTACAAATCTTTTAAATAGAATTTATTTTTATCACCAAAATTTTCATCTTTCAAAGTTATTTAAATTTTTGGGCTGAAAACTCAAATACTTTGTTTCAAGTTATTAAGTCTAATTGCCATTAAAATGGTGTCAAGTTTCAGCAGTTTCAGTTACAACTACAGATTTTGAAGAGGATTAATAAAATGGAGAAAAAAATTTGAAGTTTACAGAGCAGAAGGAATTTTCTGCAATGCTCTAGAGCTAGGAAATCCTATAGCTTGTGCAGTTCTGCCTCATGATAGCAGCAGAAGCTGAGTGATTCATCTGCATCCTGAAGATAGGATCAGTGCCACCCAAGAGAGAGCCCCCTCTGGGTGCTACAACATCGAAAAGGCAGCCCTTCAGCTATTTCACACGTGTGAATAGGCAAGGTACTCTTTTTCAGAGATCCCCCCACATGGCATGGCGTTCGTGTTGAGTTGTCGATGGGAGGATTTTAGCGTAATTAAACAGTAGCTGTTGACTTGCATGTTCTGTAATAGGCGTGACACCAATTTGGTACTTAGTTGTGGTCTAGCATCAAACAGCTCCCTTCAACTGCAGATCCGAGGCACAGCTCAAAAAATAATTCCGTTTGCCTGCGACAAGCCAGAGACTGGTTGACAGAACAAGTAGCATTAGCAAGGGTGGAGACTGCCAGCTGCTTCTGCTTGTGATGAGCTGCCAGCTTGTAAGTGCTGAACAATTGAGTGACCTTGGACAAACCAGTCCCAATAATGATGCAGCGTTTGTTTCAGTATGGAAGTGACAAGAAGAAAAAGATCACAGTGTGTCTTTCTTTCATGCAATCCCTCATCTCCAAAATGGATGCATCTCATGTGAGTTCAATAATTCGTTTCATATGCAAAGCCTCTTTCTGTGGTGTTAAGAACATCTTCATTTCAAAGCTTAGAAAAGTTAAAGACTACTGAAGGCTGGAGTCAAGAAAGGAAGATAACTTTTATACCTGCAGTAGCTGTCACCTGCTTAGAGATAATAAAAATATCCTCTGAAATTTAAAATTGCATTTTATCTCAGCTGTTTTTTTATTTGAATCCATTTTTTGTATGCACACAACTCAGTTAATTGGGCTAAATTGCCAGTTTTATTGAAGAAAAATCATAATTTATATATATAAAATAATAGCAAAAAATTTGTAGTAAAACTATGAACCAAATCTAATCTGTCTGTTAAATAATGTGTCTAAAGGAGAATCATAGTGTTGCAGTGGTCTCTGGGCATGGTAAGGCCCTGGCAGCTGACCCCAGCGCAGGTATTCTGCAGCAGTAGGTCCTAGCAACGGGATTCTGATGAAATTCCTAATTTTCATTAATAATCTATAAAAGCTGGAGGTTAATAAAAGGGAGAGCATGAGCACAAGCAGGGGGTAAACCAAGAGTAGAAAATAGAGCCTGAGAATTTTTAAATTGAGGGTTGAATAACATCATAGGTGTTTAAAAGCACTATATTCTATATTCTTATGGCTGTGTTAAGTGGTTTTAAAGATACGTTTTGCTCTCCTTTTCATAAATTAGTCTTGAAAATATCTTCCTGTTCATGAAAGCAGAAATTCTCAAAATCTGTCTCTGGGCATTGTGCCATTTTGTGGCGCTAATAGATCATTCTGTACTGACAGGAAGAGTTTTAAATAAAGGTCCGCTCAACAAGCAGCTGTATTAAACAGGTTGATATGGTTTCTGTCTTTGGGTCAAATACTCACTGTCCATGCTGCAAAACAAAAGAGCTGAAGTCCAATGCGGTGCATTCGGTTAGTATGGAAGAATTTCAAATCACCTTGAAGGATGGGTCTGCAGCAAATAGGGGTATAGAAGATGTTCTTGCTGGTTACTGCAGGAGAGCTTTCCAGCTTTCAAAGATCCTATTCACTTTGATAGGCTCTGAATACATTGCTGGCTAACCTGGCTTACAAGCAGCTGACAGTAAACTGCCTGATGCCCCTGACACATGCTTTCATCTCTTCCCTATCTACAGACTAAGAGACAAAATCTGGGGAAAGTAATACCAGTGTAGCAAAAAAGCCAAAATGTCTGAATGTAGTGGTTTGACCTGGACTGGATGCCAGGAGCCCAATTACAGCCACTCTCTGACTCCCCCCTGCAAACAGCAGAGGAGAGAAAATAGAACAAAGGACTTAATGCATTGAGAAAAGAACCATAAAAGATTCCTCGCTAATCACCATCACAGGCAAACCAGACTCCATGCGGGGATATTAGTTAAATGTATTACTAACAAGATCAGAGCTTAAGAGTGAGAAACATAAGAGACACCTTTCCCCTCCACCCCCCCCTCCTTCATGTTCAACCTCCTTTCCCCCAGTGGTGCAGGGAGAGAGGGAATGGAGATTATGGTCAGTTGTTGTTCCCTGCTGCTGCTTAGGGAGAGGAGTCCTTCCCCTGCATCCCTTGGGGTCCCTCCCACTGGAGAAAATTCTTCATGAACTGCTCCAGCATGAGTCTCTCCCACAGGAGACAATCGCTCTTACGAACTGCTCTGATGAAAGTCCATCTCGTGGGCAACAGTTCTTCAGACACTGCTTCCACATGGATCACTCTCCACAGGGTGAAGTCCTTCAGGTGCAGGTGCTCCAGCATGAGTCCCCCACAGGCCACAAGTCCTAGCAGGAGAATCCTGCTCCAGCGTGGGCTCCTCTTCCCATGGGCTGCAGGTCTCTGCCAGGACCTGGCTCCAACATGGGCCTTCCACAGGCCACAGCCCCCTTCCGACATCCACCTGCTCCAATATGGGCTCCTCCACGGGCTGCAGGTGGATCTCTGCACTCCTGTGGTCCTTCATGGGCTGCAGGGGCACAGCTGCTTCACCAGGGGCTGCACCATGGGCTGCAGCTGGATCTCAGCTCTGGTGCCAGGAGCATCTCCTCCCCCTCCTTCTGCACTGACCTGGGTGTCTGTATTGTTGTTCACATGTTCTCACTCTGCTCCTCTCTGACAGACATCTTTGTCTAAAGTAACCTTTTTTCCATTCCTTCTTAAATATGTTATCACAGAGGTGTTCCTTTAACTGCTGATTGGCCTGGCCTTGGTCAGCAGCGGGCCCAGCCTGATGCCGGCTGGCATCGCCTCTGCTGGACATGGGGAAAACTTCCAGCAGCTTCTCGAAGAAGCCTCCCCTCAGATCCCCCTCCACTACTACCAAAACCTGGCCACGGGAAAAACCAATACACTGAGCAATACAGTGATTTGTTTAACTTCTGTCTTATAGAATAATTTTGGGTAAAATTACAAACATATCACACATGCCCAAGTTCAATGAATATTATCCATAAAGAGCTGTGTAAATGAGGGAAAAGAAAGAACTGGATAAGTCATGGGAAACAACCCTCTGTGACAGACCTCATCTATATTACAGGAAAGTGTGGTATGAGTTGAGGCAAAGCTTGGTGGCTGCAGAAGAAAATAAAGACTGTGGTTGCTGTCTCTAGCTGTTGAACAAAGTGAGCCTTCAAGGTTCAGCTTTTAGTTGAAAATAGTCAACACGCTGTCTTGTTACCAACATTTCTTGTTATCTGCTCTGATAAAGAAAGATCTAAGTTTTTATATTAGATTGCATACTGAACTTGACAGCATGATTCTGATAAAGGAAAAAGGGAAGAGCTGTAATGAGTAGATTTGGCAAGCCTCGTATTGTGAAGGCCTCAAAAAGAAAGCACTTTTTTGATTGATTGATTGGTCTGACCTTACAGATGAGTCAAGTCTCAGCAGGACCATAAAACTAATATTTCTGACCTTCTTTTTTATTTTACTCGTCTGTGTTCAAGACAGGTGAAGTGTTCCAACACTACTTCTACTGATCCTAGAAAATTGTGTGATTCATCATAACTTCAGGATATTAATTTATTTCTTGTGTGTTCAGAGTCACAGAAGGAAAGAAGTGCTTCAGCCAATGTATATTTACTTATCTGTTTATTTATCTATTTATTCTCCAGCTGTACAAGGGGCGTGTGAGAGAGTAAAACTCTCTGGAACATTGGAGAGTCTCTCTTAAGAGCAAAATGTACTTTTTTCTACCGCTTCTCAACACTATGTGAAGGCTGTGATATCAGAACAGCTAGGAATAAGTAATAAAAAAAAGGGATAGCATACAACGCTATTAGAAAGACTGGAGAAGAAGAGGTATGTCACTTGACAGGTCTCCTCATACTTTGGAGAGGATGATCTTAAAAAGTAGGGTAGAAGACCTAGGTAGGGTAAAAAGTAGGGTAGAAGAAAAAGGAAAATTGCTGACCAGTGTAAAAAACCTCCAAGACAGTTCAGTTACCATTGAAGTTTCAGCAGCTTGCTGAAAAAGGACTTGCTATGTAGCTGTCAGTACTGCTTTGTCTCTCTTGAGGAGTTCAACTTGACTGTCGCCATGGTCATGGAAGTCGAGCCCATCCTGCATCTTTCTGACCTCTCTTCATAGTTTTCTTGATGCCTTCTCCTTTGAGAAGGCTCTCTGGTGAGAGTTATGATGGATATTACAATCAAAGGGAAAAGGATAGAGAAGCCGTATCACCATCCATGCTAAAATTATCTGATAAGTGCTTCATCTGATCATGATGTCATTTTTGGACATCCTAAAATAGAACAACACACTAAAGTTGATGTCCTCACAGTCCCCTTTTGGTCTCCCTGATTTAGTAGAATTTCCCTGTTGAAAACTACTCAGTATGTCCAAACCATTTAAAATAAACATTGAAGATGTTCTTGAACTCTAAAAATTCTTGAGGAGCTTCAAGGAAAAATGTCACTGAGTACCACTAAAAGATTTTTTGCGGTTGGGAACTCAAAAAATTGTGGGACTGTTACTGTTCTCATAAAAGGAAACAGGGTTGATTGTTCGCATGTTGCTTTTCTCTATATTCTACCATATCCAAGAAGGTAGAAGAGTTTTAGAGAAGTAAATGAATATACTAGTTCTGCAGGAAATGCAGCCACATGAATGTTTGATAAATGCAGCCTTTCAATGCATTGCTATGCATTTAAATTCACACTCCTTAATTATAGAAGTTTTTCTGTTTGGTTTGCAGTCAAGTGTTTGAGCAGTTTTATTAATCATTGCTGTCCTAATTGATCTGAAGTTTGCTACTGCTTTGAAGTAGGTGACTTTTGTCTCTTGTGACGTACCTCAGTAGGGTGATGTAATTACTGTAGTATCATCACCTAGATATGTAAGACCACCAGAGCTGGTCAGGCCAGAAAGGTTGAGTCAATGGAATATTAGAGAAGTTTAATCAAGATAAATATTAGAAGCTTGGGCAGCCTGAAATAGTCATTCTGGTTGGTTCAATTCAGGCAAGAATATCTGCTGCACTTAATAAATGAGACAGACTTCAACTGTAAAACAGGGCTCTTGACTCCTCAGTTACAGACTCTAAGCCAAGACAGTATTGTCTGAGAGGAGATCTTGTGTGCCACTGAAGCCATTAAAGTTGTGTCATAAATTGGATTAAGCATCCTTCAAGGAGAAAAAAAAATAATAAAAAATAGAAAGAGATTAATTTATTTCATCAACTAGTTTTTGTAATTCAAGGCTAAGGTATGAAAACATACTTTAGCTTCATGTTATAGAATTTGCATATCTCATGTTGTGCAGCATCTCTGTGTAGCCAAAGGTTGTGCAGCTAAGCTTATGTCAACTCTCTTTGCTGACAGTAGTAACATTCAGTGTCTGTTAGGCATAATGGCCATATATACTGTCAATCATTTCCAAAGATTTTCTTTTCATGATGCTTTAAATATGAAGCTCTTTTCATGGTCATACTTTTCATTTGTAATAGAAAGACTTCACTTTCCATTGGTGGGGCAAGAATGAAAAAGAAAGTTGTAAGGATTATCTGTGTATTTATTTCCTTAAATTGCTTCCCTGAATATTTGCATTTACTGAATAAAGACATTCTAGATATCTTTGGCATGCATAAAGGAAAGAAATGTGTGGCAGATAATACTAAATAACAAAAAAAATAATAAAAAAACCCACAAGAAAAGCTGTATTTCTGATTTTTCTTTTCATTAGCTCTGATAGTATTCCGTAACATATTACAATATGGATTTCACAGAACAGTCTGAAGAGCAGTAGCCGATATTAACACCTTAGTAATAATGTGTCAGGATGTGAGAAAAAGCATTCCAAAAACTAACAGCTCCAAAGAAACAAGGGAACTAAAATATATTGTTTTTATTGTTATATCTGATGGCATGGTACAGTCTCAAGCCCCTCAAGGGAAGACATAAGTGAATCTGGGCTCCCCACTCCTCATGAGTGCCATAGCTTCATCCCTATCTGATGGCAAGGGAACCTCTGCCATTTTGCCTTCCCTTCCTGACCTGCAAAGGGAATTTTGTGAACCCTGCCTCAAGCTGGACCTTCATTTCTAAAGCTTTGTTACTGAAAAAATAGCTGAAATGGAAACAATGGAGGAAAAGGCTTTTTTAAAAACATTTGTTTACACCTTACCTGCAAAGTCCCTCATATGGCTGAAGAGCAGCAGCCTCTACTCTTTTTCCCTCGCTTCTACAGAGCTCAGATATACTGGGTTTTTATGGGAAAAGGGCAAAGCTTAAGTGCATGCTGCCTTGCTTCTTTTCCCTAACAGTAGCTCCCCCTCAGTTGGTAGCATTTTACGGGTGCCTTGCTCACATCAGTGTTTTCTTTTAACCTTGTCTAAGTCTGTATTCAGAGGATGTTCTTTAGTTTCCCGTCAATCTTGATTTACGGCTTGAGACTGGCGAGTGGTACACATGAGAAGTGTTCACATCTTAAAATACTGCACCTCTTCTGGACTGAATCTGAAATACAGATTTTGACTGATTTATGGTGTTATAGCTTATTGAAGCTGATGTAATACCGTGAGTGGCTATTTTTTTCTGAACCACTACCTACAATCTCTAGAAGGAAACAAAATCAACAAGTACTTTATAATGTTAATATTTTTCATCTTAGAATTCTCTTCCAATCTTCTGTTTAGTAAATCTGCTCATGGAACTTACAATAGTTTAGAATACCTATCCTGTGCTTACAAAATTACAGATGTTCAGTTGTTATCCACTACACTATCATATTGTTCATCAGCCCCGTGATTTGGGGACCACTTGATCTTCTAGGTGCACTGGGTTCAGAAGCTCACAGGCATGAGCAATGTAACGACAACCTGCCAAAAGTTAATTTATGCCAGGCAACACTGCAGGACATTCTGCTTTTAAAAACCCTGGTGGCATTTTATAGGAGTTACTGTTCAGTGTCCTGCAGCAGTGGCTGTACTTTAAGTACTGGAATCTCACTTTTATTGAACAAACTCTTGAGAAATGAGACTGGAACTGTAACATCATTCCTCAAACCTGGGTGTTGTGAGTGTGTAACATTGTGTCAAAGCAGCCATTTGCTCTTAGATTTTCCTTTTATTACCTGTGAAATGGTATGCACATTCACACATCTCACAAACTCACCACTGAACTTCAAGAGATCTGAGCCTGCCATGTCCAGTCAGAAAAGACAGCCACAGAGGGGAAAGTGTGTCCTCACAAGAACAATGATTGATGTAAAGCAAAGTTAGTGCTGTGACCTGAGGGAAGGATCAATAAAAATCATAGTGGAAAAATTAAAGAATTCAAGGATTCCTGAAATGTTAGCTATATGTCTCTCTCATGGGGTTAATGTACGTAATTGTTAAAATAGCATTGGCCTGGATAAAAAACTTGGGACAAGTTGGTATGATTCAGTTTAGCATGAGGTCCCAGAATTCAGAGCACTTTTCAATATTGACTGCATGCTTCCTTTTGATTAAGTCATCAAATCAAGACAATTTCAAAGTAGTTTTTAGAATTCATTGTAGCTGCTTTATTACCTCCATTTCATAAATTACACTGTTCCTTTCATGGTAGCTATTATTATAATAACAGTACTAGCAGAGACCTAGTCTGAGAATGCAAAACAAGCATCAAAACCTCCTTTCAGGCTATCAGAAAATTATGAACATTAATAAATTCAAAATTTCAATAAGGAAAGTATTGTTCTTTTTATAATATTAGAAATAATTTCACTGACTTCCTATATTCCTGAATATTAGAGAGAGAGAATGGGAACATTTAGTGATTTTTTAACTTGTTCCATTTACTAGTCATCACCATGCTTTAGAAGTTGTCCTTTGGAAACTTTTAGTATATTAAGATTCTTAGTTTAATTAAATGAACTTGTGATATTTTCTGTATTGCTGTGATGATAAAGTTCTGTGGAGCCTCAGAAAGGGTGGAATACAAAGGCTGCACAAGAGCAGACGTGGAGCATCCCCACTACTTCTTACACTGGCAGCAACAGCCTTGGTTCAGAGATTGTCAGAGGAAAGGAGGGAAAGTGTCAAAAAAAAATTAAAACTTGGGAAAATCTATACTGAAAATCGATGTGTTTCACTGACAGAGAGATTCCAGAATTGTTATGTTAAAAGTTTTGCTAATATAGAACCTGTAGTGGAGTCAAACCAATGAGTACTGACTGGGGTGTGAGTTGTGGGCACAGCATTAGCTGTTCTTTTTCACTAATGCAGGCATGGTGAGCTTTGAAACAGAACTGATTTATGTCCTAGCAAGTCTTTAGATTGGGATCTGTCATCTTAGGGAGTAAATGAAAGAAGCTGTCTGGGTTTTCAGAATATTTTAAAGGGTTCTCTAAGTGCTGTGGGAGATATTTCCACCCACAAAAAATACATCTGGATTTGTCTTTATATTCAGCTTATTTTTTTGTGCAAGTTTTTTCTGTGCATTGGTCTGCAGCTCCCCTCAGGGAAAACAAAAACATCCACAAAACTTTGGAGACATTAGCACTGTCAAGTTGCACTGGTGGCTGGGCCTTATTGAAAAGTTACCTGAGGGAAGAATTCTACTCAACTGCAGACCTGATGATAATATCAGCCTCTAGCTGAGCAGAAGATGACAAAGGTTTTCCTCTAGCTATTTTACAGTGGTTAGAAAGTTGTGGCTGACTCAAATTAGTAAGTTAGTAAATAAATAAATAAATGTTGATGCAAAGTCAGGGCTGAATAAGGGTATTAACTCAAAAACATAAGACTTGCTGCCCCATTGTACGTAGCTTTGAGACAAAGAAAGAGTTTTATTTTCTTCCTTCTATTAGCTGACTGGCTGTTGAGAGTTAAAAATACCAGGAAACAAGCAGTAGTAAAGCTTTCACATACTGACTTCAAGGAATTTTGCACAGCAGGCTCCATTAAGCAAAGGACAGAGACACTTTTAAAATAAAGCCGGAAACAGGCCTGTACGTAACATTTATGTTTCTAACAGCTGCCAGGAGAATTCATATGCTTTTATAGTTCAAGCTTTTCTTGCATTTTGTCCTTAAGATGACAGAATCATAAGCAAAAGATATTCTGCTGGATTGAGAAAAAACTTCGGGAGAAAAAGCCTTTAGACTTAAAATGTGTGTATCACATAAATAAATATTTTGAGGGATGATTCTGTTGTTATTGCAGAAACTTCTGTGGGATCATATCATCCAGCACTCTGGAGGTGCATTTTGAATGCTGCTTCTATGAGGTGTGCAAAGCACTCTGTCTTTTTAAGGTAGTCTCCCCAATCATGTTGCTGGCTTTATGGTTTGAGGAGTCATCCTAAAATTATTACTTCTTAGTTGCATCCTTAGATAGCTATAAGTCTAACTAGCATTTAACTGAAATTGAATTGTGCCTGTAATTAAGATATTTATATTAAATGTGAGTCAGGCAGCTGGCATGTACAACTTCCCCACTCTTATGCTACTCCCAAGAAATTTTTAAAAAAGGCAAAGTATTCCTCATTATGATGTTTGAAAATCAGGAGCTGCTTCTTTCAGAATGTGCTGCTTTTTTTATTCAGAACAAAGACTTCGAAATTCCCTCACTGTGTGAAAACAGAGCTTGAATTAGCTGCTCTAAAGAAGTGGGAGATGGGGCATCAAAGAGCCTTCTGTTCATTAAGATAAACACCGAAAATGTGTTTCATGTTTGGTTTTGGTATAATATTCCGAATAGAGGATTAAGCACTTGCTTCCCTCAGTCTTAAACTATTGAGATGGTGTGGGGGAAAGAGAATAAAAGGACTTAAGCTTTTATGCAAAGAATTAGTATTGAGAGTGTAAAAGGTCCCCCTTATTAGCCATTGAATTCTGCATGGATTTAGCCATGTTGAGAGTGTAACATGGCTCTCTGTTTTGGACACACAGAAATTAAATTGCAGGAGTCCATCTAAAGTTTCAGCCTGGACACTGATCTTGTGAGATGGATTCTTGACAGTTAATTATGTACTTTCAAACGAAACCATGTACTTTTCAGAAAAAACAAACAAACAAAAAAACAGCATAGCTTCATAACTGAAATTTTCTTTCTAGGTAATTCTTTTTTTTACATCTTAACTTTAGAAGGAAGCCTGCATGACAAAATTACTTTTTTTTCAAATTACCAATGACATCTAGGGACACGGATTTTACTGTTCCTGCTCACAAATGCAGTCACCTCAGCTACAGAAAGGGTCATGGTCCACCCCGCTTTGTATTCCCCAAACCAATTTTTATTACACATGTTTTATAGATCAAGTTGATTAGACTGCCTAAAAGAACACCAAAAAAAGCATAGAAATTATTCTTAATGTATTCTTCCTGAAGGAAGTGAAGGAAAGTCTTTGAGTGTTTGACAAGTTTTCCAGGTTTCATGGCTTCATTAGCACATTGACTCAGGTCCCACACAGTGATCTGTCTTGTTTGGGAGGGTGGCTACATCTTGGTTTCACTTTCTGCTGATTGGTTTTCTGAGATTACAGCTCATCATTTCTCTGCCTTGTTGCTCTCTGTTAGGTGATGTTGAAGAATAGTGAACCACACTGATCTTTTTCTTATCCAAACATATACGTGAATTTGGATTTACTAGAGTGACGGAGAATTCGTTCATTTAAACTTCAATTTCTGTGGCTTTTTCACAGCAAGTTAGAATGATAACTGTATCTTTGATGGCTTTCATGGCTTTCTTCTTCCTTATCTCCAGTATTTAGTTTTTCATAATAAGAGAGATTAGAATGTATTTGAATGTAGATCACAGAGGTTTCTGAGTACAGCCTGAAAACCTTAAGCACCAGAGCTTTCATTCTAGAGGCTCAATTTCAGTCTCTGCTTTATCTTAATCTCTTTATCTAAATTCTTTTATAGGTGTTGACATACATCATATTTGTCTACAGTTCTTTCAGGAAGAACTAACATTTGAACATTTGGGCTGCTGAAATCCTGGTTCTTTCAGAGAGGAGACTATATGGCTTTACATGTTTAACATTTATGTAATGCAAAACTAACTCAAATGCAAAACTAACTCAAAGGCATTCTTTATGGAGTACTTATTGGACATCTATATATCTCTTGCTTCACTGATTAGATAAAATTCCACTGGAAAAATAAAATCTTACTCTATTTTGCATATAACAAGCAGATAACAAGACAAAAGGTAATGCAAATACAAGATGTTATGACCAGGCAAGCTAAGCAGTGTATTTACAATACCATGATGACAATTTTGCATAGTTTGAATGCACATAGTTTGCATCCTCTTGTAAATGTGACATGACTTCTCTTCTGGATGACTGAACTGTTCTGCAGTCTCTGTGGGTAGGCATATGCGCACATGCAATTCCTATGGAAGATCTGATATTTTTAATTTATCTGTATATTATCCAGTTCATTGGCACTCTGAATTTTCCATATTGGAACAGTATTAGTTTCCATAACAATATCCAAGCGGAGGTATAGGCAGGTCTGAGATGGTGCTCACCTACCAGGATGCTGTAGTGTGCAAACATTCATCAGCAATGTGAGGTTTAACAGCATTTCCACAATTGTTCTAAGAGTACTTTGGCAAGGATGTTTGTAAATAAAAGTACAAGCTTTCTTTGTCAATCTCTTCTGCTCAAAAACTTTGCCATTGCACAAATAGATAACATTTATTGTGACAACAAATAATGCGAAAAATTCAGTGTTATTCAGAAGAAGAATTAATTAAATGATCCCATCTGGCTTAATATAATGTCAAAATATACAAAGTAATAAGGGGCACATTAATCCACAGAAAGTCAGGAGTCCCTGCAGTCCTTACATTTCTGCCATAGGAAGAAATAAGTCATTGAGTCCAGATTGTAGACTGAACATTCTTTGTGCTGAATGTGTTCCTGCACACATTAGACACATAAATACAGTGAATATTATTACATGGAGTTCATCTGGTGTAATTTAGAAATCTGATTAATTCTGATCCAAATTACAGAATGCATAAATTTTGCTTAATTTTACAATAATTTTGAGGGACAACTAAATGCAATTCACTTCAAAGAAAATATGCAGTGATAAGAAATAAAATCCATAAATTGAGAGGGAGTCAGGGCACTTGAATCCTTCCCAGCACCTTCTCAAGATGAAGCATTGATGATTTTTCCAAACTGTAAGTCTTCCAAAAGGCTTAAGATACGCTACTACTTTTTATCCCTAAACAGGCAAATAGGGAAGAGTATCTAAGTATTCAGAGTTAAGGAACTGGCCATAAAACCCAAGATCTGTATAAAGAGAAGATAAAATGCAGGAATCCAATAAGCTAATAAATACTAAGTCAAATATAATATAGAAAATTACTTTCTCATTTAACTTAGACAGACTTAGTCAAGAAATGAGATTTAATTTCTCACCTCAAATATGAAACTAGATGCAGTAATGCAAGTCTTTAGATCGTGTTAGAGACTGAGGATTAGTTCAGGATTTTATTTTTCTCTTCTTCACATTCCTTTCTCTAGAAGGGAGAGGGAGACGAGGTAAGCACTGAATTTATGCAAGATGCAGTATGGATAATTTTGTTAAACAAAATAAAAATAAATCACCGCTATTTTCTGAATATATCCCTTTTTCTGTCAGAACAAACTTCAGATTTTGGCAGTTGTTCCACAAGGTTTTCTGTGACATCAGA
Organism: Serilophus lunatus; assembly: GCA_013399895.1. NCBI lineage: Eukaryota > Metazoa > Chordata > Aves > Passeriformes > Eurylaimidae > Serilophus > Serilophus lunatus. The sequence goes on from VXBA01004288.1 coordinate 87,991, forward strand.
CCTAATCACAACCTATTCTACTACTTAAAAATATGGGACCCTGGCAACAGAGCTTCCTCTCTCCAATCACGGGGCAGAAAAAGAACTGCAGGCTATTGCATTTGGATTTGTCAGAATAAATAATTAAAAGCCTCATCAGCTTCTCACTAATGAACAAGGAAATGTGATTAAGCAACTTTAAAGTAGAATAGCTGAAAACAATATAGAATTGATAGCAGGATGATTGCTATCAATGAGTGACTGAAATTTCTGAATAAGAGATTTCTTCAACGAGGCATGAGGACAGTAGTTTAATCTTCCATTAAAAGATTCCTGACAATTTGAAAAAGCTCTGACTCAGGATATTACTGACATTTCAGAAGCTGACAAGGCAGTCACTTTTAATACAGCTACTTTCTGGCAAATGCTCAGAAATAGCTTGTTTGTGTCTATGTGGTTTTGGTTTTTCTTTTTACTATTTCAATACTCTTAACTTCTACTAAACAATGACAAGGACATTTCTGACTAGGCAATCTTTTATTCTCAAAGACTCTGAAAACACAAATCATCTTTCAGACCACAATGTTCTAGAGATGCTTGCCAAGTTTACTGTGGCTAACATCTAGAAATTGTACTGATTAGCTTCTGGCATGGATCCTTGCAAATGTTTCGTATGTTTGCATCTCATTAAATATCTTATTCCTCTGTTTTCCTTTTAACGCCAAATGACATACTTCCACCTTATATCTAGTCTTTTTCTACGCTTTTACTGTCTGCTCTCCTAGCTTAAATAAAGGAAATAGCACATAATACAGAAACTCAAAGAAAAGTGAAAAAACAGATATTGGTGTAATTATACTGTTTGTCTGGAGGAAGATATCTTATTTTTTTCCTTTATATAGATGCATAAATGACATGACTTTTTATGAATAAAGACACACAAGTTAAGAAGCAGATTGTGAAATTTATGTCCAAAGTGGTTATATCAGATTGTAGAAGTTTCCATATATTCAGATATAAAAGTGGTATGCGCAGAAGCAAGTATAAGAATTCATAGTTACACAGTTTAAAAAAAAAAAAAAAAAGTAAAATAGAATGTCAAACATCTTTTTAGTTGAGAAATGCTCATGTGCCTGAAATAGGGCACTAAGCATTCCAGAAAATACTCTAAAACTCGGGCAGAAAAATGCTGTTCTACTTCAAGAGGTCTTTGAGGAAGTTATTCTTTATTTTGCATTTTTTCTACATGATATAGGTCTACCACAGGGCAGCATGTATTATATATAATAGAAGCCACTTCAGTAGGTATGTCTTGAGAAGACACAACCTCTCCTTGGAGAGCAGAAATGTAGAAGAGGTCTCTATCTGTGAGGAATTCTCTGCAGTTCTCTTTTCCAAACTACTTGTTGGGGGGGGGGGGGGGGAAGGCCATTGTATTTCCTCTGTATACTTTTCCCAGACAAAGTTCTGTGAAAACTTCTCTGCGAAGTTTCTCTTGAGCAACTAGATTGCATTGGTGTAGTCAGTGAAGCATTCACAACGTCTATTTTTTTTTCTACAAAAAAAGAGCAGTCTTGCAAGAATAATTCATTATTCCAGTAAATTCCTTGTAGAATGGCATTTTTGCTTTGTTGTTGCATTTAGAATTTTAGTATTTTTATTTTTTCTAAGCCATAGCAGTTTGCTTTCTGTGCTTTCTGTGTTAGGACTGATGCCTCTTTCCATGATCTCCAGAGCTAGACCTGGAGAAAAACTTACTTTTCAGTTTATTTGTGCCATAACATCATAGTTTTATGTATAGACTGAAATAAAAAATCTTGTAATTCACGTACATCCGTATCAGTGTCACTTCAGCTTTCTACATTAGATTAATCATAGATAAATCCTTGGTGTAGGAGTTCTTCTGAAACTTCTGTATGAGTAAAGAAACATTTGAAAATTGTATTAATATGTATTTAAAGAAAAACACACCTACCAATTTTGTGCTAATTACCTCACAGCTACACCATTCTGAAAAATCGTCCTATTTTTACATTGTCGTAAAAATGATGTATCTGACATGCACATACGCTTTTCTTTTGTAGGTGGAATGGAGAAAATAAAACAGCATACCTTTGCATTAGCTCACTACACCTATACTGTGCTGTCTAACTTAAAATATGCCAATGGAGCTCCTGTAGTACATATTTACAGTGATACAGATTTCAGCAATCCTGATGTCCAGGGTCCAATTATTAATTTTAATGTGCTCAATGAAAATGGAGAAGTGCTTGGCTTTTCAGAGGTATGTTTTTCTCTTGCCTTATCTTGTGTGTTATGATTGTATTTTAAGCATATCCGCAATGAGTTCTTTATCCTGAAAGAAATATTTTATTCACAGTAATCCCTTCTGAAATTTTGGGTTTGTTTCTTCATAGCACCATATATACATGGCATTTTTATAGTAGAAAGAGAACTAAACAGTGCTAGCACAGTACAAAGCACATAATAGCCAAAGGCAGTATCTTACAAATTTAATACTCCACAGGTAGAAAGTTTGGAAGCGGGCTGTTTTAACATGATATATTGACTAGGCAGTTTGATTTCTTGTTGGCTTCCTTCTCTAGAGTACTCAAAATTGGGAATTGAAGAGCAAGTCCGAAAAAGCTGATAAAGAGACTGCCTTCAAGATTTAACATACAAGTGAAATCAGATCTCAGAATATTGCAGTCGACTATGAAAAAGTTCTCTTTTCCCTTCAGTTCTAATAATTGCATTCTTGTAATATTTCTGAGGAAGTATGGAATAAAATTGCATGATTAGCATGAAGAGTGAGCTTTGAGTTTAAAAAAATCCTTAACTGTCTTTTTCAGCAGCTCTTTCTAGCCTTTATCCATCAGGTATACCAAGTGTCTTTGAGATGAAACATCATTAAACTTTTCTCTCTTCAGCAGAGAAGTAATGGTGTGTGACCATAATTGTGTGTGCAGCTGTGCGCCATGGAGGCAGTGGGTCACATAGGGTAGAGTAGCCCACTTGCTCATTAGCGGAAGTCAGAAAAACCACAGAGCTCTAGTTTTGCTTAATTCTTCTTTTTTCTTTTCATTGGTTGATGGTTGAATAAACCCGAAAGTCAAGTTCAAGTGTATAGCCTTGATTTTTTTTTTAAAGTTGCCAATAACATGTGTCTCAGCAGCTACCTCCCTCTGCCAGCAGTAGTGGCAGAGCTGCATTATGCTTGGAGTTGGTCATTCTGAATCATTAGGGAGAAAGTTAGAGCATTGCAAAACGTGTTTCTCAACACCCCTCTGCCAGAGAGAAGAATAGGATAATGAGTCACATGTGGAGAAATGTTCATGAGATAAAAAGAAGAGATCCGTGTATACCCAAGGGAGAACTGAAGTGAAGCACTTACTTTGTAGCTTGTCAACGTGGAGTTTTCATTTTTTTAAGGCATTTGCCAAACTGATGAGCATGAGAGGGGGAAATGCATATAGTACTCAAGAAGCTCCTCTTTACATACATTTTTTTTCAGGAAATGATACCAAATAGGGGCAAATATTCATCACATTTCATTTCAAAGAATTCCACATTTTAGGACTGAATCAGCCATTTATGTAGTCTTGAATATCTGTAGCAATGTTTGGAAAAGATGAAATATCAACATAACTGGGTTTGTAAAACACTCTGCAAGCACTCTGATGTTGTTTCTGTTCTTTAATTAAAAGCAAAACCTTTCTTTTGATTTAAAGTTTTCTCAATTTCTTAGTAAAAATGGCCCATCTCTGTTTCACTTTTTAAAACTCAACTGTACCCTCAAATAAAAAATTCCTGTGTAGTCTTATGCCTCCCTTATGGCTGTTTGCTGCAGTGGCTGCTCATAAAAAGCTTCTTTATTGATCTCTATCATCTGGATTGTGCTGTTCACCACAATTCTTCTAATATCTGGCCTGAATACGCAGAATCAAGAACTATAAAATTTTCACATGTGTACTAGTCACATCTGCAGTGCATGTTAGATTACTTTGTTTAATTAAAATAATGTGCAATTTAATGACTTTTAGAAATTAACAAGCACTAGCACTATATTTTCCAAAGGTACTATATGTGTGATATAATTGGCTTCTTTATGGAATTATGTTTTTTCATAGAAATCTTATAGAAATTATAGAGAAGAAAAATCATTGCTGCTTCTTCTTTATAATTGTGAAGAAAATACATACAGCAGAAAGTAAGCTTTGTTGAACTGACAATATAATCTCATTTTCATACCTGTGTGCACATCTAAAATTAGATAGATTTATTCAAATCGAAGTTAAATCCAGTACTTTCATTAATGGTTTGGAAGTGAAATAGTGTCCTCTAGTTTTATGGTGTCTGTGGTCTGCACATTCATGTGGATTCACTGTGCAGTCTACAAATGCAATCAAATGGAGTTAGGACAACACGATTTCAGAAAGCTCCCAGAACAAAATTTGGGGAATTTTTATGAAGGGAAAATTGGATAGCATTTCTGTCTAATGTGCCTACTACTAGCTGACACCAATAATGACTCAGGTTTCAGCTAGTATATTAAAGGAGAAATGACAAAATGTCCTATTCCTTTATGGATGATATTCCACCTATAATTAATTACTCATAACCAGGCATCAAACCAGTTCTATTTATCTTTCTGACAGCAACTGTTATGGGCCCATTGCCTATTATAGGGCACAGTGTGACTGGACATTAACATTTGGTAGCTTGAAAGGACAACATGACTAACTGATTCCAGAGAAAATATTATGCTTGGAGCGGTTTGTTTGGAACATTTGAGATTGGCAAGAAAGACTTCATAAGTAGACACTGTCTTTAGAGGATACCAAGCTTACATTTAAGCCTCCAGATTTACATAATTGGCATGATATTCAAAACTCTGAACTAAGCCCAAGATATTTAGGATGTGAAAGGCGTGTAGTGAAATACATGACATTTAACACCATCACTGAAAAACAAAAAGAGAAAAAATTATGTCTTTCTTCTGTGTAGCAATGGGGAGGAAGGCTATTCTTACCTGCTTATATGATTGAAATTCATTTCTCAGTGTTACCAGAGTTTAATTGCCATAGCTAACAAGATTGTGCCAGTAAACACCAACATGTTTGAATTATATATATGGGGTCAATTGCACCAATAGGAAATAGCCACAGTCTCAGATTCATCTTTGAGTAAAACCTTCATTAAAGCACTGAAGATCAAATGAAGGCATTTGATTTAAGTGAAACACACAAATAAACATATGTTTGCACTCTCGGGGTTGGGAGCAATTTTTACAGCCTCCTGCCCCAATATATATGATAGAGAATATTTGGATGTTAAGAAATGATGGGATGGGAGTGAAGTAATTATGGAAGTTAGTTGAATTGCTATTGCTTTTTCCTTTAAATGTTTCTTTGTGAATCTTGAAGGTAAGACTGTTTTATAATATTATACTTGAAATAAACTTACACTGCATACTATATGTATAATTCATTTTACTAGTTTCATTTTTTTTCTCTAAATGATATTTAAAACAATTAAAGAAAAGGGACTTGCAAACTCTAGACATCAGTAGACACTCAAAAGCTTTGGTTTTTCTTCAGATTTTTTCATTAAGCATTTCTTTATCTAGAAATAAAACTACTAGAGTTTTGACATTTCCATAAACCTCTTGTCTTTGAGCACTAAAACTGCATTAAACTTTCTCCTTTGAGCTGCACCAAATACTTCCAATGAAATTCTTTTCCTTCAGTAAGGTTACCTTGTAGACTACTACTAATAGTAATTTATTCTTAAAATTGCCCGGGAGGACCCCTGTATCATTTTCAGGTAAGCGGCCTGTCCACAGCAGCACGTCTGTCATTTTGTTATTCATTTATTTGCACTGCAACACCAAAAAGCCCTGGTTATGAACAGGAGTGCTTGACAGGCCCAGGACACTAGAGTGGCCTTTTTGCCAAATGGCTTCTTCATATGTATTTGTCTAGTTAAGAATGAAAAATTGCCCAGCATTATAGTTTTTACTTCCCTGTAACAAGTGTGAAAGTGCAGGGCTAGAGATGAAGGACCTCTTCTAAGTCAGTGTTTCAGGATGGAAGCAGCAGAGTTGACAGTAAAGCAGCAAGCTGTCAAGTTTTCTGCTTCCCTGTGAGGCTACCAGAAAAAGAGAAGCAATTAGCCCTAAATACAAAAGAGGATTTGTGATATCACAAAAAATTACATTACATATACACTTGGTAGTGAGCAAATTCTGCAAACTCTTCATGTAGTCATCATTAGCTAATTTATTAACAATATCTGCAGCCTTCAGCATATATGAATGTCATGTGTTTATACATCCTCATGTCCTTCCAACCTCTGGAACAGTTTGACAGCAATAACTCAGCTTCCATTTGCATCTTTGACATCTTTTTTATCAAAACTTCGCATTGGTCTCCAGGAAGTTCCAGTCTGGTTTGAATGCTAAAGAGCAGATAGACCATCTGTAAGGGAAAAACATTGATTTGAAACAAGTCTACACACACACAAAAAGTAAATTTCTTATAAATTAGGTGAAAGTGCAAGCGTTGATGAATGTTCTTTTTCATTTGCAGATACGAAAAAAAATCACCATCTCTGCTATGAGTGACCTCTTGTGTTAATATTATTTGTAAAGTTTTTCTCTTTCTTTGGTAGGGAGAAAAGATCTGTGGAACGTTCTTTATACATTCAGTAGATAATTGCAGAGTAATTTTATAATCCATTCACATTTTGTTCTGTAAAGTCAGTGCAAGCTGGAAGAGGGGAAAGGAGTAAGAGGCACAGATAGGCAGATCAAATGTCACCTGAAACATTTGTTGAATCGTATGCACTGGAGAGCTCTTACCCTTTTGCAAGTCACACCTTCCAGTACAGTGTTATCCGCCTCTAGTGAAAAATACTGCTTCCCTTATCAAACTTTTTTTCTATGACAACTTTTTCTTTTTTTCCTCCTCCTGTGTCTAACAGGCTTTAAAGAGTGAGCAAACCATTCTAGCTGGTTTTTTTTGAAAAATGGGCATCATTTCACATTTCAGCTGTGGATTACCAACACCCATTCCTACTCTGCTTTTTCACACTGCCTCCTTTGCTTGGAGCCTGAACCTAAGTAGAAGTAACTTGCTGTGATTAGCTCACCTGCAAAAGTTTCTTGGTGTATATATATATATGCTTGTCATGTTTCCTAAAAATCCTGTCAGGAAGGGACTGAGCATCAGTCCATTAGTAGTCTCAGCCTTCTTGCCTACCACTTCACACTTGTGTATGATAGACAAACTGCTATAACAGAAATCAGCTGCCAAAGATAGAGGATGTAAACATTTTGGTTTGCCTAAGGAAGGCTCTTCTGCAGTGTTGCATATGAATGAGTTTTGCCTCTCAAGACTGAGAACCCTGCTCACATAGATTATAATCAGTTTTGTCTAGGAGCCTATATTAGCATATCCTAGCTCACTCTCATCAATCCAGATAAGGTGATGTCTAGACTTTGAACTTACCTTCTTCACCCATTTCTCAAATTAAAAAAAAAAAAAAAAAACCAAAAAAACCCCATTTCTCAGCAGATAATTTCTACTATGTGTCCCTTCAGCATAAATCTACAACAGAATTTGATGACTGCTTTTATTATGGTATGTGCCTACTGTCTCACCTTTCTCTGTCTCAACCACCCTTGAATTAATGTAAGGATCAACTCAATAACACACTGTTAGGTTTTCCCCCTTTCCTCTCTTAGCTTTCTGTCATTCTGAAGTGGAGATCAGCATCTTTCATTGGACTGTGTGGCCCTGGATCAGTTACATCCAGACACTCACTGTGACACCTTCTGTACCCTGGTAATCTTGTTCTGCTGGCAGTATATGCTAGGAGTATAAGAAGACGATAAAACCAGAGTGAGACTCCCCCAATAAACAAAATAAATTTTGTTTTCTTGTTAACCCTGCTTATCCTGCTGCATCCAAAGCATCCTGTGTTAGTGAATTGTCTTGTAAACAATTTAGCAGCCAATCTGAATTCATCCCTGTGGTCTGACAAGATGTGGAAGGAGGAAAATAGATCTTAGGATTGCAGGCTCATCTTTACTTGAACCTTTCTGCAGCCTCTGGAGACAATTTGTTCTAGAACTTAGCTATATTCAGTACTACGAAATATTTCCTAGTAATTAACCTAAATTTCTCACAGTGCAACTGAAATCCACTATTACGTGGATTGGGCAAAGAAAGAGACATCAGTTTGCACAGGAAAGCAGAAAAAAAAAAGAGGATTCCAGACATCCAAGGTGGGGGAAGAGTTGGACAGGCAGCCTGAAACAGTGTTTTATGGTAGAGGTGTGACCAGACAGAGCAATATATGCAGGTAGAAGTTATTCTGTCTGTTTGTATTGGGACAGGTCTGTAAACAAAGGTAACATGTGACAAAACAATGGGAGCTAGGAGGGTGAAATGAACATTAAAGTAGTTACTATAGGTAAACAACATGGTGGTAGCCAGTTCTGGAAGCACTTCCATATTACAAGTAAACTTTTTTTTGCTTTAGTTTAACAATGTTCTAAGAGCTTACTTTTCCTTTGGTAATATCTTTAATTGTTTAGCTGGACTTAGATCAGTAGGCAGGATCTGGCAACAGCCAGGTGAAATACCCTCTTACTATTGTGGGCTTTCAGTGTCACCTTGAGAGATTCAATGTCTTCTCCACTTATTCTAACTTCATAGGAGTAAAGACATGCTAAATACTGGATAATCTTCAGATATCAAGTGGCGGATATATTTCTATATACACATAGCCGGTTCAGTACATATTCGTATCACTGCTTATGGTTAACATGATAAAAGGGACCATGCAATACCTGAAGTGAGTAGATTTCTTGAAGTAATTGCTTTTTTGTATCTTAGACTATACCCTCAGTTTCACTAGTAGATCAGCTCCAGCTCACTGTACATAGGCACAGATACATTATATATGTAAAGATTTAGAGCAATGACAAGATGAGAATTAGAAGAGTGGGGAGGGAAAAAAGAAGCTACAGCATTTCACATGTACAGGAAATTGCTACCAGGTCAATTGGATCAGGCTAGTGACCAAAGCCTAGCAATATCTGCCAGTACTTGTCTGGAAATTCATACCATATCTTTAAAGGAGAAAGTGGGTTGCTGTTAAGCAATGAGGAAGGATACTTTCTATTTCATTTAATCTATGTGAAATAAATCTTCATAGAAAGTTATTAAGCAAGAGATCTTTGTTCTTCTTCAAATTTAATCATTTTATGTTTTTTCCATCTGTTTCTTTTTACTTCCATGTAAAACAATAGTTCAGTTTTGCAAGTAGCATGTGCAGCGTTTTTTCATTTAGGCCACAGAAAATGGAAATCCAGCATTTGTTAATTCCAGCTAAGAATGCTTCTGCAGCAGTGGTCATACGGCTCTGAGCTAGTTACACTAATGCTTTTAGAAGCATAACCACTCATTATATTAATTTTGATGACTCAGGAAAAGAAAAGTGTTCTCTAACTTGCTTAATGGAATTTTTGGCTGTCTTCCCACTAGCTACCTAAAAATTGCTGAGGTGATTACTCATTATTGATTTTAGCTATGGATTTAGCCATTGATTTCAGGAAGCCAGGGATGGCAGATGGACCAGCACAATAGAATGTAAACAGGATTATAAAGATAAAAAAGATTGTTGTGAAGATTCCTGTTGAACATCCACTGATTTCCTTTGTTCCAATTAGTTTTCAATTGTACTGTGGATATCTTGAAGTAGAGAGATAGCAGCAATGCAGCAAACCACACTGTCTTGTCAATAAATGGCACTTTATTGCTTCAAACTGGCAAGAACTCATTACGATCTGTGTCTTTGTTTTGGTTACATGGCACTGGATGCTCAGATACAGCCTTTACAAAAAGGAGTTCACAATACAGGAGGCAATTTTGTTGATTTAGGTAGGGGATCACTGATTGAACATGAGATGCTGTAGTTCAGAGGCTCAATGTGATAAATGCAAAACTAGTTAGTAGAAAATGACACTCTCTTCTTGATGAGGTAGTAATGACAGAGTACTGGCTGAGTTGTTTTCTGTAATATCTCCTTGAAGAGGACAAGTACACATATGAGTTAGTATGCTTGAAATTGCCTACTATTAAACTGCTCTTCAGAGCTGATCAAGGTTAGGAAGCCTCATGAAAGTCTGGACTGAAGGTACTCCTGACACTGCTGCTCTAGAGTGTCCTTGCATGTTGCTAAGGAAACAAAAGGAGATAAAAGAAAGATCCTCATAGTTGTTCAGATGAAAGAATTTCAGATGAATGAGGGAAGCTAAATGTTTTCTGTTTAGTAAAAGGGCCAAACTGTGGCTCTAAGGTACAGAGCTCTCCACATGGGAGAAATGTGAAAAGAAACCACATGGCAGCAGCAAAAGGACTGCACTTTTGACAGTTTCCACTGGATTCCTTTTTCCTTGATCTTGGTAAAAGCAGATTAGCTTCCTTTGAAAGGATGCAGTATCTAGTTTCAGTCCACCATCTGAATCCTCTGAAGACAAAAAGAGCCTGGTCCCACCTTGTCTATTACCTTGTTTCCATCTTCCTGTCCCCCCGCTTCCGTCCTCCAATACCTTTGGCCGTAATTAAATTAATATTTTAACATGGTCCATCATGGGATTTTAACCCCACAACCTCCTTGTGATCTATTATCCCATTTTCAGGGGATAAATACAGAACAGGACTTAAGTCCTGTTTAAAGGAAAGAATTTAAGAGATTTAAAAGAAAATTTAAAAGAAAGGAAAAGGTGGAGAAATTTTGACTGGGACACAAATCTATGTCACTAGACTTTCAGTATCATGCTCTGCACTCTTTTTTCCCTAAGCAGTTTTTCCACTTGTATCAGTATGCAACATTCCCCTTTATCCCTCTTTATATGAGTTATAGCTTAGTTTTCTGTGAGATTTTCCTCTGGCTTCCACATCTCTGACTAACAGTATTTTGACCAAAAACTTTTAGCCTACAAATAGCTGGGGATACTCAATGAGATGTAGAAATATGGACCCTTTCCTATGGCTCAGAAGGGGATGCTTTGCTGAAATCAGAGTTAGGAAACCACAGAGGGCTTGGGTTCCTTTATTCTGCTTTTCTTCCTGGAATTCATCCTTTTCCTGATGTCATTTTAGCAAAGCATATTTTCATTGTCAATGAAAGCAGTTTGAACTGAAAAAAAAAAAAAAAAAGTGAAAATATCATTGATTGGAGACACCTATGGCCATTGGGATACCAAATCAAAGGAAAAAAATCAAGATGTTTAGCCTACTCATAATCCTGTTTGGTTTGAAATAACTGGATCTTGGACTCATGAGCTTTACATATGTTCCAACTAAGTCCAAGCCCTAATTCACTGCATATACTGCAGGGAAGAAACAGACAGATGAAAAAATGTGAGGTCATTCATTAAGAAGACTGTGTTTCATTTCTTTCTTATAGCCACCTCATCCCCAAGAAATCATCTAGCTTCTGGTTCTCAGAAATGTAAAACTATTGTCATCCCTTTAAGCATGGAGGACCTGCTGTTTGCAATGTATAAGGCATCTTCCAAATGAGAATTCCTGCAGAGTGGCAACTCACATATTCTGAATTATACTTGCAGCCTGCTTCTCTGCCATGCAATCTTACCTGCTATTTGACTGTCTTTAAAACTAGCAGAGAAAATTATCACATCAACTGCAAGGTTCCTGATAAGCTAGCATTTACACTATCAGGACACTGAGTTTGACAATTTCAGTAAATTTCAGTATCTCTGTCTAATACTTCACTGCCTTCTACCAAAGGGATTTTGTTCAGAGTGAGTGATGAATGGATGTAGACTGAAGAGAGATTTACCTCCACTCTTCAGTTAGTTTAAACCACTGACAACAACTAGAGACTCAAAAAGGAGGAGAGGATCAGATTCATCAGTATTGAGAGAACCTGCCCACATGGAAATTATTTCCCTGAGATGGGAAAAAATGCCTTTGCTGCAAGAAACCATGAAGTTAAAACAATGTAATAACAATGTAACTCAATGTAACTCAGTGAAAATGCTTCCTTTTCCCCTCCTCCTCTCCTCCCCCCCCCGATGATTTGGAAACAAGTGCTGATTTTTTTTCTGACCTACTTTATATTAAATTGTATTAAACAAGATTAAGTATCCATTTACATCAGCAACAGCATTTCGCAGTCAAATGCTGGATGACAGAAAGAGCTAGCTTACTTTCTCTGCAATTCCATGCCATGAATCAGTGAATTAATTTACCAGTGGATGTGGAGAACAGTGTCATGAAGCCTGTTTTATAACCAGCCATCAGTGGTGTGCGCTGAAATTCTTGTAATGAGCAAATCCATCAGACATACAAACTGCTCTGATATTTGGGCACTGTAGAAAGTAGAATGAGAAGTTCCAATCTGAATTCCTGAAGGAGTACCTGCCAGTATTGATTTATATGACTTTTTTTTTCTTCAGGATACTTCATGATGGATTATAAAGAGTTTCTTTATTTATGTGAATAATTTTTGTGATACTTGGTAAAATAACACACAAATAAGAAGTTTGAATAAGAGCAAAAGGATTGCATCCTATGGGAATAACTTCAGCAGGGGTTTCTAAAGAATTCATCATTCTTCATGAAAGTGTTAGACTTAGTTGTTTAGGAATAATGCAAAATTATGTGCTATTTGTAAATCTTTACCCTCATTTAGTGTATGTATACACCTACATCAAATATCATTCTTATTCCATTTCAATGGAACCTGGAGCCAGAGAAAAGCTTACACCTTTCAGATGACTGCCCCAGAGGCCTTGAAGTGAATGGATAGAAGTCAGTCATTTTTAGCAAAGGAAGAAAAGTCACTGGTACAACTGTTTGACGGAATGAGAAAGCAGAACATACCAGAATCTCATTTCTTTTCAGAGCTTTCCAGCTGCTGAGTGTCAACTAAAATACCAAATATCCAAGAGGGGACTACTGTAGGTTAATGCATTAAAATGAGGAGGGGGGAAAGCTCTTCACTTCAGTATTTTTATATTAAAAAAAAAAAGTATTTATCAGATAGAGAACTATGAAAAATAAACCCTAGATGTGAGCATTTGATCAATCTGACAACACTAAAAGAAAGGTCACTGAAGAAAAAAATGTTTTCAAAAATTGATTTAGGCAAAATTCATTCATGTATCTTTATTGAAATTGAAGACCATGGTTTGGAAGCGTGAAAAGCACCTTTGGCTTGTCAAAAATCAAGATTATGTGACATCAGAGGTGTTAGGATGTGAAGCACCCTACAGAGCCAGGCCCACAGTAAAAAGCTTCAGAAAAGTAATGAATGCCAAGGGGCTCTGAGGCACAGAAGGGTCTTATGCCATGACGACTTAATTACTATGTCCTCACTGACTGAAATCAGTAAAAATGCTACAAGATTTCTGCATGTGCTCTACAGTTTAATTGTAATCTTTAAGCTCTAAAAGAACAAGGCAAATGTTCCAAATATCAGACCCAGAGAATCACTAAAACTGACAATACAAGTACATTAAGCTGTGTATTTACCATTAGAACCATTCATGCTTCTGTGCCTTCATTGATGAACATATTCCTGGCTCCCAAAAGTCAGCTGCTGCTGTTACAGACAGAGCTGCAAGCAACATTCTGTACTTCATAACCCTGAGCTCAATATTCATTGTTGTTCCTCATGGCAATTTTAAAGATGTGCTTTATTTAAGTAAGCTTTTCTTCATTGGAATAACTGTAACAGATGTTTTATGTTCTATTTGTTTTGCTATGTGGTAGCGCTGCAGAGAGAGATTAAATTAACTCCCCAAGTAACATATTTCTAGGGTGAAACTAAACAACAAGAGACCAAAACTTATGTCCAAGGGAGAACCAAACATGCATTCAAAAGACAGATATTTTTGCAGTGCTGCTTTTAGTGATTCTTTACATAGTGCCATTGTTTCCAATAAAACGTGTACATCATTCCCAAGACCTGTGTGCATTATCACATTTATGATGACATTCAGTAGATACTAAAGCTAAGCATAACTTATATTTGTTCTCCTGAATTGTAATTCGCATATTCCTCTAATGATCATATGTTTTTAGGTATCAATAATCCTTGACTACTGTACAGATTAATATATATCACAACTTAAGTATTATTGTGGAGGAGCATTGGGTAAAATTACTGTTCACTATAGAACAGTAAGGATTTATTTGACAAAATTAAAAAGATTTTGAAAAAATTCTTGTTTGCAATTCCTTGAAGTCATGGCAAGGGCTGCCAAAGCACACTTTCTTCAAAAAAGTACCAATAATAAAAAGATTACATATTTTAAAGCTTTTTGTATACTCTGAGTAAATAAGCCCAAACACTGTACAATTTCAATAGTGAAGTATCCATCGTGATTTTTGCCTTGCTTATCATCATTAACAGAATGATAGATCCGCCCACGAGTCACTAGCACCATGACAAACCATGCTATGGCAAGATGACAACTTTTCTTGTCTAAATGAAAAAAGGCATCAAGAAAATGTCACTGTTCCCAGATTGAAATCTTCTGACAAAACAAAGCTAGCTACACCACAACAGTCTTTCTTGACAGATGCCTTTAACTATAACTTCAATTTAAGAAACATGTTTTGAACACAGGTTATTCTCCACAGCATTAGTAATGAATAGGGATCTTGGGACTGATTCTATTCTCTACTTTCCAAATGTGTATATATGAGGTTATTTTGATTGTATCTCTGTTGGAAAACCAAACCATTTTGAAATGAACTAGTGTTGCATAACGTACTTAAGTGCGAATTTGAGAACTTGTGTGCTTTAGCAATGTATGATTCCATGTGAATATAGCACATTTTTGTGCAGAGAACCTTGTGCCCCACACATGAAAAACAAACAAACAAACAAACAAACCAGGAGCTCTGTTTGAACTGCTTTTAGCAGAGCTAAATACTGTTTACATCGAATCATTTCAGCACAGAGTAAGTTCTAACAGAAGGCTTGGTTTTTCCAGCTGCCAAGATAATGAATTTAAAGGTACTTGGTGACTCAGACACTTAAAGATGTCAGAGGGTAGACTGTCATCAAAAGATTGATGATCTTGAGACAGAAGATGGACTGAATTATACCAGAAAGTATTTGCTATATATATTGGGCCATTAACCTGTACAGAGGGAATTTATGCTAAAAATAATAAAAGCCAGTACAGATTAAGCGGGCTAGAAAAGCTAGGTTGAGTGTTTATATTGATACCTCAGACAGATGAAGCATGAGTTCGCAATTAGGGAAGTGGGTATTATGAGATAATTGACCCTTCCATTCCTGCACCTTTAGGCTGAGCTGTCACTCTGTGTGCAGCTGAGGCCAAATTTCCTGTGGGGAGGATTCTGTCCTCCTGATACAGAAGGGTCTCCTCAGTCTGCAGCATGGTTACTCTCTAATCCATATCCTCTGCAATTCCATCCTGCCACTGGATGCATGTATGTCTCCCCTTCTGAGGCACACATGGACATGTCCTTCTGTTCTCTTTGCACATAATTTTCATTCCTTCCCACAACTTTTTCATGCTAGTTTGTCATCAGGTATTGTGTTTCTGCCCATCCACTATTTAGTGGACGACAAAGAAATGGTGTAACACTAAACAGCACAGCATGAGGGAAAAATGCATCAGGGACTCGGTAGACTGGGTGGTTGTATGTGCAAGACTTAAGGAGGCATTCCAGTTCGCTCCCTGTCCTAGCAGATGTTATTGCCTACTGGGGGGGCTGATCCTTCCAGAACTTACATGCCAAAATCCCACAGATACAGTCAATTTCTGTAATGAGGACTTGTGGTTTCAGATCCTCAAAGACCAAGGTTTTCTTTAGCTAACTGAAAAGGTGTCCCAGGCCTCTCTTCAGTATTTGCAGAAGCAGCTGTAGTTAGTGATTCTGTCAAGACACCAAGTGACATCTTGCTGCAGGTCTGTAATTAGCACTGCTGATGTGAATAAACCTGTTCACAGGTTTAAAACTAAGCAGATGTCGCAGCATTTACAGGATCAGGACTTGAACCTATATGCACTGTTTGTTTGTGGTTTTTGTGTAGTAGTCTCTCAATGCCAAGATAAGCATCTCTGCTTCTGCCACTCTTTTCTTCTAGCTAAAATAACAAAGCTGAAAAATCCTAAATCTGTATGGGAATGGTAAAAGCTAGAGTAAGTTGTTAATAATCTAGAGAGATCATTTATCTTTATTGATTTCTACCTTTAAAACATTATATCTTGTTGACCACAACTTTAAAATGTGTATTTTTCATTCTGCTTCTATATCTACTACTGAATTGGGAAGGTGGACAAGATGGCCAGTCTTCACAACATACATGTCCGCACAGGTTGCTTCTGTAACACAGGAGCCTGCCAGATGTATTTGGATATAAGCAACGAGGACATCCAAAGGAACCTACAGGTTAGTTTCTGAATGTGATTATATGATCGGTATATTGCTCATGGACAATGGGCCAGGTGCCATATTCTGGCTATGCTTTCTGAATTTCCTGAAGGTGAGAGGTTTGAAAGAGAGCAGAAAATCTGCCTCTGTGTAGGAAAAAAAAAAGGAGTTAAAAGTTAAAATAAGTTTAACATGTCCCATGGTTTTGAGTCTCTGTGACTTTAAGAATGAAGGTAAATTTGGTTTGCTTTCTCTGACCTTTCATATCACTTGTCTTGATAAAGAACTAAATTAATTTCGTTGAAATGAGGTGTTGAAGCAAAATCATTTGATGGACCCAAAGTGGAAGTATTTGTTGCTTGTTTTTATTTCACTGGAAAATAGGAAATTGTGGCTTCTTGTTCTGATTTGGGATTACATGAAATCCAGACTTCCTGCAGAGCAGAAGTTTCTGGACAAGTCTTCTCATGTTCTTCCTTAGGTATCCTTAATTTTACTAAATAATGTTCAAGGATTGTAGACCTATTGGTGTTGGGTGTTACAGATTAAAATACATATGCAAATCAGACAAGAAACAATTAATGGAATCTCAGAGAATGAAGTAAATTTAGATGACATCTACCTCAATTACTAGTGTGTTAGATTGTTAGAACATGACTGTAAAGGCTGTTTTCAAGATTACTAATATTTCCATAAACTCTCATCAAAAGATGTATAGCAGGATGTATTACAAAGAAGTGTGTGTGGGCTTCCTGTCTGCATATTTCTTAGAGTTGGAAATTACAGTAAATTAATTCAGAACAATTAAAAATTTTATTAATTATGTTCTTCAAAAGGTAAGAAAAGGAAAAAAATCTAATGGCTGTACTGATATTATCACTCCCCGATCATTTCACAGAGAATTTAAATAACTTTTGCAAACACGTTTACAAGCAGGACTGATAACATATGTTCTTAAAGGCAGGGGAATCTTCATTGCATTCCTTGGCAAAATGTTGCTTTTATTTACCATGGAAGCCCTTGCCTCTGAGAAAGGAAAAAAGGATCTACTCTTCTCCTGAAGTAAAAAGTGCCAAATAATCAGCTGCAATACTCTTAGATCTACTTATACAAGGAGAATTTTGCTAAAGAGTGAGTGACCTTTTTTTAGGTCTGTGTCATTTAAATAGAGATAGGCTAAAGTAAAATTTCTAGAGAGACACTTCATATGCCAAAAGTTGTATGATGAGTTGTTATGGTCATGTAGCCGTTATTTTGGGACATTCCATTTCCATTAGCCCTTTGAGAAGGATCAGGATGAATTATTGACAGCATTGCTCTGTAGAGGAAGGCATCCTTTATCACATTACTTGCGCATATACTTCAGTTTCATCTTTTCCCACGGTGCTGACTATATTCCTACTTCCCTGATGAAGCTATACATGTATAAAATACCCGAGAGGGAGGAATTTCTGTCCTCAAGGTCCCTGCAGAAGTGTGGTTAGTTTTCTTAGAATGTTGCATAGGAACTCGTTTACTTATGTGCACAGCAGGAACCTCTCTCCTCAGTCAATCAAGCAATATTTGGCAAAAGGGTTACGGAAGTGTATATTAACAGATGCAACCTAATTTCGCAAATGTTGCTACTGCCCTGTTGTCAAGAATAAAAACTACATCACACTGCATTAAAATATATACTACTGTATTGTATGCTTTGACATAGATGTAGATTTTTTTTATTTCTCCTTGCATAAATGGCATCTCTGTTCATTGTACTGTGACATTTCTTGCATTAAAAAAACCCATGTAAATAAACTAGTCATGCTTACGTTTTTAATATAACAGAAATGTGTAAATAAATTAAATTCTGAGGAAAAAAACCCAACAGTTGCGGCACTCAGATGAATAGGTTTCCGAGGTAGGACTAAATCTTTTGTTCGTTGGTGAGCTAATGTTAGATGGATGAACAAAGCAGGACTTTGGCTTACTTCACTGGTGATGAGTGACAGCACTCATCGACCTACTTATGGAATGAGAAACTTCTGCTTTTAAGGGAGAGTTTTCCATGGAGTGTTGTATGAAAGATGTATCAAATAGAAGGGTACCTACATGGAGGTAACTATAGTGATTTTTCAACAAAAGTTTTTCAAGTGGAAACTTGTGTTCTTCAAAGGAGGAAGTGCAAGGGAAAAGGCTAGTTCTCTCTGTCCTGAAAGCAATGACTTGATCGGATCAGCAAGAGGTTTGCTGCATATTCCAATGACAAGGGATGTCAATTTGCATATTTGTAGTCTAGATTCAAGTCTCTACTTTGCTAATACCCCACATCAGTTCTTCGCTGTTTGGATTATTTAACACAAGCCATGGATAAGCCACTGGTGATATAAAATGGATTTGTTCTGACAGTAAATATCAAGAAAATTGGCCCATAAAAATCAGCCATCTTATGGTTTGTTCACTTATCTGAGAATAATATCCCAGTTTAAACCCCAGTGAACTATGCTGGTGAGACTGGAATATCCCGGGTGTCTGTCCTACCTATTAGGCATTCATGGGACATACAACCTTTTTGTGATTCTTTATATGTTTCTAGAAGCATCTCTTCCCTTAGAGTAGAATAGGACAAGCAGCTCAAAATTATCTTCTTCCTAGTTTGAGTAAATCATAAAATAATTGGGATTTTTTTCCTACATTTTCTCTTTGTATTCATGAGTCAACCTTGAATTTTTTGTATTTTTTACAAAAATTTTTCAGATCAGAATTAAAGGACTCATTATTAACTATGTAAAATTAGAGGGAAATAAAGCAAAGTGTCATCACAGTTCTCTGGTTTTCTTCCTGTTTCAAACCAGGCTGGCCATGTCTGTGGAGATAATATAGACCTAGTTGATGGACATCCCACTGGTTCTGTGAGAATATCCTTTGGCTACATGTCTTCTTTTGAAGATGCACAGACTTTTTTGAATTTCATCATAGCCACCAGACTCTCCAAATCGGATACTGAGATTCCTTTCCAGTCTGTTACAAAGATGACAACAGAATCTGTTCCAGATGACCACCTTTCCTTTAGCAATCCAGATAAATTGTCTTCAATACTGCCAATCTCGGATGGAGAACTAAGGAGTAATCTGTCTGTGACAAAAACAACTGTCAATTGGCAGCCACCAGAGACTGAGGCAGAAAGCATAAGGGCAGCTGTTTCTGAGACTGCAGTGCCAACATGCAGAAAAGGTGGCAAGCCCATCACTGTTGCCAACATTTACCTCTATCCAATCAAATCCTGCTCTGCATTTGAGGTATGTGTTTGAATCATTCTGAAGTATTTATTCAGATCAAGCTTGTGTTTTTCCTTACCCCTTTTGGACACGTGCATGAGATACTAGGAAGCAGTGGGGGGGGTACCCATGTTTCCTTTTTTTTCTAACTTCTAGAATCAGGTCCTGCATATTAGGGGACTTTGAAGGATTTTCAAGTAGGCTGAAGTTAGAGGGTACAAATGTGTCTTCCGGTATCACCTCTCCTACAACAGACAAATCTGGACATAATATGCTGCCTTGAAGAAAATAGTTGGATTTGCAAAACTAGACTAAAATATAATCAAGTAATTAGTATGCTTTTACAGAATGACATGTGATGGACTTGTAGGCATTGATGGTAGGCAGCAATTGAGAAATAACTTGATTAACATGTTATAATTGAGAGGCGGCTGATTTACATTACAAAGAAATGTTATCATTAAAAATACATTTGCAACAGAAATATGACATTTAAGTGTTGCTGCACTATTTGAAAGTTCACTCTTTGAAGATTTTAATTGCTTTTTTACCAAGTTAATAATATCTTCACCTTAGCTGTGACTTTTTTTTTTTTTTAATAATGCATGATGAAATAGGTATATGGCCCACACATGACCTAGAATGGGACTCTGCTTAGTACCATACTGGGAAGTGATTTAATGAATGTCGATAATGGTATAACTTTGGCTATGAAAACTTGCTGGTGTAGGCCACTGTCTCACATCTGAGTGAAAATTGGGGTCAAATCCAGAGACAAATCCCCTGTATTTCAAATAAGGCTTCTCAGTTGATTTGATCTCATTTGGGTTTTGGTGGGGGTTTTTTCCTTATTGCAAAAAGAGATTGGGCAATTAAACACTGTTAAATGATCAACAAAATGTCTGTATTTTTAAATTTGGGTTGGCTTATGATGTCTTTAATTCAGAGGCACAATCCTGCATTAAATGAGACCTGGACAAGTAATTTACACCCCTTATTAACCTCCTGCTAGATCAAACTGTTTAGAAAATCAAATTAATTGCCCATTTCATATGAAAATTTTTTAACCTTCGTTTAAGTGTTGCAGCTTTTATATCTGTCTTACAGAAGCCTACTATAGAAGCTGCTGTAATATGTTGTAGCAGTATTAAGGACCCTTTGGAGTTAAATTCTATTTTTAACATGCAGGCTGGTGTTGTGAGATACATACCGCAACATTCAGCGCTAGAAAGTCTTTGAAGTGATTTTGCCCAGGAGCAGGTAAGATGTACCTCAGCATGAAAGAAAGCTTATGTTTCCCCATAAACTGAGCCAGGTTTCTTCTCAAGCTCTATGTGGGGAAACGACTCTGAGTGATAAATTCACACAAACCTGGTACTCCCTGGCAGACAAAACTGCAATTTTATATGGAGGGGGGAAATCCCCATGGCTCATGCACACTTCTTGTGCCAGGCATGTTTTAATAGGCCTAGAGTGAAAACGGGGTTCATCTTACCTCGGCTTACGCATCTAAAGTTAGATATTGTTCTCTAAGCAGTGAGGGATGGACACCTGCTAATTCATTTTATCATAAAATAGGCATCTGCAGTAGGAAATATAAATTGTTCCTGGATATTTTTGTCTCTTTTCATTGACTACAAGAGGAATCCAAGGCAACTTGAGTTGTACAACTAACACTAGCTGATCTGAATAATTTAAAAATATATATTAAAGTGCAACTACATTATGAGGCTTAATTTTGCATACTTAGAATAATTTTTGAAGTCTGTTTTGATTTTTTTTTTTCAATGACAAAACATCAGCCGCATTAGAACCAAGTAAGCTAAGCACTGTCAGAGCCTGTATTGCCAAAGAAAAATACATGAATATATACTGGATTTAGTACGTGATGTTAGAAATGGCTGGAAGTTCACTATAAATGACATATCATTCTCCCCCTCCTCTTGTCAAGAGTGCTTTTTGTGCGCTTCCTTATGGTTCATAGAAGTGCATATTAAGTTCATGAATGCATATGAAAGAACAGTGGAAGTTGACGTAGCAGATATGCTGACAAACGACTTTTGCTGCATAGGGAGGTCAGGAGATTAAGTCAAATTAGTATTTTGATTGTCATTATTTTTTATATTGAAGTAAATCCCCAAACAAAATATATTTTCTTTTGTGGTCTTCTTGTGGTCCACCAGGCTTTCTTCATTTTTTTTCTTCCCAAAAGTCTGACTGGCACTTCTAGACCTGTCATACATTTATTACCAATCCATGTAAGATCTCTCAATCTCATTGTCTGCCTATAGAAGAGGCAAAAATGTCAGCTTGCAGACCACCATTTGTAAAATGATCTTTAATCCCATTCTAAATCAATGGATTAGTTTCTTCCCCACCTGTAAAATAGAATAGAAAGCCATGGCTGCCAGAGCCCACACCACTACTAACTGTAGACTGCACCAATCTCTACTACATATATATTCACACACACACACTATATATTTATACACACACACACACACAATATATATATGTCTCTATATGTCTTTATTGAAACTTCAGCCTGATCATCTTGAAACAGGAAAACAACCAATGACACATGCACTGGAGTTTGAAGCAAGAAATGCTAGAGAAACCTTACAACAGCTAAATGGAATCAAATCCTGAAAATCATTTTGCCTTCTAAAATAATGATTATGCCAGAATCTTTAGGCTTTATCTTGAAAAGACTGAATCATATGCAAAGTATTACTTTACCATCCAGTTAGTCATTTGTCATACAGACTTCACACTTAGCATTATATTATCTTCTTAGTTCAGTAAACTCATAAACTTCTGAAGTAATAATCATATAATTTGTAGTTTTCTTAGTCTTTGATTACAATCCAAGAATTGAAATTGAGTTTCATGTTTTAAATCTAAAATAGCTGTGGATGCTTTGTACCATCTACATGTTGTAATGTTAGAACAATATTTTCAATTTGATCTCCATTTTTATCAGTTATAGCGTAACTCTAAGCTAGCTGATGTGAAAAGGTGAAAGTGATTTAAATACTGGGCTGTAATAAATTAATTCATCTTGTGATACTTTGATATTTGAGATCAGAAGCTCATAGATCTGTAGGTTCAAGTGCAAGCCTGTGTAGTAAATAGGCTTTATTGTAACTACATGATCTCTTGCATTTTCATAAAATAATATGTGCAGTGGAAAATTTCAGCTGACCGTGTGTGAAGAACCCAGCCCATCTGCCAGTGAAATCTGCCCACTGACTTGTTAGTTGCAGGATAGATGATTAGTGGCAGGAGGACAAATTTGAAGAGGATGTGAGTACAAACTCACAGCTGTTTGATCTTCCCTTTAGAGTCACATAATCTTCTCGTCTCCTAAACTCTGATTTCTCTCTCCTATTCTAAGTGATTTAGTAGGAGGGGTGCTTGACCTCCAGCAAAAATGAGACTGCAGAGTGCTTTGACAGCTGAGAGGATGAAACTTGGCGTGAAGATCATCAGCTCAGCACAGGTTGGATAGTTCCTGCATTTTATAGTGTGTTCCTGGCCGTGGGACAGTCTCTGTTGAGTGTTGTTCTGTGGCTTTTGTACACATGGCACAGGAAACAGAGAGCAGAATATTGTAACTCAACTACTTAAAAATGTTTTCTTTTTCCTACCATGATTTTATTAAATGGGGAGAAGCCGAGGAGTAACCTGTATCGCAGATCACTTTTTTCTACTTTTCCAACATAGAAATGTATTTTAAACATGCATTTTTTAACATGCATTTTTAAACATGAACATTCCTCATGTCAATGAATTTTACATAATTATATAATGCAATGTGCCTAGTGAAAGAGGCTAGGAGTTTAAACATTAATAACTTTATTATTCTTGAAGTAAATTTCAGAGTATAAAAAATTGCATTTCAACAGAGAAGACAAATTAGCTCTTAATTTAAAATACAATGCAAATTCTTGTGATCAGTGGATAAATTATGCGGAAGACAACTAACATTTTTAAACTTACATAATTTAAAACCTATTCAGTGATTCCTTTAATGTGTTTAAAAACTGTGCTAGCCTTCATGATGACTGTGAACTATAGGAGAAATGCAGCCCAAAATGTTTTAAAGAAAATTGCAAAATTAAAAAAAAACAAACAAGCAAAAAAACCACAGCAACTAACCAAAGACTAAATTTTTTGTGCGATGGATTTTTTCATTTTACAGTAAGAAAAATGGAATAAGCCAGATAGGACAATGCCAAGTACCGTCTGTACTGTGCAATGGTCCTTGCTTGTGACAGGTAGAGAAGACCTTATATTGAATGATGCTGGGATGCATCATCATCTGCCATGCTGGGAATGAAGGCGTATGCTAGCATCTATCAGTAAAATCATGGTCTCTCTTCTTTCTTTCTGTCCTCCCTCTTTTAATTTGTCTCAGGAGTCAGAGATGGCCAGATAACTTCAGGGAATCATGTTAGAAGCTGTATAATGCAGTATTGCTCACTGCCACATATACTAACCTGCTTTATATTACTTTGCAGTAAGCATATTTGTTGCCTGAATACAGGCATTTGAGTGTCCTGCCTGACCTCCTCCTGCTGATCCTAGCAGGATGTGGATAGTCTTTGCAGCCTGTGTCATATCTGCTAGCCTTCAGCAGAGAACTCAGGAATAATCTGAAAGACCCTTTTTCCATGTGTCAGATGATGGCAGAGCAGGCAGACTATTTGAACTTCTTTATTCAGTTGCTTGAAATTATTTAAAAGTCCCTTCAGCTTCTTCGAAGTAATGGTGGAAGATGGTCTGCACAGGTCTCAAGCCCAGCTGCTAAGAACAGAAATGGTTATGTTCTCCATGCTCATCTCCAGTATCTGTATTAACAATAAACCAGCTCTGACTGTTTAGAACTATCTGCGACTCTCCATCCAAGGCAGGGCACACAGTTATTTTGTCTTTGCAGCTTTCTTTATTGGAATCCTAGCAACATGTGCTATACTGGATGTTGAAAAGTGAGGAAGGAGTAGGGCACTTGACAGTCTACAGGACATCCATGACAGGACAGGGACACTGCTGGGCACGTGTGTGTGACTCTTACTACAATGGCAAATACCCAGAGGAAGGGGAGAAATGGGCTGAGGACCTATAGTCATGTGCTGCATCTCAGAGTGAAGCATGGAGTTAGTTGCCATTATCTCGGACCTTTCAGAGGTATTTTGAGTTGAAGATGTTGATTTTTTTCAAAATATCTGTCAGCATATAAAAACCAGCTGAATCTCTGACTAAAGAGACAATGTTTTGGTTTTGTTTTTTTCTGCTCATAAAACTTCTTGCTTTCATTGAAGGGTAAGCAAACACTTAAGATATTTCCTGAATAAGATTACTGTCCTGAAGTGGAACTAATACAGATGAACATTAAAATTCGGAACTAGGAATCTTTTTTTTATTTTTTTTTCTGCCCCTTTTAGTTAATTCTGTTCTTTATATCTTGCAAATCCTGTAAAGTTCTTATAGATCCATGGAAGGATTTACTACCAATTAGTGATCTTCTGTTTTGGAAGGGAGATTTGTAAGCAGGAAATTCTTTCTGCTCTCAGATGATCACCAGCTGTTCAAATGCATTTTGTAGTCTAATTATACAGGACAACCAAAAATACTGCTCTCTACAATGAATAATTTCCAGTAAGAACAAAAGTCTGTTCTTCAGCTGATACTGCAGTCTTTGAGCTATGATTCTTCTCCCAAAAAAACAGGATAAATGTTCATATAGTTAGGTTCTGGCATATAATTTGAGATGCTTGGACAACGTGGTTTCAGATTACACCGTCAGATTTAAAGTCTCTATCACTGAACTTCTCATTCATGCTTCCTTTAAAGAACTTGCCAAACAATATTATAAATTCAGTACATTTATAAAACACATTTCTTCTCTTAAATTTTTTTTCATGTATTTTCTGTATTCAATACAGTTGGTAGCACTGTGACCAAATTATTTAGAGTTCAGCCTTGAAGCTTTAAGTTTTCAATTCTAGAGTGCCTGCCCTCAGCTTTCTGTAGTCAGCCTGTCAGTGTCAAGATACTTCTGCAGGCTTCTATAAAAACTGGAAAAGTTTATAAGAATGAGGTATTTTGGGTTCTGTGGAGTTTTGGACAGAGCACATGATAAACAAAAACGTGATTTTGTATTAATCTAACTGGTGCTTCCAGCCGTGCTTGTCTTCAGAGCATCAGACTGTGCTTGACATATCTTTTACTCAATATTTTTTCCTAAAGTCTTTTGTCAACTTATTCATGTGAAGCTTTTCTACAAGAATTCAGCCAAGCTCAGCTGCAGTTTTCTCCATATTCAACTCCGACTAGAAAGCATACGTGATCTGAAGAATATGTTTAAATGGCCAGCTTTATGTTAAAAGAATGGTATTAATATTTTAACATTCTCGAGGAGAAAGCAGATATTAATATCACCCAAAGGCATTAATAAAATTGCTCACTTTTTGGGTTTCAAGATTACCATCTGTGTAGCATCAGAAGCAGATGTTCTTTTCACCAGAAAAAATGTACGTGAGAGCAAGGACAATATGCTTGTATGAGCTATTGGATGTAGGGAATGTTATAGAAGTAACGGAAGAACAGAAAGCAAAAAAGACAATGTATTTTGTTGTAAGGGGATCTGAAGAAATTATTCCCAGCTAAACTAGATGCTTCAGTAGTGAAAGTTTTCCCAAATGGATTCATTGTAAAATGGTTCCTACTCTATGAAAAGAAAGGTTTTTCAGAATTTTGAATGTCACATTTTTCTTGCTTTCTGTTTGTTTGACTTTGCCTTAATTCATAAAACTCTCGTGAAATGTCTGTGCTTTGTAAGTTAAATGAAAATTTTTGGGGGAAGAGGTCTTAAAAATGGATGAGTATAGAACTGAAAACAGTTTTCAGAGTGTTTTGGAGATTGTATATTTTTATAGCTCTTTTAAATCAAAGTGTATGATAATATGTAATAAATTAGAGTAATTTAATTTTGTTTTGTCAGCTTTGTGCAGTGATATCTTTATCTTTGATTTGCAATTAAAGTTTCTCTTATAAAAGGCTGACATTGGCTTGCTCAAGTTTTCTTGATTTCAAAGAGTTTCATTAACGGATTCTTTTCCCCCTCTTTGTTTTCAGCATAAATCTATTAATGCAGCTAACATTTTCTAAACCTTTCTTTCCCAGGTTACAGAGTGGCCAGTAGGAAACCAAGGTTTGTTGTATGACCGAAACTGGATGGTTGTAAATCAGAACGGAGTCTGCATGACTCAGAAGCAGGAGCCAAGGTTGTGTCTTGTAAATCCCTCAATTGATCTGAAGCAAAAAATTATGGTCATTCAAGCAGATGGTTAGTAAACAATATTATTTTCTTCCCTTCTATATTGGTGTGCACCCACTAAACTACTGAATGCTGTGCATGCTTACTGACTTCAGGGACAAGCTCTGTGCAATGCAAGCCCAAGCTGTAATATACAGCCCAGGGAGGGAGCAGGGAAATGTTCCTAAATTTTTGTTGGTATGGGCAGAGAGTAAACAGTGATTTCCTATGTGCAATCATTAACTGGATGTTCCAGGATGGAGAAAAGAACAGATAAATGTGGAAATTTACTGACTAGTGTATCTCTCCACATCATGAAGTCCCATAGCCTAAAGGGACTGTTATTACTGCAAAGGTAAAGGAATAGATTAGAAATATACCATGAAACACCCTGTCCAGAGATCGTCCCATTTTATATCTCTCTCACTCTTTCCTTCTGTGGGATTAGATGGGTAGAGTCCAGTGAAAGTTTGAATGAATTAAATTAAGGACCAGACATTATTTATCTCAGTTAAATACTTGAATCAGAAGGCAAATATTTAATTATATTTAAGCTTCTTGGGATTTATCAAAATCCTTTTTATTCTCTGCTGAGGGGGGGAAAAGGAGAAAAAAACAAGACATGTAAATTGTTACAGAAAGCCCTTGGCTACTTGAGGGTGAAAATTATTTATTTTGCTAACAGTGCCGTTGGCACTGAACACTGGAACGGGCTTGTATTCCACAAAAGTCATTATTAATGATGAGTTTGCATGTGTCTGAATGGTGTTCATCCTTTCCCTAGGGCCTAACATTTACTCAGCCTGTATGTCTTAACCATTAATAATATATGTGCCCATGTTTTCATCAGCTAGAACTAAACAAGGAAACCTATCTTCAGATTTTTCAGCCTTTATTAGAAACCCATATTCATCATCATCATGTCTAGGCTTCATGAACGAAGATATGAGAAGGGCTGTACCCACGCTTGCTACACGCACTGACAGCTAAAAAGGCTGATGCAGGACAGGCAAGTCCAGTTGCAAAAAGCACAGTGGAAAGTCTCCTTAGGTGGTATTGATGAGGCACGTTTCTTTTTGTGTTGTCTTTTCTCCTCAAGACTGATTCTACATGCATTCTCAAAGGAGGCAGAAGCATTATGGATGGTGTGCCTCCATGTCTCTTGATTGGAGGCCAGAGTGGACCGCTGATGGCAGTCAGTATGACCAGGGAGTCCTTGTATCTCCTCTTTGGGGCTCCTCTGCTGCGGCAGCTGTTGGCGAGTTCACCACAGAGCACAATCTTAGGGAGGCGGTGATCCTTCATCCTGGTGATGTGCCCTGCCCAGCACAGCTGCATCCTCAGCAGCATGGCCTCAATACTGTTGACCCCTGCCTGTACAAGGACAGTGACATTAGTCACGTAGTCAGTCCAGTGCATGTTTNTCTATGGCGATGTGAAGACTTCCTGAGGTGCAGGT
>VXBA01004289.1:0-47251 GCA_013399895.1 Serilophus lunatus
CATATCTTTGTTCGCGAAGCCTAAGCATGATGATGATGATCAGGAGGAAAGCACACAGAACTTCTGAATGCTCTGAAGAATCACTTCATCAGAGAAGAGGCACTTCAGCCTCTCATTCCAGCTCTTATTCCAGGGAATAATAAGGTTTCTTAAGGACGCTCTTTGACTGACTGGAAGCTGGTGAACATTGCCCCAATTTTCAAGAAGGAAAAGAAGGGGGACCCCAGAAACTACAGGCCTGTCAATTTCACTTCAGGGCCTGATAAAGTTATGGTGAAGATTATTCTGTAAGGTATTGAAAAACACCTGAAGGACAATGCAATTATTGATCACAGTCAGCAAAGCTTCATGAGAGAGAAGTCCTGCTTACCAAACCTGATTTCCATTTCTGACTAGACAATCCACTTAGTTGATCAAGGGAAACAGTTGATGTAATCTTTTTGGATTTCAGTAAAGCTTTCCATACTGTCCCTCATGGCATCCTTCTGGACAAAATGTCCAGCACACGGCTGGATAAACGCATCATGTGGTGGATGAGCAGTTGGCTCATGGGTATAGCACAAGTAACAGTGAATGGACAGACACCAAGTTGGTGACCTGTCAGTATTGAGGTTCTACAGGGCTCCAGCTTGGTCCCTGTGCTCTTCAACTTCTTCATAAGTGACTTGGATGCAGGACTGGAAGGGATACTAAACAAGTTTGCAGATGGCACAAAACAGGAGGAGCAGTTGATTCTCTCAAAGGCAGGGAAGCCCTTCAGAGAGACCTCAACAAATTAGAGGACTGGGCAATCACTGACCACATGGAGTTCAGCAAGAGGAAGTGCAAGATTATACAACTGGGATGCGGCAACCTTGGATGTTGTCCTAGGTTGAAGTATATTCTATTACCATCTCCGTTGGCTGTTGAAACAGCTGGTGAAGTAGTGTTCCTTGCCATTTCCCTCTGTATTATCTTCTGTTAATGGGCCATCAATGCCTCGCCCCATGACTCAGAGGTAGCTCCTTCCTGGACTATCTGCTGTTAATGGGCCCATCAGGCCTTATCACATGACTCACCATCCCATTGTGAGATGCTTCGCCCAGAGGGAGGAACCAACTATTCCATCCTGGATATAAGCTGAGACTCTGAACACCACAGGAGCGCTTACCTACTGGACTCCCAGAGGACAAGAGATACCATTGGACTTTCTCACCCTTTTCTTTTTACAGGATCACCGCTTCAACGGAACTGCTTTGCTTGGACTGCTATTACCATAGAGTGTCAGGGTGTATCGGACTTCGTCAGTGTTCTTGTGCTACTGCATTTATTTATTTCTTTTAATTTTTTTCTATTAAATTATAATTCTGACTTGCGATCGCCCACTGGTTTGATTTCAAACTAGTACAGATGTACGTACAGATCAGGGAATGAGATGATGGAAAGCAGTGCCACAGAAAGGGACCTTGGGGTCCTGGTTGATGGCAAGTTGAATATGAGTCAGCAGTACCCTGGCAGTCAGGAGAGCCAACCATGTCCTGGGGGGTATCAGGCAAAGCATCGCCAGCCAGTCAAGGGTGGTGTTTATCCTGCTCTGCTCTTGACTGGTGCGGCCTCACCTTTAGTATTGCATCCGTTTGGGTCACTGCACTATAAGAAAGACATTAAGCTATTAGAGAGTGTCTAAACAAGGGCAACAAAAATGATGAATGATTTGAGGGGAAGCCATATGAGGAGTGTCAGAGGTCACTTGGTCTGTTCAGCCTCACCACAATCTAGAACTCCTCATAATAGGAGGAGAAGGGACAGACACTGATCTCTTCTCTGTGGCTCTTTACTCAGACTAAAAGGATGAAAACATCCTTTAAGCATCATCAAAAAAGCTAAACACATGAAAAAGTGGCTTTGAGAAAGGATACAAGCAGGAAAAAATTTATTATGATATAGTAAGCTTCTCTCTGAGATGTGGTTGTTAGAATTTCAAGACAGAAAATTAAGCTATATGATGACTTCATAATATATGGTCCTTTTAATGCCACATGATTAAGTATATGCAATTGACCATAAAAATTCTACTTTCTTGTTTCTACAGATAATTCTCTCCCTGTGTATAAATCTTTGTTCTTTGAGGATTTCATCATGTTTAATTTCAAGAACAGTAACAGCTGCACCTAAGAATAAAAGTAATACCATGGTCCGAAAATCAGCAAAATAGAGCTGTAGAGAATATTAAAACAACAAAAATAATCATTATAGAGAACACTGCATCACAATTATGAACAGGAAGACAGCGGCACCTTTTAAAAATTTGTGATAGGATGGTGAAACTTCTTGTTTTCATACTTCACCAAATACAGGGACTAAATAAATTCACTTTTAAAAAGTACAGAATTGCCATTTGCAATGACAATATCTGCATTTCTGTAGACAGGATTCAGTCTCAATTTCTTGGGCTTCAGGATAACCAAAAATGTGCCTCCCTGTTTGGATGGATTACAGAGAATTCTCACATTGTGGAAACATTTCTCAGCTTCCTAGACAATATGAGTGGTTAGTTAGTACAGAATACTGAACAAAGCAAATTAATGATACAGTCCAGTGGAACTGTCTCTCTAATATATATACATAGCTAGAGTGTTTTATCATACACTCACTCTACAGCATTTCATAAATCAAGTGCATCTCACTTGTAGAGAAGAATCACTAAAGGAATCGGACTCAAATGATCTTAAGGAAAAAAGATTTTGGTATCAGTGATTGCTACCAGTGTTAACAATTACCATTATTTGCTTCCTTGGTGAAACAACTGCATTCTTTTTTNCCTTTGGTAAAAAAACTAATTTTTTTTTTTTTTTTTTTTTTTTTTTTTAAACTCACCCCTGAAATTTATAAAATTTGTGAAATAATTATCTAATATCAACAACTTGGAATTGCCACTAATCAGTTTAAAACTGAGCTCAAGATGACTTTCATGTTAACATAAGATTTATTTTTTTTTTAAAGGAATACTACTTCTTTTAACTAATCACAGAGGGTATCACATTATTTCAGAACTGGCATTTTGTTCTGATAATATGACCCACTTGTAAAGGGTTGTTCTATAGTGAAAATTTGAAAATAAATTGACTCCTATAATTATACAGAATAATATTTGTTTATATACATTTAAAATGGCTCAAGTTAATGACTGCTGATTTGTTCCATGCTGAGAAACTGCTGTTCCTGTTTCATTTATAATTGTTATGGATCTTTTTTATATCTAACACAACTCCCTGGATAATTCCTCTAAACATAATAGACAAAATATCATCAGGGATAAAAGCAAAAAGCACAGCTTCACTGAATTAAG
Organism: Serilophus lunatus; assembly: GCA_013399895.1. Lineage (NCBI taxonomy): Eukaryota > Metazoa > Chordata > Aves > Passeriformes > Eurylaimidae > Serilophus > Serilophus lunatus. The sequence goes on from VXBA01004289.1 coordinate 3,329, forward strand.
AGAAGTGCTTTTTTCTTAATCACTGACAATAGTATATGCTTCTCTCAGTTGATAATGCAGTTGATAGGAGCAACTTCCCATGTGAATCAATGAAATTTTATTCTAGTACTCTTGTACTATTCCCTTTCAAATATCTTCCGTTCTCACTAAATTAGAATAAATAATCAACTCACATGGTAGCCACTTCTGTAATGAAACACAAAGGATAAAAAAAATACTGTACACTTGCAAATCAAAAAGCTTATATGATAACTGTGCTGTCTATATTTCATGAATTTACCTTTTTAAAAAACTATAGGAAGTAGTTCACTTTCTTTATAAATATGTACACTGTGATAATATCTGAAGTTTAAGGGTAAGGCAGTTGTTAATTTAAAAGTTACATATTTTCATTTTCTGTAGCTCTGATGTAGAATAAATAACACTATCAGATGTGGAGAAAATAAGCTTTCAATTTATCATATGCATTTTCTTCACCTACCCTTTCTTTCTCTCAATAGCATGAATTTATATTGCTCTTTTTTCTTCTCTTTTTTATCTTTATCCTTACTTTATTAGCTTCAAAGTTGGAAGCTAAAGGGTAACAAAATTTGAAGTGAATTATCTTCATTTTGCCTAATATTTTATTTTGCTGACTCCAAAGTAAAAATATTGTAGAGAAAAGTTCTAAAATAGTGTCACGATTTAATTTTAGTCAGCAACTAAGCATCACATAGTCGCTCACTCACTACTTGCTGACCAATGATCAGTCTGTCCCTGAGCAGGGATCTGTTGAAACTCTTGCCAACTCCTCACTGTTTATAAGCTGAGCATGATGTTCTAAGGTGTGGAATGTGCTTTTGTCCAGTTCAGCTCATACCTGGCCATGCTCCCTCCCAGCTCCTTGGTAGAGCATGGGAACCTGAAAAGTCCTTGACTACTCAGCAACAGCCAGAACATCAGCACGTTATCAACATTATTCTCATACTAAATACAAATTACAGCACTTCCAGCTACTAAGAAGAAAATTAACTATACCCCAGTTGAAACTAGGACAGGTAGGTATGGCAGAACAGGAACAAAATATGTTAACAGTAATGGTTTTAGAGAAATTGATAGCACTTTTTCGCTGTAATTATTTCTGAATCTGTTGAGGTTTTTCTTTTCCCTACCAACTCTGCTAAAAAAAAGACAAAAATTCTTAATTATTATCTTGAGATCATTGCTGTGCAGCTATTGCTCTCGCTATTGTAGTTCAAATAGCATTGTTGTCTTATTATATAATTAATCAACATTGTTGTGTGATTATCATTCTTGTGTCAAGAAAAAAATATATATTGTCACCCTTTCTCCTTACATGTTGTTTCAGAATCCACTTTTTTCCCTTCATCTGCTGTTTCACTGGTAAGATTGGCCCAGAAAAAATGTGCGGCAAGGATGGTTCTTCTATGCACCTTATCATTAACTTCAGAGCATGTTGTAACACACAGATTTTATATTAATCATAGAAAAGTCCTGAAAGCTGAGACCAGTATCAGTGCTCATCATACCTTTTAAAACCCTATTACCACTGTTGAGCCACCATAATGGAGGTTTCTTCTCAGTTCTCTCTTGCATCTTTCTCTTTATTCTTTGGAAAAATGGGGTAGGAATACAAAACTATCTTACTTGAATTAACTTGATGGTCTCCTGAGAAAAACATTTCTCCCCAAAATCAGAGAAAAATTTAATCAAAAGACCGCATGTATCAATAAAAAGTCATTGCCTTTCTCTTCCTTAGTCCATATCAATAAAAGCAACAGACATTGTTGAAGACTCTCATACTACATAATTCAAGGTGGGGTAGAAGAGGTAAAGGCTTCTTGGTCTGGACCATATTGTCTGAGTCAGGGAAGGGAAGTAGGAGCAAGACTGTTATGCCCAAGGAACAGGTAAGTGCTTCTGGCCGAGGCAGAACTTGAAAGCCTATGACATTTTTTTTCACAGGAAACTGTGAGACGTAGTTACCTGCAGGATTTGCAGCAACCTAAACCATAGTCCTAAAAATCATTGTTAAGAAATATTTCCTGTCAGCATGTTTAGTTTTATTCTATCTGAAAAATCAATGAAAAAATTTATTCTATCTGAAAACCAGTTTTAAAAATCAGTTCCCTTAATCATCTTTAGATTAGAGAAACATACTCAAAGTTACCTCATTTCATACCAAGTTATTCTTTGGTTGACATCTACTATATATTTTAGATTCTTTAATAGTAGAACACTTTGCATACAGAATATCTAGTTTGATATTTTAGCATTTTTTGACCCTATTCTTTATTTGAGAAATTACAGTTGTCTTCTCTTTCAATATGTATTGAATGCAGTTCATTAATTTTTTCTGATATTTTTAGTAATTTTTATGCTGTTATTGGATTTTCTTTTTTTCTATTTTAGGTCTGTAATAAGACATACCAAAAGAATAAGTAAAAATTATGAGCTTTTTTTGGTTTTATATAAGCTTAAGTTTTAAGGAGGAAATTAGGTGCATGTACCAACACGTGCTAACTAAATCATGATTTCACTTGTATCTCTTTAAGAGAGAGAGCCTAGATTCAGTCTGGCAGATTTTCCATTTATTAGTTTCTCAAATCTCCTTTTTTTTTTTTTAAGCAACTTCCATCATACTATCTTTTTTAATTGCTTCCTTTATCAAAAATAAATATTTCATAGTCCTATTTTCCCATATTAGTCCTCCAAATGTATTTTGCAAAATATGTTGTGTGGGATTTATCTCACCAACTATTGTGTTCCATGTCTTAAAGGACCACTTTACATTTGCTTTACCCTTAGAGAATTGTCTTATTAGGATAAACTGAAGTCCTTAACAATTATTTGAACCATGAAAATGCCTATTACTTCTGAATCCCACATATTACACTTATGCATTCAGAAATATGGTGGCTACATTTTACATACCTCAAAGTAGAAATCTTATCCTTGGTCTCCAGATTTTTATGTTAAAATGCTGCTATTCCTGTGTCCTATGATTTTACCTATATTTCTCTGGTAATGCTATCGTCAGCCCCAATATATTCTGCATTCACAAACATCAATTTCATCTGAATACTCACAAAAAACCTGTGCAGATATCTTTGGCATTGAGTTTGTTGAGGCACAGGATTGCGGGCACAGATATTGAAAAGTATGCACAGATTGCAGAATAGGAATCTCAAAAGCAGCACAGTGATTGAAGTAAAAGATTAAGACTGGGAAAATTAAGAAACAAGTACATGTAAGATAGAAAGACTGCAGAATAATGGAATTCTCTTTATAATACTTACACATCTGTTACTGCACTGATTTCCAGTTTATAAAAAACAAACAAACAAACAAAAACCCTCATTACATACACCTGCTCTTAAATGAGATAAAAAATAAATTGTGGAGACTGCTTTTCCATATGAGAATTGTAAGGAAAAAAATCATTTGAATTTGATAAGTGAAGCATTGTAACAACTATAGTACTAATACTAGATACCTTTCAAAGCTTGTGTGTTATCATTTCTACCTCTATCTATTAAGACTGACCAATATCATCTAACAAGATTTCTGTAAGGTCTTCAGTACAGTTCCACAGTTCCTTATCTCCAAAATGAAGAGACATAGATTTGAAGGGTCTATCTGTTCCATAAGGAATTGCCTACTGGATGCAGCCAGAGAGTTATGCTCATTGACTCTATGTCCAGGTGGAGAATAGTGAAAAGTGATATAACTCAGCGCTCTGTCTTGGTTCCAGTGTCCTTGAATCTCTTTATCAATGACATAGCAAGGTCAAGTGCCCCCTCAGCAAGTTTGCAGATGATATGGAGATGAGCAGTGCAGTAGACATGACAGAAGGGAGGGATGCCATAAAAAGCTCCAGAGGAACCTGGACAAGTTTAGGAAGTGGTCTCACAAGAATAACAGTGTTTTGTGGGGTTTTGTGGGGGTTTTTTTGTTGTTGTTGGTTTGTTTATTTGGTTTTTGCTTGTCATTATTGTTACTTTGTTGTTTTTTGGTTGGGTTGAGGTTTGGGGGGGGGGGCTGTTGTGTATTTTTTTTGTTTGTTTGAATGTCTGTTTTTCTTTAAGCCATATGTCAATTCTAATAAATCTAAATAATAAAAAATAATCATACTACACAAATAATATTTTGGCTAATCATTGGTTTAAGTGTTAATTTTTAGTTTTTGCCTTTTCATTTACTTAAATCCTGGTGCCAGCTGTAGTTGCAGTAATTAGATTGAATTTTGAAATGTCACTACCTCCACAGTCAATTTTCACTACCCCTACTCCATATATCAATACACAAGGAGCACAGAGGGTAGCAGAAGAAAAGGTAGTTTGCTTCAAAAGAAGCCAATTAACAAATCTCATTTAGTGTTAATTGCAACAGCAGTTCTCATCATAGTTTAATCAACACCTTGCTAAAGCAAGCTAAAAGAAAGAAAAAGGCAGACATTGACTTCATTCACAGCCAGAACAGTATTGACACATTTCAAACATGGAATGTCTCACATTCCCAACAGGCTGAAGTGGTTACTGTCCATACAAATTGTTCTACAAAACTCAGAGGCTTTAGCTTTAGGAAAATAAGGACATATCAAGGAATAAAGCTGTATGTTGTACTGAATTCCTACAAATGGTACATTTTAAGAACATACTCCACTGTCCTAACTATAATGCTTGATCTCATGTAAAGATTCATTTTATCTCTCAAAGTAAAATCAGATAATCACATGCTTCTGCATGTTAATATTGGCCTATGCAACAAGTAAACACAAAAGAAGCCAAGCAAAAAGTGCAGTCTGTGTGAGTGCATACTTGTTTAAAAAGTGTTAGTACTTGCACCTGTGGCTGCCATTCAGATCCAGACTAAAAAATCTACAGCTGACAAAACATTAAAGCTGCCCCAAGGCAGTTTTCACATTTCACAAATGCATTAGATACTATGAAGCTCTGAATTAATGCCTTGTGTGTTGGGTGTAAAATTCTAAGACAACTTTTTATTGTGCCCTTAAAGACTAGAAATACACAATGAATGGTAAAACATATTTATATGTGACAACAAGATATATTTATCTGAATTTAGTTTCCTGTCCCTCTGAAAGTCTATGGGTGTTTTTGACCATTGAACAAGTCAACAAAATTGAGGAAGACCATCTTTTATTTAGATATATAAATTTCCATTTCAAATGTTTACAAGTAGAACAGCTGCATTCAATCTTATCCTACATTCAATCCAATTTCATTTTAATTCTAATTGGGCTTTCAACAAGAAAATGTAAAATCTGTCATTATAAAAAAACTTCAACATGTACAGTAATGAAAAGGTCGATATAACATTATAGTTATAAGGCATTTCCATAAGTAAAATCAAGTTATAAAATGTGGATAGATCATATCTAAAATCTGCTTTACCAATGCTATTCACAACTGATCCGGAACATATTTATAGACTTTGAAGTTTCCTTAATATTGGCAAAATTCCTGGTTTTGGAAGAGTTACAGGGTTTTTTCCTTCACTTCAGTATAGTCGTTCTTAAAATCACCTAGTTTTTCTAAAAACTACAGTACAAGAATAATTTTTCCACAGTTCAATAGCCATTCTAGAACATTTAAATTTTGTGATCTTCCATTTTGTTGATTTTGATAATATCTGAAGGAAGTGCCCTGGTTTTGGTGGCGGTGGTTGATTAGTTGTTGGGTTTGTTTTGTTTTCTTTACATTCTGAATGTTTTAAGTGCTTCTTTTTAGAACATCTCTAACTTTGTTTTGGATCACTTAATATAATCCAGAATATCAGTACATTTTCTTGTGGAAGAATAATTTTCCAGAAGAGGCAAATAAAAGTCTACTGTTTCAGATCAGAATGATATGTGACAGAATAATCAAAAGCTGTATTTGGTTAAAAAAAGCCAGTCACAAAATACATAAATGTCACTCCAGTGTTTGCACTGTTTTAAATTGAACTCTGTGCCATTGCTTTTCTGCTTCTTAGAATCCTAAATTACTGCACCATGCCATCATCTGCACAATCTTCTCAGTTCAGCAACCCTTCATTCCACGTAGAGAACCTGTTTTATGTTGTTCCCATCTTTCTTTGATTCTGTACACAAAGAAAAGAGAGTTGCCAGAACGGTAAACCTGGTTGGTTTTGTTTGTTTGTTTTTCCTCAATTGAATCAATGGCTAATTCATTCAAACTCATTTCACTCTCTGTGTCTGGGTTTACTTTACTAGTTACTTCACTGCATATTGAAGCTGGGGGCAAGAGCTTGTAGGAATGTTTTGTGTGTGAAATGGGGTTTTCAGGGGGAAGAGGGGAAGGGAAATGTTTGGATTGTTTGCTTGTTTGCTTATTCATAAAACCAGTTTTTTAAGAAACATGAAGGAAAAGCTGAGATCACAGCGTCGGCATCTTCAAAGCTTCTCTCCCCACCTTTTCACTCCATGTCCCAGCGCTTCTGTGGCGTGCCCATGTCACGGGGCAAAGGAGGCTGCGTGTTCCACCACAGAGTGACGCAGGGACATACCATGACTGCTCATGCTGGCAGAGAACCCTTCTTTCCAGTGGCCCCGTAGGGAGAGCTCCAGGCAGCTTTGGTGTTGAAGAGGCAGCAGTGTGCAGGCAGGCAGCAGTGCCCAGTCCTGCCCAGTGCCATGCAGAGCGCGTGGAGTCACACGACGCCTCTCTGCTGGAGGTGGCAGTGGCTCCCGGCTCACTGCAGTGGGCAGAATGGAGTGGTGGCGGGAGGAGACGCACTGTGGACACCAGCACTGGTGGCACCAAGACCCCGCATGCCCGTAGCAGGCAACGTGGGCTCGCACTGCCCCCCTGGCCCCATGAGGCAGGCTGTGATTGGCACTGCCACTCCCCGGCTTTCTGGGAATGGCAGCAGTGCCTCCCCGCTGGTCACCATGCTGTGCAGACTGCACCCATTGCCCTCCCTGGCCTGAAGGCAGCTCCTATGTTCCCGCTGGCCTGGAGGTCCCTCTTGTGGAGTCTCTGGGGTGGCGGCGGGTACCCTGTGCTGGCCCTGTGCTGGCGGTGACTGCTCTGAGCGCATGGCATTTTGGAAGGAACCACCATCTTGCTCAGAGTGCCGAGGTCTCGGAGGAGGGTGGAGCCCAATGCCACCGGCCAATAAGGGGACATCCTGGCCAGGAAGAAGATGCTGAATTCCTGGAGGACTTCCAGGGCATAAAATACAGAATACAGAAGTCCCCCCTGTCTTTTGGCTTTCTCCTGAGCTGAGGGAGTCACGGCTTCCCTCCTCCCGACTCCTGGACCACGCAGCTTGCTTCCCTTCACCTCCATTGGCACAGGCAGCAGCGTGGCACCACTGGAGCTCCAACTGTGGCACTTGGAGACCACCAGCCAAAACACAAGCAGTATCTGTCCCTTGGGCGTCCCTAGAGGTGTGCTTTTCACTCTTTTTGTCTTGCAGGAGGCTCTGAGGGCCAGGAGATTACCATCATTGAAGCTGCTTTCCCTTCCTACCCCCTGCTCTTCAGCTGACCAGCCAGCTTTGAGAAGCAGTTTGGGGTTTTTTGTTTTATTGTGTGACATTGTCAGGTTTTATATATAGTGTATATATTTTTCCTAGTGACTAGGGATCCTGTAAGGTCTTTAGTGCCCTAGAAAAATAAGCCTGTGTTTGCTGTTGCATCTCTATTTATTCTTTCGTCACTGCTTTGTGCCCCCTAGTGGTATAGTGGTAAAACCACCACAAGGATAAAGAGAATTTATTTCTTTCTATTGTGATAGCCGTAGTCACATTCCAAAAACTTCAGCACCACAAACAGCAAAGACCTCAAAGCCAACCTGTCTTCGTGATCATGCTGTGTTATAGCACATAGATAATAGTGAAAATCTAGAGAATTATGTGAATCTTTTTTTGATGAATCAGTAATAAATTCTTACGTGTTCCTTGATGATGTGAAAACTTTGAACAGATCTGTGTTTGAACAAGTCCATGGAGTTTACTTCTAAAATTCTTTCTTGACAATTTATGCAAAACCTGTGATCAGCAACATTATTTCCTGACATTGTGGAAAGTAACATGTCATGTCAGCACTTTTAAAGAAATGCTGAAGACCATTCTTGTTGATCAAACTGCATGATTAGCAATTTGTGTCCATTGGTGCCTCTCTGTGAAGGAAATCTCAAATTACATGGACATGCCACTGTAAAATTTGCATAAAAAAACTGCAGTGAGAGCTTTTATGATTCTTTTAACAGAGGTAGTCTAGAATGGGGACACAAGTAAATGAGAAAATATAAATACAGTGTTGTGCTAAAGTCTTTTCTGGCCATCTGATATTTCAAACTACCTTTTCAAAAATTTCAGTTACAAAAAGAAAAAAAATAAATTTAAAAATTTCATAAATTTCAGTTTCTTCTTTTGGAAGAAATTTTCCAAAAGATTAGTCAGTATTTGAAAGACGAAAATTATACTTTCATGTTAAAACTACTCAGTCAAGTCATGTTTGATAGTAGGTCATCCAGTAATGCTATAAACTAACAAGGTGTTTTTCTTGTGGCCCAAATGGAAAATGATGCTAAGAGATATTGCAGAGATTCAGAGAAGCCAATGAAGCTTGAGGTTCCTAATTGAAATTTGTAAATAGCTTGGATCAATTCATGTATTTTTTCTTTGAGTGTAACTTGTAAAAGCAGAGATAATTGCATTTTTCAAGAGCTTGAGCTGTAATAATGCTTATACCAACATAATTTTAATCTAAGTCTTTTTCTGCATTCAAGATGAATTTCATAGTGGTTGTTATTTAAATCATTAAATGGGGGAAAGAAGACCCCACCCACTACTACCTTCCCTCTGTGTGTGACTCTTACCTTGAAATGAAATTTGTAGCTCATGAGCCCATTGGCCAGTTTTTCTGGCTCCTGTGATATTTCGTGTGATCCCCTATAGGTTTTCTCCTTATTGTCCTTATCCACGTATTCTGAAGCTGGCATGGGTAATGGGCTCTTTTCAGCTATGAGCTGTACATAAAATCAAATGTACAGCTAAAGGTGAGTGTGTAACTGAACAAAAGCCATGACCTTAAAAACTTTGTACAATTTCTTCAACAGCAAATAATTTGATAGGATTTGATGACAATTTATAAGGTTGAGTGAAAATGTATTTCTAAAAAGCCATGAAAGTGGCAAATTATTTTTTTGTTTGAAAAAAGAGAAACAAAATAGACCATTTATGTTATCAATATTTCTTCAGCTGAAGGTGATATAATAGTAAATGCAAAATCTATGAAATATATATGCACTGGAGTTCAATGTATCCCAGAATATTTTATCTGTTATAGCATGAAAAAAAGAACCAGTTTCTACTCTCACTGCTCTACAAGTTGAGTAATCACTGAAAATTGCCATTCTGCTCTCTGTATTAACTGAGATAAACATTCAGACTTAAAGGTATTTAGAAATACTATGATATTCTTATATTTGTCCTAAATAATCCCATCAAGATGCAGATTCAGACACAATGACACATTTATAATTCAATATCTAGACTGGAACTGACAAGTGTTCTGAAGCAGTATGTGTTACTGTCTTCTGTGGAGTTCTATTTATTTCATTTTTTTTCCTGAAAAATTAGTATCACCGCATGAGCTTCATGGTATAGTTCCAATTACAGTTGTAGAAATTCAAGAATGAGAAAATCAAAAACAGACAACTAAATACGATTTCTATCATGAAGCAAAATTGCTTCACCACAAGTGTACTTCTGCTTAAGAAACTTGCTGAACATATATACTGAGTTATGGAGCCAAAATATTTGAGTTATTTCTCATTAATCTAAGGGTAGAAAAAGTGGTATTGTGCCCCACTTGTTTGGCAGTGGGTCAGTACTGGGAAGTGATTCAATACACTTTGGACATTTAAAAAAATAGGTATTCATTTTTTTAATGAAGGTGTAGGTATGTGTGAAAAAGACTGGTTCAATTCTGTTTGACTTAGGCTATTCTAAACCTATCATAAACAAGTATTTAGAAAGACCTAAACTGACTATCAAATATTCCTGGGAGTACATAAATAATCAAGACATACATAAGCTAAACAAATTTTATAATTGGCTTCAAAAATTGCTCCCATATCTGATTCTCGGGACAAGTAGATGAACATAACACATTGTTGACACTTCCTGTTATGTAACCCCAAAAATATAATTAAGAAAGTGAAGATTCAAGTTAGAGGAATGCATTTAAAAGTGGTGGTGACTTTCTCACGTTTCTGGACTGACATGTCACTTATCCAGCTATACTCTTTCAGTTGTTATGAGAAGAACCCCAAGAGAATTATTCAAAGGTAGACCGTTTCAGGTGAAAGGGAGGAAAAAGTAAGGAAGTTAAGAAATTTTCGTCATGAAACTAAAATAAAATAATTCTCCTGTATTTATAGAATTTATTTAAATAAGCAAATGTGAGATTATGGGCATTTTCATAAAAAATTATGAAATATATATGAAATAGATTATTACTTTTGAAGTGAGATTATGTTTATGAGAAGAAAACCACTCTGATTTACGATGAAATATCTTAAAGTGAATGTGTTGACTGCATAGCAACAGATCTACTTTCCCAATTAATAGAATTTTAAAAATGCTAAATGATTGTTAAAATAGCTTTTCAACAGAGTTCTCAGTAACTCATACCTGCCAGTTTCTGAAGTGTGGTATGTATCATATATAGACTAGCAAGGTCTGCCTGCGAAGCAATCTATTTAAGCTAAACTGCAGATGGAATTGTCCAAGCCAATAGCTTTCACTTTTTCCTAGAAAGAGTTGACATCAACGTGGATCGTGTTTAGTTACTCTATATTTTCAAATTGAGCATATCGAAGCTCAGACAGGGAGGCAGATAACCACTCATCCTTCCTTTTATGACTCCATCACAGAAAGATATGAGTATGACATCACCAGGAATGAATACTTTAGTAACTGAGGCAATCTGCAAGTGAGAATTCTGTGACCATTTGTTGCCAAAATGAGAACATAAAACTGAAGCTTTTAAAACTCAGAGCAAGTGTTTACAAGCCTATTGCATATAGATTTTCCACAGGGCCATAACAACAAGTAGCTGACATTACGTATGTTCAGAGTTACTAACTCTTGAAATAGTTTAGGCAGTGCTTTTTGATATTAGGATATAATGTGAGTAGCAAGCCTGTCTATCTAGGATATCTTACTACATCCGAGTATCTCTGTTTGATGGAAAATTTTGGAGTTGACACAAATGCAGATCAGTAAGTGGAGGAAAGAGAGTGATCTGGATTGTTGTTTGAAAAAAAGAGTCTTTTTAGGAGGGGTTTATGAAGAATCCATCTTTATATATTTGACCTTTTAAAAGAAAATATTATTATTATTATTATTATTATTATTATTATTATTATTATTATTATTATTATTATTATTATTATTATTATTATTATTATTATTATTATTATATTTCTGAGTTGCAAGTGCTGCAACTCTGTGGTTTAGGCTCCAAGGATTACAAGTGTGAAGATTATTGCCTAAAAATGTGCGCTGCTCTGTAGTAGCAAAGAGTTTTTTTGGTAGTGTTGACCCTGAGATATAATTAAAATTGTCTGACACAAAGGTCTATGTGACTGCAGTTACATGTCTGATCATAGTCACCACAGATGTGATACTTCAGGTTTATTAGATACTTTAACTAAGAGTAAACATAGAAAGTCACACATGCGTATGAAGTACTAAAAGAAAATCATTGACATGAAAAGGTTTGCTTATAAAAAAGTAGTTTCATCAACGTATTATTCAGAGTTAAAGTCAAAACATACAGACAGCTGCAAAAGACAAAAAATCAATGCAATGTATCAATGTAATTTTTACATTTATTGCTCCATGTACACTGTGGCAAGTTTGGGAGTGAGGCCAGGGATGAGCAGAGCCTCTAAACACACGTGGTATCTTAATCCAGTTGCGGCTATGATGGTAATCCCTTTACTGCAAAAGTGACATCTGTCTGTCCCTCCTGGTTATGTGTCATACAGCACTCCTTGAGTTCTTAAATTTTGTCTGATTCTGCTTTAAAATTCAGTGTGGTATTACACAAGCTACATCAATTTCTTCTTCTCTTAATTCTTCATGTTTTACTTATACCTGAAAAACTTTTAGTTTATGGGTCTGAAGAAGTTTCTGGAGGTTTGATGCTGGTAAGATTTAGAAGTAAATAACATGGTTCAAAGAGAGACAATGAGCACCACGGTAAAGTTTCATGAAATTTATTACAAGAGGATCAAATCCTACTAGGTACCCACATGTCTGATTTCCCTGTTAAGTCAAAGATTTCACAGAAATTAAATGAGAAATATATCGAGATACAATTTGAGGAAAAAAATGTCCATTATATGAAACGCCACTGTAAATTTTCAGATTAAATCTTGACCTGTTGTTGGTTTCCTCTATAAAGAAATGATAGTTCTAAGGTAAGTAGTTGTTGAAATATGTGTTCCCCGTTTCTCTTTTCTATTTCCCATTGCAATTCCCATTTTAACAGTTCTTCAAAATAAGCACAGCATGTCATCCCTTCTTAGATTAGAAGAGACATACTGCATGTTTACTGCTGATGTGCTTTACAACTCTTAAGCCCTTCACAATACTCTTTCCTTAAAAAAAACCCCAGCAAATAAGAGTCCTAAAAACCTATTATCAGTGAGGAAGCTAAAGGTTACCAATATTATCAGTGACTTTTTATAGCACTGGTGTCAACTTGACTGCTAATCTCTAATTGGAAGCTGCCATAAGGTGATTCTGAATGTAGTCCAGGAACAAGAAATCTTTCACTGATTTCAGTAATGTATCTTTCAGCATAACAGCTTTTCAGAGAGAATACCAAAAGGAACTTCTTAAATCTTTTTAGTCTTTTTTTATCATTTAAAAGATAGCTACAAGTCTAAGTTTTTTCAAATGTTTAAAAGATATGAACAAAAACTAAAGAATTCCTCTAACATACATAATTTTGCTACAATTTATGATAAATTAATAAGAAAATGGTAAAATAATATATATACTCTTAAACAGAGTTCAAGGAAATTAAACTAGATTATTAGCATTCAATAACCTAGAACTAAGGCTTCTAAGGTATATTTTCTGTCTTTAATACTTAGTATTAAAAATAGTAGATTACACTTTGAGTATTTTAGTGTAACCAATATATAGTATAAATGTGACAAATACAATTGATGGCAAATTTGTTCATCATTTTAGCTATATGTCAGGTTCAATAGAGAACAAAAAAATTTGTACAGAATTATTGCCTGATAATCAAAAATCTGGACCGTATTTCCACATTATGTGAAACATCACTTGTCTTTAATTTTTTAAGAAAGTTGCCTTCACTATATGGTAAATTCTGCAAGATGAGACTTATAAATTTCAAAGATGGAAAAAAAAAGGCACTTCCTCACTTTTTTTTATTTTAATAACTGACTTTTCCATATTGAAATATCCTCATTATATCTTCCTCTGTCTAGGAAATTAGAAGGACAGGGATAAATATAAGAAAAATTTAAGAAAAATAATAAGCACACATCATTTAGAAAAGAGGTTCATGAGGACATGATCAGCAGAAAAATTCTTGTTAGAGGGAACCAATGAATAGTAAAGAAGAAATTAAGGAAGTTGTGTAAGAAATATACGATTTTCAGAAAACTGCAGAGAAATAAGTAAAATTAGATAAAAACCTTTAAAAGTAGCATATCTTATGATGAAATTAAAGAGGAAAATCATTTGTAAGCAAATATATGTACTATGAAAAACTGATATAGGTTATAAAAATAGATTGCAAATAAAATAGGGTATTAGTAGATCAGGAAGAAACAAAAATTGAGAGGCAAGCTAGCAATATGGTAATGATATGCAAAATATATGATCACAACTTTCTATGCTGTAGGAGATCTAAAAGAGTGAGTAATGTCTTTACCCAACATCTATAGGAGACTTTGGCATACACATTTAAAATTCAGTTTTAAACCTGAAATGAGATCTCTGAAATTTAACCACTCAGATTTCTTGTGTATTAAAGGAATAAGGATAAATTCAAAGTAACAGATGGTTTATGAAACAGAATTATATATATTTGAATGAAATTGCACTTTTCCTTCCATCTGCAATCAAATTTTTTTTTTTAATTTTCAGACAGCAATTTTTACTAGAATTGTCTTTAGTTGTTCAGGGCTGTAACATTTCACCAATATGCTTTTACAACCCTTTATTGGGTAAAAATAAAAAAATAAATCGAGAATGGAAAGAGTAATTTTTTCTGTTTTTTTTTTTCCTCTATTTTTTCTGGATTTTTTCTTCTACCATGCAGCATACATTTCCAAGGTAAATGCTGAATTTTCTTTAGATGGAAAATAATGAAGTCTAGTCTTCCAAGAAAGAGCCAGAACACCAAGCATGAGAGTATTCTTAGTGTAAGTGTTCTCCATCTCATCACTCATTGTATTCATAGTGTATTCAGGATTGCAATAGTCTATGTCATACCAGGGTAGAGTGGTACTGCAATGGCTGCTACCACATCTTTTTAGCTTCTAGAGTCCTTTTGGAACATATATTCTAATTTCTGTTTGACTTAAGTTGCTCTGTATGTGCGTTGGCCAGAGACATGGTTTTAAACAGTCAGTGCACCAGTAGCGTCAATATTTGCTCTTCTATACAATTTTTATGTTTTGGTCAGTGTTATATCAGAGTGAAGAAGAGGAGAAGCTTTATATAGTCTCACCAGGAGGACTGCGGTCTACATACTACAATTTCTGAATACCTAGGACATTCACAAGAGGGTGGTCAACCAGGACAGAAGGCACTAGAGCACACTTGCAAGACTCTAACAGGGTAAATAATAGATTGGGGACCAAAATGTGCTCAGAGTTCATCGAAAGATGCATTGTAAATATATCCAGGGCATAAAATTCAACTCTAGTTCTGGATGGGAATGCATGAGACATTTTACAGTTTTAGTCAGAAGTTCACTATTTTTATATAAACTGCATTAAAAAAACTTGCAACAAAAACAACAACCAAAAAAAAACCCAACAAAAAACAACCAACCAACAAAACAAAATCAAAGCAAAACAACCAAAACACAATTTCTCACAGAAAATCACAGAAATATACATAAATTAACATGATTAATTTTTATTGTCTATGGAAAAGCAGTAGGATTTTTTAAAGTATTTTTCCTAACATTAGATTAAAATGCTATTTTTTTTTTAGAAATGTTGTGTACTAAATGTTAGAATGATGAAAACGCACGGTTTGCTGATCTTGCCAACAAGCTTGATAATAAATAAATACCAAGTGTGAAGGTTATGTGTTCAGAGACCTGTCCACCATCACCTGAGACAGACTGCTAATTTGTTTATCATAGGTCATCAAATCACCTTCAGACAGCAACATATATTTTTTTGCAGTTAAGTTTAGTCTGTATGATAGGAGGAAGAAGGGAGAATACCCATACAGTGAAAATATATTACTAGCATTGTTAATCAGAAAAAGTGCAAACACTTGTTTTAGGGCTCTTTTCTGTCAGTTTTATGAGAATGAATTACTTATCTTTGTTTGTATGACCTAGATTACATTTTGTGTTTCAACACTAACCCAATTTTTTGCGTTTCAGCTACCATAGTATGAATGTTTCCAGCTGGGCTCTGTCAGCCTCTGTTCCACCATAAATCATATCTGCCTTCTCATTCAAAGGTGCTAACTGATGAGGCAGAAATAACACAATCTCAGCTGGCTTTGTGGCCTACTTACAGCACAGCTACTGCAGGAATGCCAATTGCCTCTCTGGATAAAGCCATAAAGAAGTTACATCCCTTTCAACTTACTGTTTTGGTATTCCTCCAACTCCTGTGACTGACTATTCTTTTCACTGAGTACAGTAGATAATGCTTACGCTGCAAATGATCAAAAAGGTCTTAGCAATACTGGAAACTGATCCATTGCCTTAGTCATGAAGGACTAGTACACAGATTAAAAATATTTGCTATTTGGGTTAATATTGAAAAACAAGAAAGCAAGTTATGTGGTTAAACTGAATGACTTAATATCATGCTTTAAAATTAAAGACCAGGTATAAGGGTTTAAGCCAATAACTATAAAAGATTGAAATGAAACCTGAAGGGGTGAAAACATAAAATTACTGCATACATGTCTGCTGTAGGACTGCTTAGTACAATACCTGTGTTCCTATGCTTTTTAAATGCCCCTCTCTAGTAATTAAGAAGGTAAATGAAGGACAGAGAAGTTTCTTCTGGTTTTTCCTACTACTAAGCTTCAAGTTTATATACATCTTACCTTTATTTTCTTGCATTTTGAGCTAGTAAATGTTACTACATTTCCTACAATCTTGCATTTTTCTTTCTCGATTTATCTTTACAAAGAAGGTATGTAAAAGGGGATTTTTTTTGTTTGTTTCTGTGGATATAAAATGTATTTTTAATGTAAAATGAATGGTTAGAAGTAAAGATGCACATGAGTACAGTTATACATATAGACATGCATATACAATGCATTGTATATAATTCCTGTAAGTGTGGTATGAGGGTATAAATATTAAATATGTATATATGATTTTTTAAAAAAACCCAAAAATTCTTTACATCAAACTGTTAATTCCTAGAGCAAAACTAACTTATGGATTCTTCTTCTGTAAGTACTTCTTAATATCACTTATCCTCATGCATATATAGATTCATAGCCCATGGGCTGTGATTCTATAGGGGATAAACAAAGAAAAGAAAGCTTATGAAGTGGTAGTAGCACTGTTGGAATCCATACATACAAAGACTTTGTATTGAGTTAATTATTTTTTTAAATTTTTCCTTACCCTGAGTAACTCAAATCTCAAATGATTAACTCAAGAGATAATTAGCAAAAGGAAAGTTCTATATCTACTATGACAGAGTAGAAGATGACAATTTGATGTGATTATAGAAAAGAGATGAATGCCTATCAGACAACCAAGCCACAAAATATGCCCAGCAGATATGGTTAAAACTAATGTAGGAGAGGAGATGCTAAAATGATAGATGAGAGGAAGGCTGTGGATGTAGTATACCTGGACTTCAGTAAAGCCTTCGACACAGTCTCCCACGGTATACTCCTGGAGAAGCTGGCAGCCTGGGGCTTCGACAGGAGCATTCTGTGCTGGGTTAGGAACTGGCTGAATGGCTGTGCCCAGAGAGTGATTGTGAATGGTGTCACATCCAGTTGGCAACTGGTCACTAGTGGTGTCGCTCAGGGATCGGTGCTGGGCCTGGTTCTGTTTAACATCTTTATTGATGACCTTGATGATGGGATTGAGTCCTTCATTAGTAAGTTTGCAGATGACACCAAGCTCGGAGCAGGTGTTGATCTGTTGGAGGGTAGGAGGGCCCTTCAGAGGGATCTGGACAGACTGGAGAGATGAGAAGATTCCAAGGGCACGAGATTCAAAAAGCCCAAGTGCCAGGTATTACACTTTGGTCACAATAACCCCGTGCAGAGCTATAAGTTGGGGTCAGAGTGGCTGGAGAGTGGGCAGACAGAGAGAGACTTGAGAGTGCTGGTGGATGAGAGACTTGACATGAGTCAGCAGTGTGCCCAGGTGGCCAAGAAGGCCAATGGCATCCTGGCTTGCATCAGGAATGGTGTTGCCAGCAGGACTAGGGAAGTTATCCTTCTCCTGTACTCAGCACTGGTTAGGCCACAGCTTTGAGTACTGTGTCCTGTTCTGGGCTCCTCAGTTTAAGAAAGATGTTATTGGAACGTGCCCAGAGAAGGGCAACAAGGATGGTGAAGAGGCTGGAGCACAAGCCCTATGAGGAATGGTTGAGGGAACTGGGGTTGTTCAGCCTGGAGAAGAGGAGGCTCAGGGATGACCTTATTGCTGTCTATAACTACCTGAAAGGAGGTTGTAGTCAGGCGGGGGTCAGTCTCTTCTTTCAGGTAACTGGTGACAGAACAAGAGGACACAATCTCAAGCTCCATCAGAGGAGGTTTAGACTTGATATTAGGAAGAAATTCTTCACACAAAGGGTGATCTGCCTTTGGAATGGACTGCCCAGGAAGGTGGTGGAGTCAGCAACTCAGGAGTTGTTCAAGAGTAGGCTGGATGAGGCGTTTGGTGCCATAATTTAGATGATGGGCTGTTAGATTATAGATTAGACTTGATGATCTTTAAGGTCTTTTCCAACCTTGCTGATACTGTGATACTGTAAAGTTTTGGCTTGTTCTGTCCAGAAAAATGAAAACTCCAATAGAATATGACTGTTCAATATTAATAAAGATATTGGAATAGGGAAGAGGGAAAAATCTATTTGAGCCAGAAGACAATATTGACACAAAATTAAGTGCCATAAATTTTCTGTTAATACATTTTTTCCCTTGATGACAATCACTGTTATTTCCTCTTTTGTTCCCCATTTCCTTCATCCATTTTATCACTTGAGCCTTTAAGAGGAGACACTTTTAGTTATAGTGTTTCTCTTCCCGAGTAACTATTTTGTGCACTGAGGTCCTGCTGTTCAGGACTGGCTGCTGATGGGGAGTAGTGCTTTGCCTTTTGCTTTACTTCTGTGCATAGATTTAACCTCATTTATTTAATTACTTTTATCTCAAGCCACAAGAATTTTCATCTGCTTTCTACTATCTCCTCATCCCATGGGAGGGGGAAATGAGCTATGTGAGGTCTGTGCTGGCGTTTGACTACCAACAAAGTCAACTACCTCTTATAAGATAATAAGACAAATTTTATCCTAAATGGCAGAATACTGTTTTAAAGAACTGTAGGGAAATGAAGAGAACTGGATTTCAAACTACTAAGGACACCTATAAAAGAGAAGGAAGGCTTTTTTAAATTCCTCCATTTTTCAATTTATTTTTTTTTTTTTCAGGTAATATAAGGTACAAAAAATTTCAGAAATTTTCGCTTACATTTGTAAAACATTTAGGCTACAACACTGTCCCCACAGAAGTGACAGTGAGGGACAATCATTTTGAGATTTCCTGTGGATGAAATTGTACCAAAGACAATAACAGCCATTTAAGAAAAGGGAACACAGAAATTCACAAAATTATGAGAATCTTAAAAAAAAAAATTAAAAAAAATCAATCACAAAATATCTTTCCATATTGTAATAGATAATTGTTGGTCTTTTCAACAATGTTTATGTATGTCCTTGATTATATACTATTTTCATTTTCTTTTAGAGGTTCTTCAGAAAAAACTTTCTGGAATTTTGCTCTGAGATTGCAACTAACCATATCAACTAAGAGACATATTTTATAACATTTTCTATGAAAGGAGAGAGAAATTAGATAGATAGATAGATAGATAGATAGATAGATAGATAGATAGATAGATAGATAGATAGATAGATACAAACATATAGGAAGTCAAATAAAATGCTGTACTACTGAGAAATTATTGAAGAAGATGAATAAACGACGTTTTAAGTCACCTCTTGCTGTAAAGAGCAATGCAAAAGTATAGGAAAAGAGAAATGTCATCATGTAGCTTGAAAAAAATTAACTAGAACGTTACCCAGACAGACACTAAGGTAATACAAATGAAACTTGCATATAGAGTGACATGTATGCAAAGCACAAAGATATTGGCCAGGGGATTAATAATGATCTCATTTATAATGCCAGAATAAGAAAGTCTATTAAATGGCCATAGGGAAAAATATCTGAATAAATTAGAATTATTTTTTTTCAGGTAATGGATAAGTAGAAAATGCAGATGTTTTCACTTCTTATAGAAATTTTGTTTTAATTTCAATTGTTGTCTTCTATATTTAGTTATTATAGTTATTTTTTATTTATTATTTTTATATTTATATATGTTTATATCATTTCATTGTAGAAATTATACTTATGATAATTTTATTACAGGCTACATTTTATTTCAAGGATAAAAAAAACTGAGCTAATGTATTTAAGAGTCTTATAACAATGATAAGGAAAGAGTTCTATGTTCTATGTTGTGGGATGATGACTAGGGTTAACATTTAAAAGAGACTAAGAAATCTTAGGACAGAAGACATCAGCCACATTCTAGATGGAACAAGTTTCTTGGATGGAATGAGGGTGACATGTCCCCATACAATGATAATCAACTATTCAGAGGAAAGTAATGGAGCATGGAGTGAAATAGAGACAATGTGGCCCCTCTCTGTTGAAATCCCAGCAAAAAGGGGGAACACTGTAGCACTTGTAAGTTCTTGAAGCCATGCAGTACCTGTCAAACAAGAGAGATAGATCAAGGAGTTCTGCTACTGAGCCAACAACCATTTTGGACCCACTCCCATCAAGTGCCAAGCCAAAATCACCCCCTCCCCAGTAGGCATGGAGAGAATTTTATACCAATTCAAAATAAAAAATATTTCTGACTAAAGTCACTCAAGCTCCACCCACAGATAAAGAAATAATATAAAAAAAAAAGATGAGAATGGGGGAAAATTGGAGAAGAACTCCACCAAAACTGTTGGGATTAGTCAATCCTAACAGATAGGCTGAGCCTATCTTCCCCCCAAACAAAAAAAAACCAAACAAGCAAAAATCAGCGAAATCACACAGAAAAACTCAGACCACACACAATAATATAAACTCTGCTGCTAGGAAGAATCTAGCAGTAGAGTATCTTGCACATCCAACTGGATTTTTCCCAAGAAATTTTTTAATATACTAAAGCTTAGAGCTTGTATTTTTTCCTTTGCTAGGATGCATAGATACACAAAACAGACCTGTATTACTATCATACACAGCTATAATATGAAGAACACCATGGAAGCAAGATTTGCTTAATTACTACAGCTGACAAATGAGATACATCATATTTTTTCATTTCTAAAGTATGTTGTAATATGAATGAGCTAATGGACAAAACAGAAATGATATAGCTTAAATAATTTAGCTAGTCTGGGTGATTTTATCTGAAATTAATTCAGAAGAAATTATGTGAGTAGCCCTGCTCTTTTCGGTAAAAAGATCACATTCTGCAGAATGGTGAGTTTTAGTCATAACTATACAATCACTTTTCAGCACTGTTTACTGTGTTGGGTGGTGTTGTTTTGGCTTGTTAGTGGGGTGGGAATTTTTGTCATTTTGGTTTTGTGTTACATAGGGCAAGTTTGCTCACCCCTGGGACTTGCCCTTTTTACTTATTCGGTATTTCTGTTCAAGAGCTTAGCATTCAATTTTCATGTGACACACATGTAGATCATACTAAACCTGAAAGTGGTTAGTTTAGTAAGCAGAAACACATTATTTGCCAAGCTGTGACACATGCATTGGAAAATTAAATGAACATAAAATGTTCATTCAATTTTACGTATCCATGCAAATTTTTATTTCATAATAGTAGTTTTTCCTTTCCCCTTCCAGTTAAGCCTCCATCCTGCAAAAGAATGGATGACTATGGAGACGAGGAATACACTGCTTTAGTTTTTGTCAGAACATAAGCCTGTGTGTACCCAAATTCTCCTCTGGTTCTAGCTTTTCTAATTGGAAAAGTTAACTGCTCAGGTCGTCAAATATTATATGAGGTCTACATGCAATTGTCCTCTAATCTATTTCAGTCAAATCGAAAAATGGGCTAGCTTAAATAATTTAGACAGTAGCTACCCTAACTGACTCCAACTGAAATGAATCCAAGAGTGATTGCATTAGTCGCCCTACTGTAAATTCCATGAAAGTGCTAATTTGCAACCCAGGGCTACAGATGTAGCATTAGTTTTTCTCTGCCTTGTCTAGAACTAGAAATAGTCATGTTAAGTAAGGGCACAACTNACACAGCCCAAATGGTGTCAGATATGTTCATGGGCATAAGTCTGATTTGTCTCTGTGATGAGTGACTTTAATTCAGTTCCCAGCAAACAAAGGAAATTGTGATCTTTCAGTAATATTACTCTAGGGAAAGTCTATTTCAAGGTGAAAAACTCCTTTGGGTGGATTGCTGTCTTTTGTGTTCATACAGGTGCTTGACAGGAAATGAGCATGGTTGTGGCAGGACTACTTCTCTTTGAAAAATGTCACAATGTGTTACTGATGGAAAATATAAAAAGCAGGGATGATGTCTGAGCTGCACTATAGTACTCAACTTACACTATCTTTTTCTGTCTATCAAGCTTGAGAACAGAACATTATTTTCATTTCATCTTCTGTATTCTCTGGTGACAGTTTTAAACTTACTTCAGCACAAAAGTGGGGAAGGAGTACTTCACAAAAAAACTCCAACTAACCAAGAAAAACAACAATCAACAATTATAAACATTTTATCTGCAAATAAAGAAAATTTAATTATGGCAAAAATCTATCATGTTTCATCTGTTCAGTTATACTAGTGAAAAAATCTACTAAACGTTCTTTTTATGTTGTTACTGTTTAACACTGATGTTGATTTCTGGAGATATTTTAATACATTTGAGAAATAATCAGTCCTTGGACTCTAAGAAATAGTCCAGAAAATATTGTAAGAACTAATCCAAAACCATTTGTGACTATAGTGCAATGAAATTTACAGTAGGATTTTTCTGTTGGCTTATAAAATATCAGTGATTGTACAGTTTATAAAATGAAATCTGTTTGGATATCTTGAAAATGCTTAAGAATATTACTTGTTTTATTTTTCATCATAATAGAATTTCAGTTGATATTTTTATATATATTCAAGGAAAGAAGACCAATTCTGTGATCACTAGAGTTTTATTTTATTTATTTCATTTTAATTTTTATTTTATTGTATGTATTGCATGCATGAACACTGCAGAGAGAAAACTTACATTGAATGAGAGACTTCTAGGTTTCTAGGATGTCCTTTTTATCAGCAGCACTCTCTGAAGAGTATTCTCTCAGCCACAAAAAAGAAAATTACAAAAATTCTTCATTTCACATTTTGTAATCCTTAACTCATTAGCACTGCAGCTAAGGCTGGTTTTAATAAATGTTCCAGACTGGAATCTACAGAAAAAGAAACACAGGTTCTGTCAGTATGCTAACTGATGTATGAAATGGACTCTATGTCTATGTACATGGAACATGAAAACAAATTATATATGGTACAAGATAAATGCTATAGAACTATATTTAATAAGTACACTTCAAGTAACTTCTTCAAGTAATGTCAGTTTGCCAATAAATTTCTGCTGTAATAATGTATTGTTTTCATGAGACATTCTTTGGTTTTGACAGAACAAAACCAAACAGCATTAATATTTTCAAAAATTTTTAACCACAAAAAACAAGTCAATCCACAAAAGAAGTCTTTCAAAGTATTACAATAACAACTCAAGTTCACCCATAGGATGTTGATGTTTTAAGTATCATGATCAAAGCAATACTTATTAGACAAAAATTCATGGCCTTACAAAAATAAATATTGAACAACACTGACTAATTGAGCCCGTCTTGTTTGACCTTCGCTCACTAAATATCAATATCCTCCAATTCCCTTTAGGTTTTTTTTCATGTTTTACAGACAAAGTAGGCAGGTTAGTATGATGTGCTAGAAGAAGTAAGAACTTTGAGTTCTTAAACAGTAATGAATGGCGTGCTGATGGAAACTTGGCATAATTGAGGTCTACCATTTTGTTATCACCGTCATGCTGAATTAGGAAAGCAAATAAATATAGAAGCAAATAAACAATTTTAATTATTTTCATCAAAACTCCAAAAGTATCAGATAGAATTTATTTCCAATTTGTTTCTTAATATGGATTTAGCACTTTAAAAAAAAAGAAGTAATATTATATGGTATTAAGATAGTTTTAAGATAAAAGTGCAACTCCTTCAGGAAAAGCAAGTAATAATATCAAAATGCTGGAAACTAATCAAACGCATTGTTAGCCCATTAGCATTCATATGGAGTACAATAATAGTATGTAATTGGAGAAATATATAGCTATTCTCTGCAAGTTCCATTGAAAAAGTACATTCCCTTGAGAGAAAGTTGCTGGGACTGATAGTGACTTGCAAATTACAATTGACTACATTCTCCATTAATAAATAACATTTCTGCTGGGAAGCTATTCTAATCTTACAAGAATCAAAACTAGTTCTCCAAAAGCCTATTATCAGTGCTTTCAGCTCCTACGGTCTGTTCTTTTGAAGACTCTCGATGAGAAGATGTTTAATAGGAAGGATTGTGAATCTCTTAGGGAAGTAGACAAGGTAATTATTTTTTAAGTATTGAAAAAAGTGCTTTGAATTCTAGTGCTACATAATGATAACAATAGAAAAATAATGCAAATATTTGCAATGCAATGATTTAAAGAAGTAAAATGCAGAATTCTTTCATAAAATATGTTCATATGCTCTTTACAAAATGTTAGTCAAGAATATGGGATGTTATTGGATTTTATGACTTTTTTTGTTCATTAATAAGGATATGAAAATAACAAAAAACTGGATGTTCTCTTTGTATTTTTTTTTCTCAATTGCATATAGCAAAATGATTGAGGGACGTTAGTGATGTAGTCATCAGGGCTTCATGGAGATTTTAAAAGTTCTGCTTCAGAGATAATGGATACAAGACTTGAAGGGAGCTGTTCAAACTACTCTACATTAAATAAATGTTCTACATTACTCTCTACAGAAATCTATGTTGCTCACAACTATCACAGGAGCACAAGAAGCTAAACCTTGTGTGTTTAAAGTTAGCCTTTCTAAACACTAAACTCCTTTACACTTCTTTCAGGGGAACTTCTTCACTGAAGGAAAACCTGAAAAAAAAAGGTATTTTGTATGGGTTAAACAGTGAAACTCAACAACAATTTCACTTTAAGGCTGACTTTTTGGTTTTTGAAAACAGTGAGATGTTTTAAGCGTGATTAAATGTGTCCTCTTGAGTTCCAGAATAAAAAAGAAACCTTTAAAAACGTAGACTGAGGCGTAGTGTCTAAAGTAACATTTCACTCACTAAGCTTTGTTCTATCATTACAAACTTGCTAAACCTCAAATCAAGATTTCCCTTTAGTTGTCAGATTTCTTAATAATCTTGAAATATACTGTATTGAGGCATGTGAAGGTTTTATTAGTCACTATGTATATTATCAGTATTGACAGATCAAACAAAAAAACCCCGCTTTTGCTTCCTGGTTGGATTTCACCTAAACATCAAACACAAAGACTACTAATTTTGCTGTAGCATAATCTAGAGAGCAGTAATTTGTAACAAAACCTCAGATCTAATTACTTTAAACAGAAAATTCTGTTCAAGATGAGAACCCCAAATATGTTTCGGTGAATTTGTGGAACTGTTAATTTTTGGTATGTTATGTTTTGGTTTTGTTACTAGGCCCTTCGAGTAGGGACATGATTGCTTTGAAACCCCTGGAGAGAACCAGATGATACGGTTTCAAAAAAGGCTAAGAACCTTTCTAAACAAACACACTCCCTGCAGAGAGAATCAGAGCTGTTGATCTTCTCAGCAAAAACACTACCTAAATGTAGCCACAGTTAATTACATCCTGTTGACAACAGGCACCTAAAACATCGTGTGTTTTATCATCATGTGATAGCATAAAAATGACAAGTTTTGACAAGTATCAATTTGTTTTCAGAATTTGCATTGAATATGACAGGTGTACTTTAAGCTATTATGCCTCAGTGCTATTTAGTCAATCATCCTTTACTTTTGAAGTTAATTCTAGTTCAGATAAACATGTCCAGATCTGTAGCTTGTGTGATATCAGTAGAGGCTTCACACCTTAGACGGAACATTAACACAGTGGTTGTGCCTGAAGGTATCAAACTCTTGATTAATGCTTTTACGTCCACAGGAATAATAGAAATGGAAGGTTTTGGTTTCATGCTATAAATTCATTCATTTGAGGAGTGCTGTGTCATTGCCTTTCTATTTGGCTATTTTAGTTCTCTCCATTAGTTTTGCGTGCTCTTATTTACCATTTGAAGAATTTATGATCTTAGGTGCTATTAAACTGGTATGAATTTCAAAGCATCCTTTTTGCGATTATACAAACATGATTTCTAGCTCAGTGGTTTGCTTTCAAAGAAAAAAATTAAAGTAAAATAAGGAGTTCAAACCCAAATCCTGCTTTCCTGAACCAACTGCTGTTTTAATAGTAATGAAAACATGGGCTGTTGTTTGAAATACAATGAAGCAGTGGATTCAACCACTGAGAGTCAAACAAGAACAGGAAAGGTGACACCAGGCAACCAAACTTTTTGGCATAAAGAATACAGAAGCATTCTTTCAAAAGAGGAATAGAGCAGATTAACACTGGAAACAAGAACATGGATTCAAGAAGACAAATGAATCTATGAAAAAAGATGAAGTTATCCTCCAGAACATCACGGTCAACCTAGAACATTATTTTTACTTTTCTTTTGGACATGGGGGGCTAAAATCTGAAGTATACAGAGAAATTGTCCTTAAGAACACAGGATTATTTCTGAAACAGAAGACAGTAATCATATATCCAACCTTTTTCAGACAGTTCTAGGCATTTTGGTATTTTGCTCCAAAAAGATGTTTTGAAACTAAAATGCCATTGTTGGAAGTACTTCCAAGATTTTCTGACAAAATGTTTTCTTTTCTTCTATGCAGGTTCTTTTTTTTTTTTTTTTCTCTCTCTCTTTATTCTGATGATAGCAGAAACATGTATGGGTGACATAGATGACTAAAGGAATAATATTCCTCATCAAATGACCAGTTTGAAAATAAAAAACTCAGGCTCCTTTGTTTCTTTTTGGCACTGATACTCAGACAAACACCGGAAAGGGGAAATGATAGAGATAAAAGAAATCTTCCAGGATTGTGCCTTACTGTATTCTAAGTAAGAAAAACAAAATAAAACAAACACTCAAAGATGAGTAATTTAGTATACTTTACTAATTATTTCTATTCTTTTTTTTCAAAGAATGATGTTCAACCCCTTTTGGAGGCTTGAATTTGATTGAGTATTAGTGTTGTGTATCAGAGTGAGATGGACCTAAGGATAGTCAGATAAGCTTTTTGACTTGCATTTCATTAGTGCATTTTTGTTTCACAGTCTCATACCTCTTATATCATTATTTCTTTTAATGTAGGATCTTCTAGTGCCTCACCTCTTTCGACCTGCAGCTGAAAAAGTAATTAACTCACTTCCTTAGAAATATTACATGGATAGATAAAGCTGATTTACTGTGCAACTAATGATTTTTAACATTGTGAAGTCATTGTAAAGAAAGATAAAACCATAACATAATCTTGGAAAAAATAGCATGGACAAAAGTATTTAAAAAAAAAAAATCCAAATGGATGCAGCGTGATAAATGTCACCTAGTACCAACTTAAATGAAGGCACAGAAGTCAGAGCAAGAGATCTATGTTTCCTGTTACTGATAGCCTGAACAATTCTTTCTGGAACGTAAACATACTGTAAGTGCATAAAAAACATTTTTTCCAAAAAATTACCACGAGGAGTTTTAGGGCTCATTTTGCTTAGAGGTCTTTCCTGCTTGGAAGAAGCATTCTTTTCCGTTTCCCACACAACCATCTAGGATGTCTCTCCTACTCCGGCCTTGCAGACCAATTAACTCTCTGAACAGCTAATTTTTTCACAGACAACCATAGAGCTCCTGCAAGGGGGACCAAACAAGCTAATAAGAAGGCTCAGAAAGGATAAAGGTTTTGCATTCTTTCATGCCCAGTGTATACACCATTAAGTGTAATTTTCCTATGTACTTCCAGTGCTTGGTGTTTTGGAGGTGCCTGCACTATCTTTTGCACATACTGTACAAAATATCTGTAGTTCATTGTTTTGCATTTGTATCTTTTAATTCAAGTTTTTTTGTTTCTTTCATCAGTTCTCCAGTGCTGTCTAAAACTAAACAATGTTATTTTGCCCAGGATGAAAAAAAAAATAGAAAGGAAAGGCAGACATTACAGAATGAAAGTTGGCAATTAAGAATCTAGCTATAAGGTAGCTTTGAAAACTTGAATACACAGTGGACTGTTTTGGGCTGTGCACTCATCACAACAGTTAGGTAGCAACAAGTTTTGCTGTGTGCAAATAACAGTACTTATCAGAGTTTGCACTTTCCACTAACACAGCTTAAATAAAAAAGGCTGCCTGTACTGCCAAGCACAGCCTTCAAGACTCCAACATTTTTTGCTATAGACAGCCAGTAGATTCTTCTTTTGCCCTTCCAACAAAATTGTCTTAAATAAGAGATCAATAAGATGGATATCTCTCGATTTATAATTGGCAATCCAAGTCTACAACAAAAACAAAATTCAGTTTCCCTGATCATTAGCATTCAAATTCCTTGTGGTTTATTGTAGAAACATATTTAGTACATTTTAGCAAAATGTGTTTTCAGTTCTGGCCAGTAATAAAACTACTTTCAAAAATAATCTTGTTCCAGTATTTCTGATAGGGATAAAAACCAAAAATGCTAAAAGAAATTGGTTTTTTGCAAGTTCTTCAACTACAGATTTTGAATTAAGGTTCACATATGTTTCAGTTAAGCATATAGATTTCAATAACAGAACTGAAAGGATCATTTTCCAATCTTACCTGTCTCAGATGAAAAAATATCTCTAATTTTTTAAAGAACATATTTTAAGGATATGATCTCTTGTATTAGAGAAGAATAGATTCTGGGTTTGTTGTTTTGTTGTTGTTGTTGTTGTTGTTATTTTTTTACATTGTTACATTGTTTCTGGTAAAGAGATAATTGAAATCTTGTTCAATTTAGCATGTCAGAAAACTAGCTCTTCCAAGCGCCTGAAGCCATTCCCTCTACAGTGGCAATTGTATTGTTCATACAGCAGCTGAATGTGACAGAGAGGTTGACTTTGGCTGTTTATCCATCCACTTCTATTTTTTAAATAATATAGTTGTATTTCTAGAAAAATATAAGCAAACAAGAGAAAAGGATGCACCAAAGTCTTGTCTGTTACCCCTGCTATAGTAATGATAGGCATATGTTACCATACAGCCATAGTTTGCTAAGTATTTCCATTCTTGTTCCTTAGGACAGGATCCAGTGGAAACAGAATAAGCAGTAGTTTTTAAAGTCAATATTTAAAAACCCATACCTTGTTTTCACTTGCCCAGTATCTGTTTCCAAGGAAACAGAAACTGTAACCAGTAGCCAAGCAGTGATAAAAGAAAACTCACCAGCTTTCAGTTGCTGGCTCCTGTCCTGTTTTTCTAGCTCTTTAAATCACTGTTAACAAGGCCCCTAATAATTTAGAATAACATGAAAAATGAATACAGTTTTATTCAACACCTATGTGCTTATAAACAAAAGGGAGTTGGCAACACTGGTGGTTTTCAAAATGGAGGTTTTTAGCTGGCCATGGACTGGGGGATGGAGTTTGAAATGGGAGAACGTATGGACCCAAGAGATAATATTGTGGTGTGTAAGACAGAGGAAATACTAGCAAAACAGTATTAAAGGCTCTTCCATGAAGTACAGAACAGAGAAATAGGAACAGAACTGCAGACTTAATTATTTGTCACTGTCTAAGATGAAATATAGGAATTAAGGGATATTTGGCGACTTCAGAGTCTTCTGAATTTTCACAGGAAACAGAAATTTAGGAATTATGTTGTAGACTGAGCTGCATGGTGTGAAAAGCATGACATGGTGAACGGTTATTCCAACACCATTGCTTTCAGAATACACAATGAATATCAGCAACACTGTTTAGACATTTTACTAAGGAATTTTTTTTTATTATTTTATTTCAGAGAAGGACTATTTAAAAAAAACTAACAAACATTGTTAGTTTTATACTAATTATAAGTTTTATACTAATGGCTATTTGTTATTATTCTCAACTATTTTGGTTAAGGAAATTTATCTTGGATTATGTGTTACATTGCACAACTGTACAAAGTTAAGCAAAAGCTAAGCAAAGTAGATAATAATTAGAATGTTTCCAGTTGGGAAGGTTTCATGGTTGTCAATGTAGATTATGTGATATTTAAATACATATATGGATATAAATAAAAATGGTCTTTACACTGCAACTAAACACAGAAATGTATATTTGCTCCCACTTCAGTAATTACTATTGAGTCATATTTGTTCCTGGCTTCTAAAGACCAAATTCTGCTTGATGTAAAAAAAGCTACAAAGATGAGACTGCTCTTAAATTCACACACAAAATAGAAAGCAACACAACGATGTGATCTCAACTGCAGCATACTACCAATGCCAGAAATAGGTAGATACCCAGGCAGCAAAAATGTATAAAAATAGTATCTGAAACCCCACATAGAAACATTGTATATATCATAATCATACTGCTTCTGCCTTATAAAAATTGCTGAAACTTTGTGAAGATTTCAGTCTTATTGCCCTACAACTGTTGCTTTCCCAAGTATCCTTTCAAGGGAAGTATTCATTTGCATAGAGCGTGATTCACACCATTGTCGGATTTTTGGATCACATTCCCTATTATTTCCATTTATGATTATGTGAACTAGCTATGCTTCTTTCACCTATGTTATGCCTTAAATATTTAAAAATATTAAATAAGTATTTCTTTTGAACACTTGCTTCTATTCTGTTTTAAATTGTCTGAAGATTTTGTACAGGTATGGTTCTATCATAGTGGCTGGTTTGTAATGGATTCTGGAACATTTTACAGATTTGTCCAGATCAATGAGTTTTTCAGAGTTAGTTTTATAGCAAGTCATATAGCCTCATGTCAAGTCCAAAAGATTCTAACTTGTCCCTGTAAGGTGTTCATAAGTTCAGTAACAAGTTCACTTGACAGGCTTCATGTCCTTCTCCTGAGCTGGAAGATTCATCCAACTGATTTGCACCTTCCTTGACAGTGTTCAAGAAATATTTTACATGATTTGGAAGTCTAAAAACTTTAATAAATTCACTAATATTTTTCAGTCTATGTATTGGAAACACAAGGAACTGTATTGGATTTATGTTCCCAGGTGCTGCTAGTTGGGTTCTACAGGGTGGTCTTTGTGAGTAGAGGCCAAGGATGCCCCGTGCTTGACACAGATGTTTCCAGATGGCTTGCATGGTACAGCTGAGCACTCCAGTTGAACTTCTGGGAAAGTTGATTTTGCTGATTTTGCCGATTTTGCCTGGGGTAGTGTTAATTTTATTTACAGCAGCTATCCTGGGGCTGTGTTTTGAACTTGTAGTGAAAATGATGTTGATAACGTAGAAATACTTTTGTTATTGCTGAGCAATGTTTTTACAGCATCAAAGCCTTTTCAGCCTCTCATCTCATCCCACTGCAAGGAGACCGGGAGTTGAGAGCTGACATAGGTAGGACAGCTGACCTCAACTGACCCATGGGATATCCCACACCATATGATATCATGCTCAGCATACAAAGCTGAGAGAAAAAGGAGGAAGAAAGGGGTAGATGCTCATAGCCATGACATTTTTCTTCCCAAATTACTGTTACCATGTGATGGAGCCAGGCTTTCCTGAAGATGGCTGAAAACATGTCTGCTGGTAGGAAGTAGGCAGTGAATTTTTTGTTTTGCCCTGCTTGCATAAACAGCTTTTGCTTTACCTATTAAATTGTTTTTACTCAACCCACAAGTTTTCACTTTCATCCTCCTGATTCTCTCCTCCACCAAAGGGCAGAAGACCGAATGATAGTTCTGTGGGGCTAGTTTTTGTGTGGGTTTGAACAATCACAGATAATACTTGAGAAATATAGATTGCACCCATAAAGATAAGGAAATCACAAAATGTCAGTCAATCTACTTCAATAGCCTGACACAACTGTAGAACACTCACATGAAGAACTTTTACAAAATTCTGAATGATTGAATTTCAAAAGTGGAAAACACAACAAAAAAAAAAAAAAAAGAAAAATACTAGAGATGAAGAGTTACAGTACTCAATGCTCAATTAATTACCATAGGTTAGCATCACACTGCCCATTTCTGATTCCAGTGGAAACCCACTCTCAGCGTGATGTGGTTGTCATTGACTAGAAAACCTGTGATGACAGTAAATTAATATCTGCTGAGATTTCTGCATCTTTTTTTTTTTTTTTTTAAATTGCTGTTGGGACATAATCCACATAACTGACAGTCCACTCAACTTGATACATATATTTTTCTGAGTACATATATATATACACATATACAAAATAAAAGTCCTTTTCTGTATCCTAAATATTTATTTTTGATAAAAATCCATGTGAATTACAGTTAGTTAGGTTGAGTTTAATGAATTAGTTAGAAATATCTTTAGAAGATATATTAAAACTAGTAAATAGATACTTTATATGTTAATTTAAACTATAAAACATCTTTGATTAAACAATCCAAAACTTATTATTTTTATATCCTAATTTATGGATATCCTGTTCTTTAGATGAAAGCAAGTGTATCAAAACTTCAGTGTTTATACATTTTGAGCAAAGCTGGTTTGACACAATTTCCTGCTGCTTTTACTACTTCAGTAAATTCCTTTTATTTCCATGTATTACCATGGAATAAGTATATTCTGTGAAAAGTAAAAGACTTTCAGGTATCACCAAAGCTAAACCCACTGCAAACCAGGCAGATCTAGAAATGTACAATGATTCATTTTATAGTCCTCTTGCTAAAAATCAGGGTTGGCTTATTTTTCCCTTTATCAGAGTATGTACCTAAAAAACTTATTGCTTAGAAAATACTAGCATCAAAGGCATTTGCTACTTTTGCTTTGTATTGTTCTCTTTGAAGGGAATCAGCCATTCTGCAATAACCAAAGAGTTAGAATTGTAATTAACAATCCAGAGCATCTCAAAGTCTTAAAGACTCTTAGCTTAAAAGTTTACTGTTTTACAAGTTCCATAAGCAACTTCTTTATTCTCATGAAAAGTCTTTTAACAAGTGGATATTATTTTAAAACCAATAAAAGAAATCATCAAAACGTCATCATATAGAGAGTAATCAAGTTACAAGAAAATACTCCATACAGATAATATGAATACCTATAGGACAAGAAAGACTTGAAGTCTACTGTTGTAGCTGTGGTAGCAGCTACAGCAGTATCAAGCAATGAGCAAGCCATTGTGATGTAAGTAGATATTACCTAAATATTCAGTGAAAAACAGTTTAGTAACACCATCTTAAATATATGATTTTTGTAGTTGTTTTTATGGTTGGATATTTCTTTATAGTTTGAAAATTTTACTAAGGACTATTAGATGTTTTGTAAGCAGTTCTGTAGCACATTTGTCTCCATCTTAAAGTATTTCAGCTTTCTACAGATGATGTTCACTCAGACATATTAGATAGTTATTTCTCACACCTGAAATTTAGTGTTAGAAATCATTTTTTACTTTTCACAAACAACAAAGCACATTATTTACATTGCTTAGACTTAGCACTTTAGTTGGAAACCATATTCTCCCAGTGATTTTGAATTATGGAAACTGTAAGTAGTTAGGACTTGG
This sequence comes from Serilophus lunatus, assembly GCA_013399895.1. NCBI lineage: Eukaryota > Metazoa > Chordata > Aves > Passeriformes > Eurylaimidae > Serilophus > Serilophus lunatus. The sequence continues at coordinate 36,747 of VXBA01004289.1, forward strand.
GTAAATAGGAGAACCCAGTGACCCACAGAGTGAAAATTATCCTCTTAGTTCCTCAGAGGAAGCATCACCTGAAAATGGCAATATTGCACATTTGCAGAGAAACATTTTCCCATCATTTACACCTGTTGCTATATGGGATGTTAGATGTTACCTTAAACATTCGTGTTGAACTGTCACCAGACATGTGAATACTGTCTTTAAGTAAGTCTAGATATATACTTAGGAGCAACTGAATTAAGCCTGTTTGAAAGTTGCGGGTTAGACCTATATATGTGTGGTTGATGTTCCTAGGTGTTCCATTTGAGCAACATTGTGGTTTTAATGTTCATGAGGAAAACTTGCTAAAAAAATTAAGAAACTCGGTGACTCTGTACTTCCTCAGAAAGAAACTTTATATCCTATCTCCTGCCACTGTCTTTAGAGGTTAGATCAGTTCCAGATTCAGTTGTCTACAACAGAGAACTGGGATTCAGCTCAGCAATAAAGACACATGAGTATCTACAGATAAAATGTAAGGTCATATTAATATCAGCATGTAGTAGTCGAAGTTATCAGAACTAGTCAAGAATCAGAAAACTGCAAAAAACATCTGAACTGAAAAGGTCTATGAATTCCCTGAGCTTAGAACATGACTACCATCTCCTTGGCTTGGAAATGTGGACACACCTGGGGACCTCTATGTCAGGGCACTGCGAGGGCCTGCTGCCCTCAAAAGCAGTACACTAAGGGCAGCCACTCCAGACACCTATCCCAGAGCACCTAGCAAAGGAGCAGGGCTGGAACTGGACTGGGTGTGTTGACCAGGGCCAGTCTGGAGTCCAGTGACTTCTTGGCAAGGCCATAGTGACAGGGCAGTGCCCAGGTTCAGACGAGAAATCATGTGGACTGGAACCAGAATCACAAGGAACCATCACCAAAGCTCGGTATGTAGCTATAACATATATCGAGATTAAGCATAACAGACTCAATTTAAAAGCTTGTCCAAATGAAAATGAGTGAGATGTATTGGAGGTTCTTATCGGAGTTCTTCAAGGAGAGACTCCACTGATATGCCATCCATCTCTTTCTTCAAAATGGCTTTTATCAACTGTCTGTATTTGGAATTAAATGATAACGCAGACAGCCAAACTATGTTCTCCTTCATTCCTGTTGTTCAGCCAACATACAGACAGAAATGTAAAAGTCATAGGAGCAAGGGAGTGCAGGCTTACAAAATTCTAAATATTGCCTAGGAATGGAATGATGGGATTCTGATTTAAATATATTAAAATGCTAAGGTTCCATCCAAAATAGAGGAAATTATCTAATTTTCTCCCCAAGACATATACAAAGTAGAGAGAGAAAATAGATGCCCAGACAAACATGCATATATAACATTTTTTGGTTGCCTAGGATTTGAGCTTCTTTCCGTTTACCACAGACAAGCATAGGCAGTTATCTGAGTTGACATGGATTTTCTTGTTGGGACCAACAATTGTATTTTAAATGACATTATACATTACTTTATCCATACCCTACCAAAACTACATTTTCAAAGCAAAAAGGAAGAAATAAGTTGTATATTTTCATTTAAAAAAAAAAGTATCAAGCAATGAGAGATATCAAGAATTGTTTTGTATTTCAACCAAACTGTATCTCCCTTTTATTTTTCTACGTCTTCATGAACTCTCTTTCTTTGATTTGGGAGTAATGCAAAATGACAAGATAGCCACCAGCCATGCCAAACTAATAGCAGTTTCAAATGATAAAGTATTTTGCAAAACAGGTTTAAAAAATGAATGCAAAGGTTCAGACACAGTGTAGAGCTGGGACACAGTGTCTAGGACATGAGGGGTTAGAAGTCTTAGGTTGTATATAAGGTCTAAATCAACTAATTAGAGAAATTCTTAAAGATACTTGGGCACTACAACATGCAATTGTATACTATAACATCCTTTAATGCCCAATGCAGAGGTATTGAACCAGTGACCAAGAAATTGTCTGCAGCCTGATGAACTGATAGTAATTTTCTCCCAGGGCATGTGTTTCCTTGGGAGAAGTAAATGTTTGTAAAATCAAGCATTGAATTTCTAGTCCCCTTGGACTTTAAAAGAGAAAGAGAATACCACAAAAAAATGACAACCAGCAGCAATTTGCACTGTCTGTGCCCTGCCTAGTTTTGGAGAGTGCCTGGGAGGACAAAACAGGGCTGGTCAATCTATCTGTTGGCGACAGTGACAATCAGATTTCCAGAATGATGTTCTGTGTATGAACAGTGGTGTCCTTGCATCTACCTGTAGTGGAAGTACTTATGATGTACCTTAGATTTTGATTGCTGTGATCTATCTCTATGTTTTGAGTTACAACCCTTTTTTTGTCCACAAGTTTTTACAATTGAAAAATAATTAAATGCTCAGATATAATTTAATTAGAAATAGAAGTAAGTTTAAATACAACAAATGAAGGATTATGGATTATAGCATCTATTCAATTTTAGAAGCAAAATATTTCAAGTATTTCCTATGAGTAAAACTCAAAATAGAGAGCATGATATTTGAATATAGACACAAGTTACCTGGGTAGTTAATGGCATAACAATTACCCTTGAAAACAAGCACTAATGTAGAGCACTAGGTATAAGTATTAGGCACTAGTATATAGTACTAGGAATAAGAGTATCACGTAAGAGTATTTCCAGTACTCACTGTAGAAGCCATAGATTGTGTATTTGATCAATAGTATTCTCGAGTCAGAATGAAAAAAAAAAAAAAAAAGCCTATGAAAGCACTGATCTTCCTTTGATACAGCTGTTCTAGTAATTATGTATGAGTTATAACGCCATAGGGGAAATAGAACAATCTGCAACAGGAACTACTAGGCTTAATTTACTAACTGTGCCACATGTGGAATAGGCTGTGTCAGGAAAAGTTCTGTGAGTACGTGCACACACACAAGCATGCAGCTACAATTCTCTCAGACCTTATCCAGTCCCTATCACTTCAAGCGACACAGGGATCAGGGCCCGCCTCTGAGTATCACTTGGGCACCTTTCTCCTCTGCTTCCACATGCTGCCAGTCATATAACAATGTGCCTCCAGTTCCCTCAGTGGAGGTTTATTAGCCTAACATTAGCAGATGCTGCCATGACTGGTCACTAAGTGCCTTCCTGGCAGTTTCAGGTCTTGCTCTCCTGCCACCTGTTGACTTCTTGCCTAGCCACAGGCTCAGGTCATCCAGGTCTCCCTTGCATTTCTGTTGACCACAGCACACCACACCCTGACACTCAAATCCCAATCAAGGTATGGCTGTAATGGTCCTATGACACACAGTACAATCAGGGTGGCAACTACAGAAAAGAAACTACAAAAATTACTGCTGAATTAGATAGTTCTGTGGTTTGGGGTTTTTTCTTTTGTTCATACATGGAACAAAACCCACTTGGGAAGACAAGGTTGGATGGTTTATTTTGGCATTAACTACATGTTTTGACTTATAAGAAAGTTACCTAACTTGAGGTTGCATAGCTACAGGCTGCTGAATTTAGATGGAGTGAGTTAGACATCTCTATGAAAATACAAAACCTGGCATATGTGTCCAGCTGTGAGTTGGGATCCCTTAACCGGAATCATCTATTTGACAGCGTCAGGGATCAGGACCCTCTGAAACCACAACTGCCCACAAGATATAAAGGCCTTGTGTGCATGGTGATGATCCAGATGATCCAAGAAAGAAAGACAGTCTATATACAAGCTGTACGAGGGCTAAAACGGAGTCTCTAATGGAGTCTGTCTTTATTGCAAATTCATGTACTTTTACAGTGCAAAGATTGTTTAGGTTAACACAGCCAATTAGTCAAAAGGAATAGTGGTCACATGTCATTGTCTCAGAGCTATAAGAAAGTCACAAGTTGATGTTTACATACCTAAGACATGATATCATAATCTGGACATGCTGTATTAATAAATTAATAATGCTACAGGCATATATGTAGATAACCTCACCAGCCAACTTTATCTCCAGAGCAGATTTTAGGACAGAAGACTTCATGACAAAAACCAGAAGTATAATTTGAGAAAACCAGAACTAGCGCTGCAATATTTTACTTTGAGAAGGCCTGTGCTTGCACTCTGAGGAGAGCAGGGCACAGCCTCAGGCACTCGTACCCAACTAGTCCTACTGTCTATTTCTCATAAAGTTTCTTCTTGTCTGAGTGACTCTGCTCAGCAGCTCTCTCTCACACAATGCAGAGTGAAGGACAGCACACTAGATAAATAAACTCTATATAAATAAGGCCTCCCTGTTGTAGAAGAGGATGATATTAACAATAGGACATTCAAGTTGCCCTTTTGCCTTCCACAGAAGAAGGGGGAATTTGTCAAAGAATGGCAAGACTTGAACACCCATTCATAGTCCAGAACTGGAAACATCTTTCTGCTTAGTTTTCTCCCAGGAGTTTGTAGAAGAAAAGAAACTAACCAGGAAAAAAACAACTCTCAAAATATCATAATAAACAGTTGCTAGGTAAATCTAATATCATATTAATCTAGTGAAGTGACTTGACTTCTGTTTTGACTTAGGGATAGTTTTCACTTCAGAATAGAAGCCAGATTCAGTTACCTTATACATAGGCATCCACTTTCATTTCAGAAGAACCTGGATCTCCCATGGATGCTATATCTTTACTCTTGTTCCACGTGGGCGCTTTGGATATTTAAGGTCTCCCAAGTAGCACTGGAACCTATGTGGAGACAACCAAAAGTAGCCTGCTTGCCTGGCTATTTATTCAGCAGCATTTCTCAAAATGTGTTGCCAGCAAATAATCTGATTATTTTTTGGTCTCTGTGTCTTGCAATACAAGATATTACATCTGCTCCTTACTGTTTTCTGCTTAAATGTTGCCTCATATATGCAGTGCTGTTAGGTCATAAATTAAGGTTACAAGAGAAGTTCACCTATCCTGAACTGCCTTGCCCACAGATCTCTTGCCCACTTGCAAACTATTCAGTAGCATCCATTGTTCACTTTCATCTCATACCAAAAATTATATGACTAAATGAAGAAAGAAACTTCTGGGCTAGCATTCTTTCTTTTTGCTGGCAATATTTCACCTTATTCTGCGATGCCAGATAGGATATGCATCTCCTCTACACATGTCTCCTCTTAAATACCCTTGAATATCAATAGGAAATGCACACTGATTTTCTCCCTGTGGTCCTAGGTTGGACTCTTAGACAAATCTGTGATTCTCAGCTGACACTTAGAGGTGTTGACCTCAAGAGTCTAACAGTACCTATGGCTCAGAGAATCAATACAGACTGGAAAGAAATAGGCTTTCCTTGGATATGTTGTTTTCATGTCAGAAGTAACCGGGAGGTCACAGACTCTCTATGAAGACATCTTTTTGGATGCATGAATCATAGGAGAAAAAGTGTTGCATCAAATAGCATGCACTTTAATTTCAGAGTCAAGAACAATCACCTAGGATGAAACACATAACTATCTTCACCCACATAATGTGAACAAAGAACTGGTCTCCCGAATATTTATAATCTCAGGAAGATAACGAGCCATTCAATACTTGAAATCAGGGAAGGCACTGGACAAAACAACTGTCTCTCATTTTATCTCTAAACCGTCTGAAACCAGGTATCCAACACAGAGTACACTGGTCAGTATCAGTGAGCTGAGGTGAAGACTCACAGAATTCAGCTGAAATCAGGTGAGACCTTTCAGCTTTGGCTCTCTACAAAAAGCTCCTTCCTTATCTGTGACCCCCTCTATAAGTAGGCAACATGTGAGCAACACTGAAATCTGTCAGAAAAGAAACCATGAATTCTGTCCCATTACATTAGTTTCCAAGGCAGGAGTGAGGGATAATGGCCTAGATACTAACACAGCTGACCTAGATAGAAGACACAAAATATATATTTCAATGCATTTTTGCTTTAAAAGTTTCAGGTGTGAAAAATTTAAGGGAACTAATTAAAATTACATTTAAGGGGACCAAGACAGGACATGTGTTCAGAACATTCAGAAACTAAGCATAGAAGATGATTTTGCTTTAGTACTGGAAAGAACAGTTCCTTCTTTTCAATAGGAAAGATAGAAATACAGTGTATAAGATTGTTTATGATTTTCTAATTTTATGGCATTTAGGATTGTGTATCAAAACACATAAATACAGGGTTTGGAGTTATTTTCTCACCTTTTTAAGGGAAGTACATTCATTATGTCCACTCAGAATATTGGTAACATCCTGAATTAATCAATGATTAATCAATGATTAATCCTGAATTAATCTCTTCTTAAACAGATTGCATTTGTGAGAGTTGCATTCAAATGTCAATGCTAACAGTTCACATTTTAATTTACCTACCTCACCAAAGAGAAAGGAATACATATTTCCCTCTCCATTTCCTATTTCTTCCAGAGAGAATCAAACTCTAAATTTCAGTAAGGATACAGGCTTCTAATCAAAATCAAAAGGACTTTTAGATGTGGAAGCAATCAGAAACATACATTAACCTCACAATAAACTTTCTTATTTTTAGTTGATACTAATAAAAAAAAATAATCTGTCCATGAGCAATTAACAACCAAGCAAAATAAGCTTATTGAGCATGTTGTTTATTAAGAATTGATTATGAATATTTTTTGCCACTTCTTGGAGATGAAAAGCAGAAATTTATTAATATACTATACTAGATCTGTTCTGCTGATTGACATTTAGCTATTGCTTTCCTTTATTGTGTATGGTGAAAGACCTTTATTTAAAAAAATAGAATTTCTGAGTGATTTTTGGATTTTTCTTTTTCATTTCTGTTACTTCTCACTTAATAATTAAAAAAATAACATACTTTTTTCTTCTTTACCTGTATCAAGTCATCCTACCTCCTGACATAAAGTCTAAGCCCTGCTGAGGTGCTATCTAAACTGTTGAATTAGGGTTTAAATGGTACTTATTTCCAGCTCTTATGCAGTCCCTCTGCACAGAGGGAGGGAAATCAAGGACAAATTTACTCAGTAAGGTTAGAATTTTATCCTCCTAATTAATTATTTTGAGATTAAGAGACTTAGTGCTGGCCACTGATCATCCAGCTGTGCAGTTTACTTGTGTGGTATTTTTTCCTCTTAACTAACATATGTGCAAATAATATAGTTGTAACTAATAATTTAAAATTCAGCAATGCATTCTCTACAGTACCTATACTTTATGCAGTCTTCTGTTGTAAACCAACATTTTATATCACAGTTGGAAAATTATGCAATGGACAAGGTAACGATAAATTAGTCAGGATGTCAGGCTACAAGGCATGAACATACAAATGATCTTGTTTTAGAACCCCATGGGGATTTTTTTAAATGGTCTATAATTCAAATCAGTTCTGTAAAACATTGGCATTTTCATCTATGATGTCTGATTTTCAGCAGGTAAATAGAAAAGCAAGGATATAAAGACATGGCTTGGATATAAATCCTTGGGACCTTCCCACAACTTCCCATGCATTTTCAGTACATGAATGCCTTATTGCTGTATCCGCACTGCACAGCTTTGGCCACTGAAAAACTATGCAATGTACTGTGGTGAACTGAAAATCAAAATGGACAAGGTTAATTGTCAGCCACGTTATAGGGCATAAAGAAGAGGAAGTCATATTTTTTTCCTTAGGGCACAAATGGGCAATCTTTTTACCTTTATATAATTCTTTTTTTAAGAACTTAGAGATCTGTGTATTCAAGGCATTATGAAAGGTGAGATGAAGAGAGAAGAAATACCTTTGGTGGTGGTCCAGGTGTGATTATACAGCCTAGAAGTGGAATTATTCCTTTCTTTACTCACTGCACTTTTGAAAAAAAAACGTACATAGGCATTCTTTAAAAAAAGCTAGGGACAAATATGACTTCTCCAACACATAGCATCTGAACCTAATGTTTTTGGTAAGGGCTATTATTATTATTAAATCCCATTATTGCTGACACCCCGGTTCATCGCATCTGAACCTTACTCACTTCCTGCTGACTTCTTCTTAGAAGTATTACTTTCAGGCTGGAAGACTCTAAAATGCTGCCTACGGGACACTTTAATTGGCCAGGTTTGAGGTGAAGATTCAAGGTAGGAAAAGTGGAAAATGTAACTAAGCTGTTATGCATTTGTGCCCCTAAAAAGGCTGTCGTGATGCTTGAACAAACTGGTAATTATCTACATTCACGTCACAAACAGCCAATGAATTATAAATGGCATCTTTTACATGTCATGAGTCAGAGGAAACTTGGGAATCATATACATTCCTGGATGGCTGGACTTTCTAATGTATTTCTCTCCTTCTGAATGTAGACAAGACCATGGATTTTTAGAAATCTGGACACAGGTCTTTCCTCTGTTCCCCATTTCTGCCTGTTCTGTCTGCCAATCAGCTGGTGAGCAGTGGGACTATGGCACAATCAACTTCTTCCCTCACTTAATTTTATTTCAGTGAATTTAAACAATAATGAAAGGGGCTTTTTATCTTTTCCCATGGATTCCTGTTTTATTTCATTAAAAGAACAAAAGATAATAGGGAGTCTTGAACTCTGTAAAGGCAAGACAGCAGCTGGCCTAATATTTTCTCTTACATCTTTTCTACTGAAATTTTTATGTTAGTCAATCAAATGTGACAATGAGAAACTCATCTGAGAGTACTCAACAGCACAGCTCTGACTGAGAAAACACAGTTCCAAAGATAATTTCTACCTGATTTGGTCTTCCAATTTCAAGATAATGCTTGTAATTCCTGGAGTTTTTTGCTCTAAACAAGATCAAATCTATGATAAGGAGTTAAATCTAGCCATTTGTTTTACTTTTTGCTGGGCTTTTACTGAAAATAGAAACAAGGGAAAAATAAATTTGGTTTATCTTTCTCTTTAGGCAACTAAATGGAAAATTGTCAGATCAGGTACACTTCTATCAGACTGAAAATATCTCTATTCACGTAATTCTGATTATGGAAATAAAGTGCCTCTCATTTCTGTATCTGGTCATAATTTAAAATTCTAATGTACTAGAATACTCACTGGAAGGGAACAGTAGGTTTGTCTAACAGTTTTCTTCCTTGTTAAGCAAGGCATTCTCAATTCCTATCTGAAATTTTCTAGTTTCAATTTGCAACCAGGAGTTTGCAATGCGAGTTTGTTGCCTTGAAGATTCTTCTATTATTATAATTCTGTTCTCTGAAGCATCTATAATCTATGACCATGGCAACACACATCCTTAGTCTGCTGCCTTTTGTCAGCTCTCAGAAAGAATATCAACTTGTTTAGTTCTATTACTGAAGCTGATAGATGTAAATGGCATGGAGTATAACAAACAATATTTGAAGTATATCCTTTATGACAAACGAGCACACTCTGGAAGAAAACTTTTTCAGTCTTCTGTGCTTAATTGTTCTGCTGAAAAAAAAAAAGAAGAAAACAATTTTTATTGCAACTTCTATTTATTTTCATTATTTTCTTTTTCACCAAGAGCTAAAGAGGATTTGTCTTTATGACATAATAACTTAGAGGTCATATTTTCCTGTACAAGTGCAAAAAAACCCAATAGAAATAACAAAGTAGAGGTACTTTCTGTCTGTACTGGTTTTAGAAGCATGTCTTAGAGACAAAATATTCAATCTATTTTTTCACTTTTATAATCTAATGAGGGAATTGGTGACAATAAAAGATGAAAAAAAAAAATAAAACAACAAACCTTCCTTAAAAAGAAAGAGTGAGAAAAAGTCCAATGTATGTGGAAAGTCGGTTTGGGGAGAGTGAACCAGGATTAGAAGAATTGTTTCTTTATAGTGAAGACAAACTTAACAAGTCATTAGAGGTCTGCCTGAAATAAGCTGAACTAATTAAATCATTCCTATTGACATTTTCCTATAGATAAAGATTGACTGGAGAGAGACCACAAATGAAATTTCATTGTATGCGCTTTCTAGAAGAACATACAATATTCCAAGGAAGACATCTTTCAGTCTCTTCTTTCATGACAGCTTTATTTTTTAGTGGGTACTTAAGTGGTCATTAAGAGAGAAACTTGGTTTTTTGTGTAATGCATAGGTCATATGAGGTATAACAAAAAGGCTCTTTTTTGTTCTTTGATCCCTATTCTTAAAATACGGAGAGGTTTGCAGGCCACTGTAACATGCACCTTCACTAGCTTCTAAAATATGGAATTTGAGCCTTAATTGTCCAGATACTGACATCTGAATTTCAGCCCCTACTTAAAGTCTGCTTGCTAATCTATAAAAAATAACAGTGTGACAAACCTTACTTCCAGATAGCCGAAAGTTACCCTATAGTTACTCTTAGTCATTAGGAAATGCAGTAATGATGCTGAATTAGATATTGAACTTGTCACTCTTATGCCTGTTCATTGCTTGAAAATTGTTTTGTGATTCTTATTTTTCATGTCCTTTGATTTTATTCCAAGCATTTTAAGTTCAGTACTTATTGCCAGAAAAAAATGGAAAGAAATATATTGGACAAGACTTTTTTCAGGGGGA
>VXBA01004289.1:47291-68108 GCA_013399895.1 Serilophus lunatus
AAAAAAAAAAAAAAAAAAAAAAGGAGCATATGGCATCCTATATGATTTTCTTCTGAGCTTTATGATTTTACAATAAAATGAAAAACAATTTGCTACCTAGTAGCATAACTACTTGAATTCCTTTTCTATATTACCAGTATGGGGTTTTTTTCTGCCATTGTCCAGAAGGAAAAAAAAAAATGCAAGAAAGGCTGATATCTATTTTATGCTATTCAGGTATCTTATCATAGCAGAAAAATATGCAGTTAAAGAGGCACGACCACTTTTGGCATCCTTTCAACTTGTTTGGCATGAGGATTTCTCATGCAATGAGAAAACACAGCTAGTAAATTGTACCTCCAGATGCATACTGAAATGATTTAATCTTCTTAATACTATATTTTGGATTATATTTGTCACTTTTTGTGATGACGTTCAATACTTTCAAACATTCAGATATTAAAACTTTATTTTATGTAGATGATGTGATATGGTTTACAGAGGCAATAAGATATTATTGGCAGTTGGCTTTATTATGGATCTATGTCCTTATGTGTGGTATATTCAAGCCATGATTTCTCTCTTTTTTTTTCTACCAAATCTATGGAAGTATAAAGAGAATGATCACTATTCAAGCTTGAAATATGTTTTTCCATGGGCTTGCCTTGGAATTTCAGTTGGATTGAGAGTAGGTGGGACAAAGGGCAAAAATATTGTTCATCAGGAAAGAAAAGAATAACACCACCATCACCTAACCTCCTCCTTCCAATCAATAAAAACAAAACAACAAAACAAAAAAAACCCAAAACGACAAACAAAAACCAGACAGCTCCCAGTTAAGGAGCTATATTCATAACAACTGAAACAGCAGACACTTAAAAGAAGCATAGAAGTTCAACTTCTTTTTAAAGGTGTAAACACCTATGTGTTGAAAAACTCTTTCTGCCAAAAGAAAACTATTAAGGCTGCTAAATTGCACTTCTATGATATTTTTTTAAGCTTGTCTTTCTGTTCCTCTTTATTTAGTTATGCTTGAACATGAATCTCCTCATTCAGTATTATTATTTCCAATTTAATGAAAATAATTACCTCAGCAGCATGACTGAAATGATAGAAAATTAATATGATTTTATTATATGTTATTGCTGGTCAGTGTCTTTATTTGCTTGGATTTTTGTTTTCTATTTAATGATCTAAAAAAATCCAAATGTTTTTGGGGGGCTTTATCATGTTTAAAAATAGCCCAGTGCAGACATAAAAGAACAAAGCAGCCTCACTTTCACAGACACTGTTTAGGATGTAATCAAACAGCATGTTCTAAGGAACACCTGCACTGAAACCTTGCCCACCTCCTCCTACTTATTCTTCTCTGGCAGCAAGCCTGATCTGGCCTGCCAGCTCCCATCCACAAGCAAGGGCAGCTGCAAGAGAGAAAGAAAGCTCATCTTCATCAAAACACCCTTTGAAGCTCTTCTGAGGATAAACATTCTTCATTTATTAACAGCTTAATGCTTTGATAAAAGCTCACTTTGTTAAGTAGTTTGCCTTTCAAGAACTGCCCACGTAGATATTTGCATGAAGTTCATAAGGACTTTAGGACAACATGGGATTGCCGGAAATATTGCTGAAGGCACAGAAATAAAAACAGAGACCATATTCCTACTAGAAAAAGAGAGGAAAAATCAAAGGAAACTTATGTTCAGCAGGCTTTACCATTTTCTGAATTATCATAGTCCTCTCTGTATGAAAGTGCCACTATATATATAATGCTGAAAAGCTTTGCACTTGATTTTGAGGAAATTAGTACAAAAGGAAATTTAACAGGCTGTAAGCTCTTATACCTACAAGAAGACAAAAATATGATGAAAATTTCAAATCCAGCACAACTTATCATAATGGTCACTTGCACACTGAGAAAAAAAAATTACTATGTAGTCATAAGTTGTGTAACTAACTGGTTTAGGTCATAATTTCTTCTAAACACAGCAACAAGTAACTAAAATTCAGTATAATATTAATTCACAAATAAAAAAACCCTTCTATGTTAGAAATCATTATTTCCACAGCTGCCTTTAAAGTACTGCTACTGCCTTTTTATCAACATGAGGCTGAAAGGCTGCAACACCCCAAATTGACTATGTAGTTGACTATCCAATAAAACTAGCAAACTGCATGAACTAAATTTTGTGTTTTCTTGTTAGATTGTTATTTCTTTGTATTCCAAGCTGGGTAACTGACCAAAGTAAAACCAGAAAACAAAATGTACAACCTACTATCAAAAAAAAAAAAATCCAGAAAGGATTAAACACTGAGGAATTTAACTGAAGACCCCCTATAAGAAGAGAAGAAAGAGGTAAAAAAAAATCTATTGTAGTATTTTGCTATGAGTCCACAGGAAGTCAGTGAAATGATGATTAAGTACCAGAGCATCTTTTATGTGAGAGAAGGCTGAAACAGCTGATACTATTTCGTCTGGAGAGGAGAAGGCTGGATGAGTGGGACATGCCTTATCAATGTATAAGTTCCCAGTACCAATGCCAAGAAAAGGAAGTCAGGGTTTTTTCAGTGATTCCCAATGGCAGGACCTGAGGCAATAGGCACACACTGAAATACAGGACATTTCTCTCAACATCAAGAAACACTTTTTTTTTCTTTTTGTTGTGAGGGTGATTGATCATTGGCACAGGTTATGCAGAGAAGTGGTGGGGTTTCCATCCTTGAATGCAATCAAAGTCCGACTGTATGATCATGAGCAACCTTCTCTAGTTGATTCTGATTGAAGTGTTGAATTAGATATCTCAAGAGGTCCCTTCCAGCCTCAGCCATCTTTTGATTCTGTGGTACATCTCGTGGTTTGACTACTGTGGCTAAGGGCCAGGAAATGTTATCCATCCATGATGATAAAGAATGTTAATGGACTAAGTAGCCAAAGAGGTTGTTAGCACTTTGCTATAATTTGTTTGGAAAAGTATAAATCATTTTATAAGATTCAAAAGCGTGAAAAATAAGTACTTAGTTTTAGTTATAATGGGAACTATCTCAAATTTTACAACAAATACATGGATTTGAAGACATTTTGACAGAAGAACTCGAACAGATGTAGTAGTTTATGACACAGGGTTTTCAAGATAGGAGACATTTTAAATTTTTGTTGATGAAATTAATCTTGTCTATCCTAATGAACATGTTATTGACAGTTCCTGGTTAAACAGGTCAATCACATGTTTTTAAAGTGCTGTGAAGAAAGATAATGCAGGTATCCCCAAAAACACTAGGAATGGAAAGATTTAGAAAAAATTATTTTCAAAGGTGAGAACACTAAACATAATGGTGCGTACACCAAGGCATGAAAGAATGCAGTTTTCCCTCTCTGGGCTTCCTTAATGCTTTGCCTGGCCATCCCTCATGGGTTGTCTGTGAAAAAGTTATCTTTTACAGGAGTTAACTCCTCTGTAAGCAGGAAAGGGAGAAAACATCAAGTATCTATGGGAAAAGGTGCCTTCCAGGCAGCAAACAGTTTCATATGTGAGAGAAAATCATTATCTCACATAATTAGATCTTTGGAAAAGGTCTTCTGTACCTAAAAGTATGTTAGTAATGCTTCTTTTCCCCAAAAACACATTTAGATTTTGTATATATGAAGAAACATGATGTACTTGGAACAGTTGCACCAGATTTACTTTGTTACATAGATTGAAAATACAGCTAATATTTGAAATTTTAATTTTCCTCATATCAGTTATACTCATTGGAGTTGTAATAAATATTAATATGAAAGAAGCTTAAATTCAAGTTTTATAGACTAAATATTCTTTGTGGAAAGAAAACAAAAGCATTAATTTCCTAGAGAGATTTTTTTACCTTTTCTTTACAAAATATAAATAATTATGAAATATCTGATTTTTAAATTACTACTGCTACTGTTACTTTTTTTTTAAAAAAAAAAAAAAAAAAGATTTGTTTTAAAACGTGAAAGATACCCTCAGTGGCAAAACATTATAGAGTGTCTTTTCATTAATTCAGTTAGTTCAATTAATTTATAGCTTCCACTCTGAAAATAAAAAATCTTGCTCATTCAGCATTTACACAGCTTTTAGGTCTACTACAGATGGAGTCAGCTCTATCAGTAATTTAGCACACTACTTGAATTCTTTTAATGCTATTTTTGGCATAAATCCAAAGAGTTTCATACATCTGGGAAGAAAAATAAAGCTACTGAATTAATTTATATAGTAAAAATCTACAATCTGTTTTCCAGTGGGAAGGAAAATGCTGAGAAAGTCTCAGATTTAATGCATTTTTTCCCTAGAAGTACTCTACATTTCTCACTAAAATAATGCCTGTAGTCATACCTTTAATATTCTTTAAAATCATGTGGCTTTATTTTTGTAAATATTTTCTTTTTATCATAAGATTTGATGCAATTCAAAATTGATATTTCTGCTGTCAGTTGCTTTGGAAAATGAGCTGGAGATATTTCATTGTAAGGGTCAACCATTAAACTCTTTGCTAGAGCTACATTCAAGAATCACATGTATATACACACTAGGAACAAGGGAATGTGTTCCCTCTATGTTTCAGTACTGAACATTTAATGGAAGAGCACTGCACATTGCATGTTTTCTTTCTAGTAAACGGTGGAGTAAATTGAACACAAAACAAAGGTGAGAAAAGAATTCCTAAAGCATTTTACATATTTCCTTGGGCTCCTCAAAGCTTTCGTGAGGGATCAGGTAATTTGGAGCTAGTCAGAAGGGTCAGAGTCCATTAAATCTCTTCTCCTGCACAGTATTTCACAGAATGTAAACGATATATTCTATGACTAGAGAATTATACACTAACAGGTTTAAAGCACTAACAGTTCACAGAATCACAGAATTAACAAGGTTGGAAAAGACCATGGGGATCATCAAGTCCAACCTAATGCCTAACCTATTACCAGCCTATTACCCAATACCATCCCTTCATCTAGATCATCTAGTTCATTTAGATCATGGCACTAAGTACAACATCCAATCTTTTCTTAAACACATCCAGGGATGGTGATTCCACCATCTCCCTGGGCAGACCATTCCAGTGGGAAATCATTCTTTCTGTGATAAAGTTTTTCCTAAATTCCAGCCTAAACCTCCCCTGACACAGTTTAAGATTATGTCCTCTCATTCTGTCACTGATAGCCTGAGAGAAGAGACAGACACCCACCCAACTACAACCTCCCTTAAGGTACTTGTAGAGAGCAATAACGTCTTCCCTGAGCCTCCTCTTCTTCAGGCTAAACAACCTCAGCTCCCTCAGTTGCTCCCCATAGGACTTGCGCTCCAGCCCCTTTATCAACCTCGTTGCCCTTCTCTGGACACATTCGAGCATCTCGACACCTTTCTTAAACTGAGGAGCCCAGAACTGGACACAACTTCATTTTATGTAATGAAATATAAAATTATTATAATAATTTTAAGGATTACTATCTATTACACTTAGGTTTCTGACTGACAGGACATGATGCAAGTAAGTTTCATGCAGATACAGCTCAGGATTATGAGAAAATGCAAGGAGAGGGAAGAAGCCAGTTCAGGAAGATACACAGGCAATATATAAATTCAGATGTAAGTTCAGATTAACCAGGGAAGCAAAGAAATGAGTGGTTTTAGACACTTTTTATACTTCATGAGACTGCTAGTTAAGATGGATATCTAGAAAATATTTTCTTGATTCCATCATTCTTACTAACCATATAAAGAGTTGTTGAAGCAAGACTTGCAGATATAGGTATACACATGCTAATGATCCTCTTTGAGCTTTACTGACATCAAAGGGACATTCTCTATGAGCAAGGTTTTCTGCAAGCGACTGTTGTGAGAGGATTGGGATTTTTAAAATGCAGAAAGGACACAAAACCAACAAAACATGATTGATGTGCAACAAAAAAAAGTATTATTCATGAAGCAGCTAGAGAGAATACACAGCACTTGATAGCATCAAATTTTCTTTTGACACTTAACCTGAGTCTATAGAGTAAGAATATTGCTTGAGTTAACAATATGACAACATAAATCATTGTAAGTGATTTCTTACTAGATTTGTTCCAGAGTATAAAACTTTCCAGGCCAAGAAGTGTTACAGGAAGAGCATCAAACATTTCATAAGCAGGCCTATAGGAGATGGACTTAGACTCTAAAACTGCTTCTGCGAAGACAGCCTGAGTTAAGAGACAGGAAATTAAAGTCTACTGACACCTCTTTTTACATACAGTCAGCTACTTTTATCCACTTTTCTCTCTATTTTCCCTCACTTGTTCTTCCCTGATCCACCTTGATCCTTCCTTTCCCTCCTTTTGGCTTTTCCTCTAAGCACTCCACAATGCTACACAAACGACCATGACACCCTTAAACCACTCCACAATAGCCTTTTCACAACTGCCAAGTACTTTTTCCACTTCAACCCATAATAAGCCCTATTCCCCTACTGTCAGTAGCCCTTTTCAGTCTGCAAAGCTTTCTGGAGACAGCTGGTTGACTCCCCTCAGTGGGTTTCATACCATGGCAGAGAGCTGCTCAGTCTTACAGTCTGAGGAGTCACTGATTTGGGTGCCCCACCTGCCCATCACTGCTACTTCTGCCCCCCCCCCGGTCTCTCCATGTGCCATGATTAGCCCTTAGTCTTGCAATATGACAGAAGAAGCTGATTGTAGGAGATCAGTCTCAAGTGGAGGATTGTTCAGAAATGGAAAATGCCTGCACACCTGCTGCATGAGAGGGTAGTTGTCAAACACATCACAAATGTGGTAACAACCCAGAAAAAATGGATAATCGAAGACCTTGAAATGTGTATTTTCACAACATATTCCACAAAGTTAACTTACAGTAAAGACCATCACTCTCTTCACAAAATATCTCTTAGAGGGTAAGAAGTCTAAAAAGTCTATCTCCCTGAATTTTGGGGCTCAGATAACTACACAGATGCACACTAGTGTCTTCCCATAATCATGACTCTTGATCCAGAATCAAGCCGCTCATAAACATACTATAACCTTGCTTTTGTTTCAAATAGAACTCTATAAGACAAATATTTGAAAGTAGTGGGATTTGGGAGATGGTAGAATGAAAAGCTATTTAATTGCACTTTATTTCATCAAAATCAATTTTTAAAGAACATTTTAATCCCTTACATTCTCTGAAATACTTCTTTGGAAACAGACATGCACAGAGGTAAAAGGTAAACTTGCTGAGTCATCATTTGAATAGAAGATTCCTATAACAAACTTAATGGAGAAACAATTGTTAGGAATATATTAAGTAGATTACAGCAAGTCCCTGAAAATAAAACAGTTCTGAATATCAAAAAGAAGAAAGCCAACCCACCAAAAACCCAATCATTGAGTGTTTTCAAGACTAGCTGACAGTATCCAGTTCAATAAGGCAAATTGCTGAGTCCCACACTTAGGTCACAAGAACCTCAGGCATCACTACAGGTTGGAGGAAGAGTGGCAGGAAAGCTGCCATGGAAAAGGACCTGGGCAGGCTGGTTGACATGAGCCATCAGTGTGCCCAGATGGCCAAGAAGAGCAATGGCATCCTGGCTTGTATCAGAAATAGTGTGGCCAGCAGGGTGAGGCAGTTACTGTTCCCCCTGTACTCAGCACTGATGAGGCTGCATCTCAAATCCTGAGTTAGTTTGGGGTCTTTCACTAAAAGAAAGACATTGAGGTGCTGCAATGTGTGCACAGAAGGGCAACAAACCTGGTGAAGGATCTGAAATGTAAGTCCTATTAGGAGCAGCTGAGGGAACAGGCTTTTTTTAGCCTGGAGAAAAGTGGGCTGCGGGGAGACCTTATCACTTTCTACTTGAAAGGAGATTACAATGATGCAGATGTCAGTCTCTTCTCCCAGTTAAAGGTTGACAGGTTGAGAGGAAATGGCCTCAAGTTTCACCAAAGGAGGTTCAGATTAGATAGGATTTTTATTTTTTTTTTGTGGAAAGGGTTGCAAAGCATTGGAACAGACTGTTCATGGAACTGGTAGAGTCGTTATCCCTGGAAGTGTTCAAAAAATGTGGATACAGCACTTGAGGACATGCTAAATGGTGTACATGGTGGTGGTGCTAGGTTGGTTGTTGGACTTGATGATCTTAGAGGTCTTTTCAAATCTTAACTATGCTACAGTTCTGTGGGAACTGAACCTTTGAGATTTGCATTTCCTCTATGCATATTCCCAAAATATGTGCATGGTAGTGTACCGTTCCAAAAATACAAACGAAGGTGCAGGTATACTGCATAAAAATTTATATTCAAAACGTAATTGTATAACTTTCTGCACTTCTAGTCATCATATTTATTATCATTAAGAACCAAAGGCCAAAGCTTGTTATGTTTGCATAACTTTTTTAGCTTAAAAGTTTTCTTTTCAGATCATGTAATTTCCCAAAGAAAAGGAGCAGCTGTACTCTTAGAATGTAGAAAAAGAAGTGTGAGAAATAAGAATGTTAGAAATAAGAAAATTCTTTACTTGGCAAGATAGTTTTGACATTTTCTAGAAAAATTAAATCACTGAATTCTCTATACTAAACAGTGATATTTCTGTAAGGAATATAATGAGATGAATAAACAGACCTAAATTTAGAAAAAAATGTATTTTTTATTATCTATGAATACTCTGTACAATTCAAATTAGAATAGAATTTGAATAAAAATAGCAGGAGTGAAAGAGTAAAAATAAGTCTGAGATCAATAATACAATTTCACTACTGCTTATGTCTCTTCTCACTTTGCTGAAATATTCTAAAGAGCTTTCATTCATTTCCTTTCACACAAAATTCCATGATCAACATTTTAAATAAAACTAGATTATCATGCACAGACAGTCTAATTTTGATATTAAAAAATAAAATCAACCAATCCCTTTTATTTCATGGTATTTATTTCTGTACAGAAGTCAAAGGGGAGAACAGAGTGGGATCGGACCAGACAAGAAAGTAAAATAACAATTAAAAGATACTAATTTATAATTCAGTTAGAGGATTCTTTTTCACCCTATTTCATTGAAATACAAGAATGACTAGTTTGTGACCTTCATTCAAATTAGACAGAATATGTGCATGTTCAAAGATGAGCAAAGAAAAAAAATCATAGCCTAGCTGAAAACAAAAATTTTAATGAATATATTTCTTATATTATTTTGGAAATCTCTTGAAAATCACTGTGATATGTACCTGCATTTAATATTTCTGTTCCAAGTTTTTCCAGGTTTTCAAATGCTCTAATTTACTTACAGCACTCTAGGAATTGCTTTATATGTTCTTCTTCCTAAGAAATCAATGCATCTAAAAATGTTATCTTTCAGGTAATTACATAGATTCAACTTCAATTTAATTTTTTTTAAAACACACATCTAATACAATATTTATGTGTGAAAAGATTAAATTAGTAAGATTTGTGTAGTTTTGGTACTCAATACATGAGATTCAGATAAAAAAATGAACAATAACCTCTGTTACTTGGGAACCGGGTTTGTATTAGTGAAGTAGAAATATAGAACAGTTGAAAAAATATTTAAAACTATTTTCTTCACTGATATGCCTTGCAGAGTCTTAATTGTTTGAAGAGTCAAATGAAACAAAATTTTCTTACAAATGAGGGAAAAAATTACATAATATTTTATAAAGTGTTAAGAAATGATGAATATAAAAATAATAAAATACAGATTTTGATAATGTCACCACATTTGACTTATCTTGCATGAAAAGGTCAGAGTCAGAGTAATTTGTAAATTCAAATGAAGTCTCAAGACATATAGGGCAGAAAATTCAGTAGTTGTTTGGTTATATTAAAAGGTTACTTGTTCACAGGCAGAAAATATCTTTAGCTTTGACATGGTGAACACACTATCACAGGAAGAATTCATAACTGAGGTTGCTTTTTCAACCAGTAAATTTTGTGGATACATTAGGGTAGAGCAATGCTATAAAGAAGATTAAAAAAAAATAGATATAACCCCCCTCCTTCCCAGTTTTATAAAATAAAAATCAGGATTTTTTTCATTCCTTATATTCAAAACTTATATTTCTGGAAGGCACTGAATCTATTGTCAACAACAACAGGTCTAACAACTGTAAACTATGTAAGACATGAAAAGTGGGTAGAAATACTTGTTTTTAAATATCTGCATTATGAATTTTGTGATGTGAACTAGGAATAAAGCATTTAAATGCTAATTTTATAAACATAAGACTCAAATAAACAGTAAGATATTTGCCCTATAGGGCTAGAGTTGATTTTAGTGAAAGACCTGTTTTTTGAACTAAAAATGGTTGATTTTTGTATTATTATTATTATTATTAAAAGCACATGTTTTAAACATTTACACAAAGGAAAGCTCTGTTTTGTTGGTTGTGATTTTGTTTGTTTGTTCATTTCTTTGAAATAATTACTGGTTTTTATTTAAGAAATGATCTGTTTCTACATCTGTCTTGGGGATTTCCTCCCAGGCCCACAAATTACTATAATGAGCTAGAATTCTGATGTAGTATTAAAAGAGCATCAAGTAACAAAGTCCCAAAGGAAAGTAAATCTTATCCCTTATGACTAAAAGAGTAGAAAACAAATAATCATGTAAGGTATCAGTCAAATCACGCATAACAGATAAAATTCCCTTTTGTTCATTGTGCCTGTAAGAACTTTAGAATTCCTGTCTTAACGTGGTATATTACAAATATATTTTTGCATTTAGCACAAGAAATCTGTTCCCCAGAGTGAAGGTTTGTGCTCCGCTATTCTGTCTATTTTACTCTAAAAGCTACTGACCAGATTTTCAAGTTCAAGAAGAGGCTCTGACATTTAAGCAATGATGTCCCAGGAAAGAGTGTGATTGTCAGTAAGATATTCCAGCCAATAGGGAAAGGATTCAGCTCCGCAGACACAAAATATCCCCTACATTGACCAGGATGGGCAGATGTGACATGGGATCTGAGAAATGCCGTCTGAGTTGCTCCAGCTGCTGCTCTAGTAGAGTTTGGGTATTTCAATTGTAGTACTGATTGAATTTCTACTGAAAATTACAAGATCTTGGGCAATTAGCACTCATATACATTGCTGGCATATAATGTAAGTATTGTAAGTATCAAAAAATGTAACTGAATACTACCATTCCAACAAATCTTTATGAGAGAATCTTGACAGAAACTAGACAAAGATTCTCGTGGAGGTGAATTGGGCATTAAAAGGGGATCGGTCAGGGGATGCTTTAGGAATTTGGGAAGCAGGGTTGTAGAAAATCAGAGTGCCTGTAAGATTAGAGTGGTTAGAGAGTTAGATGTAGACACTACAATGGTTAGAAGATAGCAGTTCCAAGGTCCCTCAAGTAAAAACATGTTCTCCTGTAGCTCCAGCCAGGCAACCATACGGCATTACGGCTGCGGGCAGGAAGAGGGAAGAGCCGCGGCTTCATCCCTGCCCATGTCCGGACGGGGAGAGGGCGGGGAGTGGGGCGGGATCTTGGACCAAGAACCAACCAGGAAGCTCGGGAACACCCACTGGGGAGAGGGTATTTCAGCGGTGTTTTGCCTCGAGAGGAGATACAGGGAATTTTCAATTCTGTGAAGTTTACTGTCAGTGTGCTGAATAAAACACACCTATCTCAAAACTTGTCTGAGTTCTGAGCTTTCATCACTGAGTCAGAGGGCAATTTAATTTTTATTTTAACTTGTAGGAAAGAAACATCATACCTGTATGTAATCTAGAAAGGTTACTTCACATATTTTAAACAGAAAATTTAGCAGTCAATCTACAGAGGTCTTACTGAAAACTCTGTTGCTCTACAAAATTTTATCGAGAATATTTGAAACCCTGTAAAACTTTCTTCCTAAAAGTATGATATTCATTTTAAGGATGATGTTACTGTGTCCTGCAGTGCCCATATTGATGACTCTTGTCCTAGCTATTGGGACCCAGAAGATGCTTGCTAAAAACCTCAAAAGAAATCTTGTAATATGGCTGGTGAGAAATTTCAGTTGTATGTATCCATTCCATTATAACATTAGAACACAAGATCTGCTTCCCTGTATCAACAGCATGTTCCAGTTCAGCTTCTGATACTGAGGTGTATAATTGCTTTAATGGAAGATGAAGAAATTATTGTATGGCTGTTCTTTTCTATTCTTTGACCTTGAATAGTAAGATCAGTCAGAGCCCTGAGATACGAGTTTTTTGTAGAACTTACATATGTCATTGTTTTAGTTTACTTCTGCAGCCATAGATTTCCTTGATATTTTAAAATGTCATTAAATTCTCAGTCATGTCAAATTCCTATTGTAATGATTTTAACCAAAACATTATATGAATAAAATGTGAATTTATATCTATTTATTTTGAATTTCCTATTTTGAAGCATCTTTTACCATGTGTACAGGATATAAAAGCTTTCATATGTATTCTCTATTATTTCTCCAGCTCATATATATTCCTTTCACTGAAAACAATTTCACAAACTTTATTCAGTCTTTCTACCAATGACATATCAATAACTAGAAAGAGATGGATAATGAGAGAGAGGAACATGGGAAAGAAAGCAAGAGCAAGCTGATCTTAAGCTATTACTCAAGGAAATCATCGATCAAAAAAATGAAGATCTTTTGCTCAACCAAAGTTGGCATGGTTTAATCCTAGCCATCAACTATGTGTCATGCAGCCACTTGCTCACTCCCTCCTCTTGGCTTCTCCAGTGGCACGGGAGGAGAACTGGTAAATTAGCAAAATTCGTGGGTCGAAATAAGAACAGTTTAATAATTGAAACAAAATAAAATATAAAATAAAAATATAAAATATATACTACTAATGATAATACTATTATTAGTAACAAAAATAATTAAAATGAAAGTGGGTGGGGAATAAAACCCAAGAAAGACAAGTGATGTCCAATACAGTTGGTCAACACTTGCTGAAGGACACCCGATCTGTCCTGGAATTGCGATCAGCACCTCTCAGCCAACACACACACCCACACACCCACCTACACCCACTCACACACCCACGCACAGTTCATATACTGGGCATGACTTTCTGTAGTGTGGGAGATTCCTTTTGCCAATTTAGGTGAGCCAAGTAATAGTCATTCATTGACAATACCTGAAATTACCATAATAAATCAAATAGAAGAAGTGACAGAGAAGAAAGTTGTCCAGCTTACTCTTCTTCCAATAGTGCTCTAACAGGACAAGATTTTAAAGAAGAAAACTTATCTGTTCTTCAATTTCTACTCCTTTATACTTTTTGTTCCTTCTATTGCCACTAAAAAGTTATGGAACTGTCAGTGGTATACAGTATCCTGTATATATACCAGGTGGTTATCTGGTAGCCCTGATCTCTGACTCACCTCACGTATGTTCTGGAAAATTAAAAAGGAAAAAAAGTATGAAAAAGCATTTATCAAACATAGAAATCTGTAATATGTTTAGAATTGCACTTGGTTTATACAGTAGTCAAAGTGACACATTGTTCTCTGTCATGTTTTTTTGTTGTATTTTGTTTTTCTTCTATTAGAAAAAGAATTTTTCTTCAATTGTAGAATTATTGCTTGTGGCATCCCACCCTGAAAGGGACAAGGACCTCAAGTGTGCAGATGCTAGTGGTTGAAAAGGAACAACTAAAGTCAGAGAGTCTTCAAAGGTTTACCAAGTTTTATTAGTAAATTGTACACTTTGCATGGAAATTAGTATAAGAGATTTCCATTTCTTATAGTATAAACACATGGCAGTGGGTTTTGATTAAGGAGCAGAGTATGTTGTGCTTATTTCCATGAGCCAGAACAAGGATGTTTGTCCCGGAAAAGTGCTGTCCTACTCCTGTGTGGTCTCCTTCTCCAACGACCTCTTCTCGTTCTCACAGTGTGTTGGGAACAAGCCTTGATTGGCTCCACAGTTATCCAGCTATCCATGTTTGAGACATACACATTAGCCCCTTATCTTGTAGGCTTCTACATTGTTCACTGACCATGGAATAGCTAAGGTTACTAATTGTTCAACAGAAACAAAGAAACTCACCAACCACAGCACTGGAATCAAAACTCTTTTCTGTCATGGGATATAGATACCACTAGTAGAAAGGACTTCATCAATTCATTCATCCAGTTAGTGAATTCTTGCAAGCAGCTAGACAAAGTGTGATTCTACGTGTCAAAATTGAGTCACATAAGCACAGTCCCACTAATGAAAATGCTCTTTTCTACTAGGGTCAAGAATTTGAAAAAGTAAATTAACAAAAATTTTCAAGTTGTGGAAGCTGTAAAATATGCCTAATATCAAACATTTAAGAATGAAGAATTTATGAATAATTGCACCACTAATAGTAATACAAAGGTTAATGTGGCTGGAAATGTTAAATCAGGTATTAAAAAATGGAAGAGAGAGGTTCTTTTACAGCATTAATTTCCTGAAGCTATAACAGAATGGACTATGTCAAAAAGGCTGTAACATAGTTTTTCTCATTCTATTACAATGGAAAACAAATGATTTGAATTTCATCTTCCTCATCCTGATATAAATCAGAAATAACTGGAGTCAATGCAGTATCTCTGGGGTAGAAATAGGAACAGAATATTGTCAAGATGTTAGTGGTTCCGATGAAATGGTATAGCAGAGGGAAAAGATATTCAGGGAAAGATAGAGGTATTAATTTTGAATGGTATGTGTTTGTATACAAAAATGATTGCTCTTAAATACAATTTGAATGCATATTCTCATATTTCCTTATCACTTCTGTCGCTATTGACTGGTCTTGTCTTTTGTCATGAGGTTACTGCTTTTTTATAGAGATCTATATCCACAGATCACAATTTCTACTCTACATCACTTGTGCTCACTCCCTCGTAGACCAGTGATGGCCTCTGTCCCACCACCACATGGACATTGGGGAACACGGAGCTCACTCCCACCGCTGGATCTGCCAGGTCCAGCTGGGGAGGTCCAACATCTTTTTTTAATATTTCCACTGCAGACTCTGCTTGCTGCTCTGTATCCAGCATACAGAGACATGTTTTTGCTCTGCACCAAGGGAATGTTTTTTTAAACAACTTTTCACTTTATTAGGCAAATGGCCTAAGTGTGCAAAGGCTTTTCCAATCATGTAGGCTCAGGACAATCTCTTTGACTTTATCTAAAGCCAAAAAGTAGTTGTGACCAGGCTTTTTGTTATCCTCTAATTTTCCTTCTCAAATTTGCTAGCAAAATATGGGGTTATGCATTGCACACTTTTTCTGATGTGTCTTTGTTTTTCAGGTCATCTCTATTAATCTAGACAGTTAGAGCTGTTCAGATGTAGTCAAGGTCTCCTTTGTCAGAGAAGTGCTTTAGGGTAAGCTTCACCCTATGACATTGTAACATTATAATTGGACCTTATATCTACAGATGATTTTGTGTTTGAAAACTACTGCAAAGAGGAAGTATAAATACATGTCTTTTGCTCTTTATATGTATAATTTACCCAGTATCCTTTTCTTCATAGTGTTTTCTGTAGTCCACTCTTCAAAAAAAATTAAAAACAGAAAGGTTTATTCTGTTTGTGTCTTCTGTTAAAAATTCTTTTAAAAAGTATTTTTAGCTTGAATTGCTTGGGTTTTTATGAATAAATATTTAGGAAGGAAAGATACAATGTGTAACTTCCTCTAAAATGAAGTTTGTATATTTAAATTTCTGTAATCTCCCATCCTATTTTCACTAAAAAAAAAAAAATAAAAAATTAAAAAATCTGTTCTTTCAAAAAGAAGAAATTTTGTTCATGATTTATGGCATCCATGCAATATGAACAGTGAGAATAGGCTACCTCCTACTACTCATTTATAAGACTTTAAAGTCCTATGGTTAATTTGAAAATCACAGATGTAAGTATGATGATGCTATAAACCACAGCTGGCATTTCAAAATGTATGCAATTCATCAACATTTTCTGCATTGTAATAAGTCTTAAGAAAGTTTATTTGCTACAATTACTCATCTGTAAAAAAAATTATATAGGAAAAAAATATATAAAACAGATACAATAAGTAACTAAGAGGGAGATATTGTCCTAAAACACATTTTTAAAATTAAATTATGATTAACTGCAACCTAATAAAGTCCAGCAAGTAAATGTTATGAAAGAACTGAAAGGCAAAAAATAATAATAATAATATATAAAAAAAGAACTCAAAACAAACCATACCAAAAATCTTGTTCGGTATTTTTAAATTCTGAACAAAAAAGTAATTGTAGTAGAAGCTACTCTACTTAATCTACAAATATAATTATGCTATGCCTGTTTTCTACTTAAAATGAATAAGTGCTCCAGAGTACATTCTTAGGTACAGATGGTGCGCTGTTAAGGAAGGAAGGGGGAAGTAACTGTCAAGAACATGAATTGTTTTTCCAAACAAATCTTAATTTAAAATAGACATCAAAGATTCAGTTAGTGCAAGTATCAGCAAATGGCCAAGGAAAGCTGGAATAAAATATGCAGTTTGATAAGTCACTACAGTAAGCACTGAAGTTAAAGTCACAGAGCGAATATGTTCTTAAACAATTGACAGGTCCATAAAAACAACATGCTTTGTCTCACTTATTTCACTGATCTCAATTGCTACAAAGACTTTTGGAGTGATTGCAGAAACATTTTCTTAAACAGACTTTCTATTCTTAGTCAATAAGTTTGTCACAGAATCATGGTATCATAATTATTGAATGGTTTGAGTTGGAAGGGGCCTTTAAAGGCCTCAATAAAGTCTCCTTGAGGTCTTCTCTTCCCCAGGCTAAACAACACTGACTCACTCAGCCTTTCTTCAGAGGAAATATTTTCAAGGTCTCTGATCGTTTTTATGGCACTGCTCTGGAGCTGCTCAAACAGGTCCACTGAGCTGTACTCAACACTCCAGGTGGGGTCTTATGAAAGCAGAGTATAGTGGCAGAATCATCTCCCACAATCTGCTTTTCAAGCAGCGCAGGATACAATTGGCTTTCTGGGCTGCAAGTGCCCATTGCTGGCTCATGTCCATCCTTTCATCCATCAATATCCCCAGGTCCTTCTTTGTACACCTACTTTGTGCACCTGGTGTGTCTTAATCAGTTTATTCCATGGTTTTTATTGATGCAAGGGGGTCATGTTTTAACCCTAGCTAGCCACGAAGTACCATACAGCTGCTTGTACACTCCCCCTTCTACTTCTTCCCTCCCTGGCTGAGAGAAGAATCAGAAAGAAAAGGTAAACTGCATGGCTTGGGATAAGAATGATTTAATAATTGAAACAAAACATTACAATAATAATACTTAAAATAACTTGCAATCTATTGCAAGGGTGAAAGAGTAATAGAACCCAAGAGAAACAAATGATGCACAATGCAATTTCTCACAAATGGATGAATAGCCAGACCATACCTCAAAAGTGATGAGTCCCCCTCCCAGTCAACGAGTTTACATACTGAACATTACATTTGATGATATGGAATACCCCTTTAGCCAGTTCTCATCACTTCTCCTTGCCATGTTTCTTCCCAGCCTGTTGTGCTGTTCCTCACTGGCAGAGCATGGGAAAATAAGTCCTTGATTTAGAGGAACAGTCAAAAAATCAGCATGTTATCAAAACCATTCTAATACTAAATGCACAAAACATAGCACTCTACCAGCTACTAAGAAAAAAATTAAGTCTGTCTCAGCCAAAATTGGGACAGAAGGTTGTGTGTATTGTGTTCAGCTGTGTAGAACTTCATGAGGTTCATATGTGTAAGCTTCAAAAGAGTTGGCATCTGTTATCATTTTAATCCTGGTTTTTAATTGATTCTTCCTCTCCCATCCCCACTGAAGTGAATTTTGAGTAGGCATAGAGTGGTGTGAGGCACCCGGTGCCTTTGGTGCCACGCTGACTGGACCCACGGGAGTCGGACTGGTGTGGATGGGGCAGCCAGTGGATGATGGCAGCAGTGCAGCCACAGCTGGCCCTAGGGTTGCTTCTAACAGCATGTGGCTGATGATAGATTTCCAGACCAGAACACTCTCTCTCTCTGCTCAGTGCAGGACTTGAGGAGCAGTGTGGCTTCAGCTCTGGTGTCTCTGCCAAGGCCCTGCCATCGCCCACCTGAGCCCAGCTTGGACCTCTTGGAGTGACATGCTGTCCACATAAGTCTTCTTCCCTCTTTTTTTTTTTTTTTTTCACCTGGGATGTCAGTGAGAATGCATCTCCCCATCACATTGCCCAGACTGCACTCTGCTAGTTTCGTGGCTCCCATTTTTTCATGACTGCAGAACTCCCTCACTGGCCTTTCACCCCCTTCATCTCTTGCAAGAGTGCCGGTGTTTTTTTCTGCTGGACAAAGAGTTAAAATTGACCAAAGCAGGAGAGGGTGTTTCTTTGTGTTTCACTACAAGTTTTCAGTTGTTCTTGAGTTACTGTTTTTTATTCTATGTTTTATCATACACACATATATATATATTTATAATACATATGCATATTTAATAAAAGAGATGTGATTCCTTTTTCTATATTTTATAGTCTTATTTTCAAATTTAAATTGCACAATTGTCTTAAAACCAAGACAGCATCATCAACGCATCATTCAAGGACTGCTTCTCTGGCTGCTTTTGGAGAATGTATTTTCCAAATGACAATGTCTAGCCACTATATATTTTCATTTGGTACTTTGCAGTACTTTGCAGAACTTTGCAGACTACCCAGAATACACACAGAAAAATATTCAGTCTTTTCCCTGTTTTTTTTAAAAAGTTTAATTTTTGAGGGAAGTGGCAGGAATATTCTTGTATTGAACAATACTACTACTATTATTGTTGTTATGATGATGTTAGCTAGATATATTATTATTTGTAGTTTGATAAAGGAATTTGGATTAAGATAAATGAGAAGAATTTGGACCTGACTATGTTTGAAGTGTTTCTCCAAGCCATACTTGACCTTTTTCTGTTTACTTATCTGTAAAGGATAAAGACTTCTGTTGTTATTGGAATTGATTTCAGTATATATCTCAAATATCAACTGTCCATGATATACTCTTTTGGTTCAGGAATAGCCTGTGTCATTTAATAACTTCTTCAGTAGATGTGAAGTTACACAAATATAATTTTTGAACTCTGTAGTTAACTGTTCAAATTTCAGTTTAGATTTCATCAACCATCTTAGCTGAAGGGTTGAAGTGGGCTTCTACGGCCTAATGGTCTGTATTTTTCTATGAAACAGATGAAAAAAATAATTGTAGGTAACTGTAAGAAACAGTTATCTAAATCTCAAGCGGATGAATAAAATACATGAGTAGATGTCACTTATTTCAGATAACATGCAGTATTTTGAAGACAGGATTTACTTTCCTAAGTATCCATGCATACATGCATGTTTGTTTCTCTCTCTAGGACCATACAGAAATCTACTGAAAATAAAATCAGTTTTGCTTTTAAATATGACTAAACTACAAACCAGATAACTTAAAGAAAAAAAAAATCTATTCATGGACATGGACATGTATACTGATATATACAGATGGACTTAAATTTACACACGGGTATATATATCTTACATGCAAATGCATTTGATATATGTACGTTTTATGCATATGTGCCACTATAGAAAACTGAATGAGCTCCTTAAAAACTCATGCTTCTCTCTGAGAAGTGTTATTGTCCTAAAATGCCTTTGAAAATAGATCAGAAGTTTTTCTATGTAAGATATAAAGTAAGAGATAAAGGGATAGTCAAAAGAAAATCCAAACCATTTCAAGACAGGGGTATAGTACTCCAAGTATTTGAAAAGAAAACTGATTCTGAATGAAATATAGATGAAATGTATCAATTTAGATCTTTGAAGATAACATAAATAGCTCAGGAAGGGATGAAAAGCTAACCTTTATTCTGATGTGATAGGGATCAAATTGTGAAATTCAGCCTGAAAGCTACTTCTAATGCTAGAATCTCACCACTCATTTGCTGTATTTCATCAAAATTCACAGAGAAAGAGTGTTGGGAAGAGTAAATGCTTTGGAAGCATTCATGTCACATCTGTGCCTATACAGTGAAGGTATGAGATACAACAGCACAAGCCACAGGACTTAGTTCAGGCAATTGGAAGATATTTTTCCTAGGCTAAGAGCAAGTATGATGGGTACAAACAAAACCAAAGCTTTCCTCAGACCAAGATGACTAAAGAGGACAGCCCTGAGGAGATAAAACCAGAAAGAGAAATGCTGTATAACCTTTCATTTCTTAACATGTCCTTGGTCTTAGAGGCAGCTCCAAATGAGCTTAACAAAACCCACAGGCATCTGGATACAATATCATCGAGGTATAAAGAAAGCAAGCACAAATGCAACTTCAGGATTGAAGCAAGAACTTTTTGA
Source organism: Serilophus lunatus (assembly GCA_013399895.1). Taxonomy (NCBI): domain Eukaryota; kingdom Metazoa; phylum Chordata; class Aves; order Passeriformes; family Eurylaimidae; genus Serilophus; species Serilophus lunatus. The sequence continues at coordinate 67,619 of VXBA01004289.1, forward strand.
ATATCTTGAACTGCTACTCACTGTAGTCATTTTAAGTCTTGTAAGTACTTCAGTAGTAAGTTGTACTGGTTTCTCTGTGGCCAGGTTTTGGTACCACTGGGGGGGGCTGAGGGAGAGGCTTCTTCACGAAGCTGCTGGAAGTTTCCCCATGCCCAGGCTGGGCCCGCTGCTGGCCAAGGCCGGGCCAATCAGTAGTTGACAGAACGCCTCTGTGATAACATATTTAAGAAGGAAGAAAAAAAAAAGGTAGTTGGAAATGAAGATGGCTGCCGGAGAGGAGCAGGGTGAGAGCCTGTGAACAACAACGCAGACACCAAGGTCAGTGAAGAAGGAGGGGGAGGAGATGCTCCTGGCGCCGGAGCTGAGATCCAGCTGCAGCCCATGGGGAAGACCATGGTGAAGCAGTGACCCCCTGCAGCCCATGGAGGACCACAGGAGTGCAGAGATCCACCTGTAGCCCGTGGAGGAGCCACGCCGGAGCAGGTGGATG
>VXBA01004291.1:0-36688 GCA_013399895.1 Serilophus lunatus
TGTTGCATCTCTACTCAGTTTTTCGTCACTGTTGTGGTTCAATCCACCACACACGTCTGTAATTACCCGGAGCACCTTTCCAGCCCTCCTTGTGGATGGGTGTCACATTGGCCAGCTTCCAGTCATCCAGGACTTCACCTGTGAGCCAAGATTGCTGATAAATGATGGAAAGTGTCTTAGCAAGCTCATCTGCCAGCTCTGTCATCACCCTAAGGNCTCTGTCATCACCCTAAGGTGGATCCCATCTGGTCCCATTGATTTATGAGGATCCAATGGGTTCACTAAGTCTCTAACGTCTTCCTTCTGGATTACAGGGGGACTATACTGAACCCTGACCCCATCTACCAGTTCAGATGGCCACTTGTCCTGTAAACGATCTGACCTGCTGCTGAAAACGGAGGCAAAGGAGGCATTCAGTACCTCTGCCTTCCCCTTCTCTGTAGTCACTATATTTCTCTCCACATCCAATAAGAAGTGGAGGTTATTACTGCCCTTCTTTTTGCCATTAATATATTTATAGAAAGACTTCTTATTGTCCTTCACAGATGTGGCCAGTTTAAGTTCCAGTTGGGCTTTTGCCTCTCCAATTTTCCTCCTACATGACCTAACAATGTCTTTGAACATAACCTGATTCACCTCCCCCTTTTTCCAAAGGTGGTATATCCTCTTTATTTCTTAGCTCCTTCAGAAGCTCCTTAACCGTCCAGGCCGGTCTTCCCCTATGGCTCGCATTATGGCACATCGGGATGGCCTGCTTCTGTGTCTTCAAGATTTCATTCTTGAAGTATGTCCAGGCTTCCCAGACTCCCTTACTTTTAAGGGCTATTTCCCAAGGTATTCTCCCAATTAATTCCTTGAATAATCCAAAGTCCACCCGTCGAAAGTCCAGCGTGGATGTTCTGTTCATGCCATTCCTTGATTCACTGTTTATTGAAAATTCAATTATCACATGGTCACCTCATACCAGGCAGCCTCCGACCACAACATTTCCTCTTTATTGGAGAACAGGAGATTTACAAGTAACATTCTCTTTTTTTCCTCTTGCACTTCCTTAGAATCAAAAATAATTACATAGTTTCAGGGTTCCAGAAAAGGAAGTTTCCTATGTTGCAAAGAAGGAATAAAATTGGTATCTCTTATTCCTAATATCTTGGAATATAATTCTTTGTTTCACACAAAACATGCACACAAAAATCAACAATATAAGAACTTGTATAGTCTAATAAAAGATATAAATTTTATTTTATATTTTAAAATATATAATAAGAACTTTGAAAATTAATAAAATATGAATGTTTTTGTAGTTATTTGATTTTGTTTTCTTTAAGGGGTCTCACCCTTCCTGTCAGCTATGCTTTGCTACATATTACTAAAAGAAAGATTAAATTAAGATTAATATTAAAACAGTATTGCTAAACTCCCCCAAAGAGTACACACACAATACTTGTTTTTTCCTTTCATTGACTTTTTCTGTTCAAACTAGGTAAGCAACTTTCAAGCTTCTCTGAAAAGGTATTTTTAGATGTTCTCTTATGGAGAAAAATAAGGGTATATTATGTAAAATGTAGGGCAGTCCAAAACAATATTAAATGACTGTGTACACACTTCAGTGTCATCATTTATATGTAAGTTTTGTCTATTTTATTCATGAGACCTCTGATTCCTTCTCTGTTACAAGTTAATTCTGCTTCACTCTGTCTGACAGCCAAGATGAGCTGTTTCAGATTCAGAGCAATTTGTAAGTCAGACGAAAATCTAAGAAAGAAACTGAAATAAATAGAGTTTCTACTTTTGCCATTTTGTCAGTGTCAGTTTAAATGGGCAAGACTTTGAGGTGTTGACATGAATTAACATTTTGCAAACTTAGGGAAAGTTCCACACTAAAGATGAAATAGAGATTGAAATGCTCATGAGGTTATTATGTTCCACACCTAGATCGTTTAGATAGAAAAAAAAAAATCATGTTTAGAACTACAGCAGTGTTCAACTAATGAAGGCATTTCAAATAAAATCAAGATTTGGGTGCTGTTGAAGAGTTAATAAGAATATGGAAACCAAAGTAGGGTGCCCTTGGGGGAAAACAAGTAGGAAAAGGAGCATTTTAGAAAACTGAGAACAAAAATCTTTTTTTTTTTTAAAAAAAAAAAAGAAACAAAAACAAGTTTAGAAGTTGACAGGTCTGGAAATCCAAGGGAAGGATTTTACTATATTGCAATGTGAAGTAAATTGTGAAGACACTTTTCCTTACAGGAAGAAATACATTATTAAAGACCTTTGATATGAACATTAAATATATGATAATACGAATATTGTCATATAATACAATACTATATAATATAAATATTACTTTTGTGAGTTTTCCCTTGATTCTCTGAAAGATGAACCAATAGTGCATCATTTTATATATAGCTTTTATAGGCTTTGAATATTACAACCTTTACTGCTCACCGATTTCCTTCATGTCTTCCGGTTGTGTGCTTTTTACTTTTAAAGACAAATTTATTCCAAACCATTCTTATCTCTTCAAATCTTTGCCTCACATATGGTATATCACATTTCTTAGGCTTTCTTGTGTATGGATCTATGTGCCAGATGTGTCAGGAAACCTTTTCATTGTCTATTGATGTACTCTGCGAATTCATTTCAACCGACAGCTTATGTCTGTGAGTGTATATTGTATGCAAGAATCATTAAGCATATCTTCTTACAGATTCAAAAGAACTTTTGAGTATTTGATGTACTAATTATGCAAACAATAAATGTACTTAGAAATTCCCATCAGTAAACTATATCATTTAACTAAACTTCACAAGACATTCTTTTCATTATGCTTATTCAACAAAGTTTGTACCCTCTGTGTTACACCCTGAGCTACAGGATGAAATAAAAGATGCCTGCTGATGTTGCTCATTTTCACATGGTTTAATATATTTTAGTATCATTGGAATCCTAGAGAAGTGTGGACAATTTTTTTTTACACGTATGTAAGTTAGGAAAATTTTCATTGTAGTTAACAGTAGATACACAGTCTGCAGCCTGTGGAATACTCCATGCCACAGTAGGTGGATATGTGCTGAAGAAAGATGCAACCCCTGGAAAGCCCATACTGGAGCAAGCAGAAGCTGTGTGTTGTGGACAGGAGCCCATGCAGGAGGATGTTTTTCCCCAGGTCTTGTGAACCCATGGGGGATCCACACTGGAGAAGTTTGTTTCTGAAGGGCTGCACCCCATAGAAAGGACCCATGCTGGATCAGTTTGTGAAGAACTGCAGCCTGTAGGAAGGACCCACACTGGTGAAGTTCATGAAGGATTGTCTCCCATAGGTGGGACCCCATGCTGGAGCAGAAGAATGTGAGGAGGAAAGAACTGAGACAACTGGTTAATAACTTGCCATCACACCCCATCCCCACCCCTGTGCACTGCTCAGGGAGAGGGTATAGAGAAATCCGGAGCAAAGTTGATTCTTGTATGAATGGAGGGGAGCAAGAATAGTGTTGGGTTTTTTATATTTTTTGTTGTTATTTCTCACCATTCTACTTTATTTTTAATGGTCAAAAAACTGAATTCTTTTTCCCTGAGTGAAGTCTTTTATTTATTTATTTATTTATTTATTTATTTATTTATTTATTTATTTATTTATTTATTTATTTATTTATTTTCCTCTGGTCCTGTTGAGGAGGTGGAGCGAGAGGACAGCAAAATAGAGGGTTTGGCAGCCACCCAAGATCAAATTCACCTTTCATTCATATTTTTTTGGCCTTATTTTTTAAAAGTGTTTTAATTTCTCAGAGGGTAAAACTATTTATGTACTGAAGTTCACATGCCCCATTTCAAGCTCATTTTTCAACATTAATAGCGGTACAAAATATTCAAGCTATTCTTGCAGAAAATAGCACCAATTACACATCCTATATATGAGTAATTCTATATTCTTAATTTCACAGCCTTTTGAATTGTAAATGGAAAAAGAGATCAGCTACGGAGCTTCAATAAAGAAAACCTTGCATTGCCAGTGCAATACTATTGTTGTTGTATGAGGGCAATAAGGTTGCTGCAAAAATGGAGTTTATGTCATGTTGACACCATACACTGCAATCAGGCAAAGAATACTTTTTTGGTCATGGGGATACAGAACTACCAGGCTTAAAGGAACGATATTTTGTTTCAGTGTACTCCTGAAACATCATTGAACAATTTCATACTCAAACCTACTTCTACCTCTACCTTCACAGAGTAACAACTATTGTATTCTGCTACAGAGGAACATAACACTGATAATGAAACAATAACTAGCGAGAAACTGTTTAGGTCTTATTTAACCAGGCTTAAAGAAGAAAACATACTGTAAGGATGTGTATTCTATATAGAGGTAATTATTTACTGCATTGTGTGTGGATTAATTGAGCTACTTCAGAATATAAGCAAACAAAATAGTTATTTTAAGGGGGTTTCAGTTTGTAGAAGTGCCATTCATTTTTTTCATAATTTAAATCCAAGGAACTGACTAAATGAAGATCATTTTTAGAGTAATTTTATACCCACATACCACATGTTCCCAACCAGATTGAATTTTCAATAGCAACTTCAGTCTGCTTCCACCAGATAAGGAAACAGTATACATATTCAGTCTCTTCCACTGTGTAAAACATTTTCTTAGTTATGCTTCTACACTTCTTCTCCAGTCTCAAATGCATATTGCATTGTTTCCTTAAGCGATAGATAGATAGATAGATAGATAGATAGATAGATAGATAGATAGATAGATAGATAGATAGATAGATAGATAGATAGATAGATAGAAAAACAAGAACTATTATTTGTACAGATTTAAAATTCCATTAAAGTTTTGTGTGGGCTTTTTGCTTGCAGGTTCTTTTGTGTGGCTTTTATTTTTGATCATGCTTTTGCTTTTTTGTTTGTATTTTTGTTGTTGTTTTTCAGTTGGAGTTGGATAGAGTTTGCAGTACTGCAGAAAGCTGCAAAATTTGAATTGGAATATTAGACTGTTTTGGTTTTGATTTTTGTTTTTTGGGGTTTTTTTGGTATACCTAGTTACCACTCTAAGACTAAAATTTACTAGTGTAAATAATTAAAGTGCTTATAGTTTCTGATATAAGAAATGATAGAACCTTGGCTACATAGGTTTAAAATTACAGCATCATTTTGCAAACTACCTTTCATTGACCTGTGTAATTTACTTTGGCAGTCCTTGCAAAAGAAAATTATTGGTGGAACTGTAAGAACCGTAATAGAAACATAGTCGCTGTTCAGTATACCTTTGCAACAGAGAAATAGTTACAGTTACAATTCATACAATATTTAACTTCAAATTGTTGTAAGTAACAATAAAAGGAAAAATTATTCTGGTGTACACTGTGTACCCGTGAGTAAAACTTTGTATTCTCTGTTTTGAATAACAGCTTTTTTACTGCCAGTTTAATCAAATTAGCTCAAGTAAATTTCAGATGGCTGTGATTATCAGGTATTTGTTATTTGTAAAAGGAGGCTAGTCAAAAATCTGACGCGAGTGTGTTATGGTAAAAAAATTCTCTAAATAAAAGTCCAATTACGTATGGCAGCAAGGCTAGTATAAAACGTTATGTGAGATAAGAAGTGAACTGGAAGGATATAACTGCCATGACTTTTGAAATATCATGGAAAGTGGCTTGGCAATTACATTAGATGAATCCCTCAGGACTCTAGGATGCATCTGATCAGGTCCCATAGATTTATGTATGCTTATGTTCCTCGGGTGGTCAAAAATCTGATTTTCTTTTACAGCGGGAGAAACTTTGCTCCCCTAGACCCTGCTTTGTAGTCCATCAACTTGAGAGCTGTGGGAAAAGAGACCGCCAGAACACTGAAGTGAGAAAGTTTCTGAGTACCTTAACTGCCTCCTTATATGTTTTTATGAGGTTACTATTCAAATAATTTTAATAATCAGTAGTTTACAATTAATAATTAACAATGGTTATTAATATCAAGTTGTATCTTAAATATCAAGGTATACCCATTTACTATATCTACTTGAGAGCTTGAGTACCTGGGAGCACTATTAATAACATGGAACTGTTTGTAGTTTCAGATGTAAAAAATCACAACTTATGTAGATGTGGTATTTTGGAATTATTTTCTTCTTAAGCCATTCATCACACTAATATGTGATGCACTCTCACCAACATTGAAAGAAACATTTTACAAACAGTGAAGGACAGAATTTGTCCCTAATGATATTATGTGAGATGTGCATGAGTTATTCTGTGGATAGTTAAAGACCTCTGTTTCATGTAGATTTTATTAATAAATATCAATTATTTTCTATGTTATTATTCATTTTTATATTTATATTTGCTGTCAACATCATACATAGCATTTCACTTGCATTCACTTGCATTCATGTAGTGAACTATGCTAATACTGCAACATGTAGTCCAGTTTCATTTCATGCAGGTTTTGTTTTCAATTTACATAAGTAAAAGTACACTGTTCACTTAAATACCACCCAAGAAAACTGTTGGGAAGACAACTGGAAAATATGCTGTTCACTGAAGTCTTAAATGTTTAGGATTTTTTTCTAAATAAGAGCCATCAAAATAAAAGTTTATCTAGGTTAGTACTGGTTCTCATTATTTTCCATGGTTTCTGGCAGGCATCAGAAATAACAAATGAAAGAATACTTAAAAGTTTAATGGGTGCTACTTAGTGAAAATGTCTCATTATCTCAAATGAAATCAAATTAAAATAAAATGTGAGGTGGAGCAGCATGTCAGTTGCAACAATTTAAAAAATAGATTTGGAAAATGTGAAGACACAGTGCTGCTCCTATTACTTTGTACAGAGGTGTCAAACAACCCAGTATAGAATTCAAACGGGGATGCATCTGCCTTTTTGTAATGTATTTCAAATCCATCATAAACAATTTTATAATTTACCTAGTAATGTATATGACCAACACTACAGTCAAAGACTGTAGATATTGTTTTGTGCCATCATCACGCCAAAATAAAAAAAAGGTTTAAAAAGTCAATTTTATCAGTATTTTTCACCATTTCTTATATGCCTAAGATGGACTGGAAGTGGAAGAGAAACTTGACACAAGTAGGTGAAGGAGGAATATTAATTAAATGCTTAATTAATTAATATTAATTAAATGCTTCTAGGGGAATGACTTTACAAGTGTTATCAGCCAAAAATGATTTTTGAAATTCCTGCTCTATTCTCATAAATATGAGGAGGCTACTTAGTTGTGGATTCAACAGTTAGTGGTCTAGGGCTTTGCTATAATGAATGCAGTGTTAAAGCATCAGATCTGGAACATTAGGTGTTTAAATGTAACCAGCCAAATACTTTCTGGTTTGCATTTAATTTATATGGTAAGCTTAAATAAATAAAATTAGCTATTTCTCCTAGTTTTTAGGAGCCATCCAACAAAGTTGAAAGTCTTGTAAGCCTTTGAAAGTAATGCTCAGTGAATGACCAGTGTTCATATTCTCCAGATTAAGAGAGAAGTAAGCAGAATAGTTTGCTTTGGATGAACAGGTATTTTTCTACTTTAAAGCTTATTCACAAGAAACTATTTCAAGACAAGTACTTCTATACTGTACTTTTGTGTTAATTAACCTATAGCAAAAACATTTTACTGTACAGAAATACTTACGATTTTTTACCTGTTAGGCTTTAAACATGATTTTTTTTTCCCTTATGTTTTGAAATATCAGCTGAAGACCCCTATGGTTCTGAAAGTTCCTCTCAAAAGAGAAATCTAAAACATGGATTTATTTTGGATTGCTATCTGCTCATATCTGATACTATATGCCTGACAGCTATAAATACAATCAGTATTACCATAAATAGGAAATTTATATGCATTCTTTAAAGCCCCCAAAATATTAATGTATTAAATCTAAATTTAAAAATAAATATATTATGTATTGTAATAGAATAGCCAGTATATTTAAATCATTCATCAACTAAATTCCATGATTCGTATATTTTAGCTATATATTAAGAAATACAATATATTTTAGAAAAATATTAGAAATCTTATCTAGAAGTACTATTTTTAAAATGTTATATTCAGTGCTGTTTATACTTTACTATATTATGATACAGTATGTTTTTAGCTTTTCTTATATATAATTATAGTATTATTGTATTATAATTCCTATAAAATTACATAATGTAATGCAATATTATAATATTAAAATCTAATTTATTAAACACTGGTAGAGAGTCAAGGATAGTTCCTATTCCTCCTATGTATGGCCAAAAGCAACTGAGGCTAATCTATACACTGCCATAAAATTTTTTAGTTGTACTGTACACATTAAGATTGGATGTTTTTTATTGTCATTTTAATCTCTGGTACAAACTTTTGTGAATTATGATAAGCCTGGAGCTCTTGTTGTTAAACTTCTATTGCCTTTAAATTATGCTTGTTTCATATTTTCTCACTCATGTCAGCATTTAGCCATAAAACAGCAGTGAATGGGCTCCCCAGAGAACAAGGAAGCCTAGGGCCTTAACAAAGAATATTAGGAGTTGGTAAGACACGGTTGCTATAATCAGCATGTGTCTCCATATGAGCAAGCTTCTATTAACTGTAGTCATAGAGGGACACATCACAGAATCACAGAATATGTTGCACTGGAAGAGTCACTGAGTCCAACCCTTAGCCCTGCACAGGATCATCCCCAAGTGTTACTCCATGTGGTCGAGAGTATCATCCAAACATTTCTTGAACTCTGTCGGTCTTGGTGCTATGACCACTTCCCTGGGGAGCCTGTTCCAGTGCCCAACCACCCACTGGGTGAACCTTTTTATAGTATCTAACCTAAACTTCCTGAGACAAAGAAAAAAGACACCAGCTACAACCATACCCATGTCACAGACACACAAGTAAATGGATAGATGTTCTGAGCTTTGCACCACTAGAATAATGGTGCTATTAAGAAATGAAAAAAAAATAAAACAAAAAATTCAGTGTGAGTCTGTGGAGCCATGCAGTAAATATCTGAATTATTAAATTTGGAAAATGTGTTAAATCACCATAAAACCAAGTACGTATATGTGAAGGGAGAAGCAAAATAATCCAAAATTTCCTACAATTTTAGATAGTCCATGTTGTCTCCCTGTGACATTGCAACTTTAATACTCCTGGGTTAAGCAAACATCTTTCTCTCAGGGATGGTTTACTTCCTAGATTCCAGAGGGACAAAAAAAAATGTGGTTTCTTAAAAATGCTAAAAAGGAAAAAAAAATCCGGCAGGTTGGCAGGTGTGGGCTGAAGCCACTACCTTTGCCACCCTTGCACTAACATACTGGTTTCAGGGTAACAGCAGTCCTACATAATGGATGGTTTCCTGCTAGATGAGGGAGTTGGAAACTGATCCTTTGCCTTCTTGGGGATAATATGCATGGAATGCATCAAAGAGCTCTAGAACTGTCAATTGCAACAGATTTTTGAGGCCATGTTTTAGTAAAAGAGCAGCTTCAGGAATCCTGTTTCCATATGAAAAAAACCCCAAACCAAACCACAATCAGATCAGAAAATGTTGGTCTCATGTAATAAAAAATAAAATTAAAAAGCCATGACTGCTTAAACTGGGTTCTTTTAGCAGCTGAACTTTTTGCCAGATGGCATTTTATGAAGCATAATGCATCATCTGTTTTCTAGGGACAGGATAAATATGGTATAGCTATACAGTCAGCAGAAACAGATTTACATTTTTTGCCCTGATATCTTAACAGAAGCACATTTCTGGACATGTAGAATAAGTTGTTCAGTTGAATAATCCTGCCATGGACACATATGGTATAAATATTGTGGGTTTATGGACTGAACAGCATCCTTGAGTTTATTCATGGAGTCAATAGAGCATAATCCTCTTTGTCATTGCTTTTTCTCCCTATTGGACACAAAGTTTCCACAGAGATAACTAGGAAGTGTTGTTCTCTGTCCATTTTCCCTTTGTAAGTGAGAGAAGAGTTTCTCCTGGAGATCCTCTCATGTGTATTTTATGAGAGATTAGAGGAGTTCAAGGAAGCCTTTTATATTAAAAAAATGTGTCTTAATATACCTATTTGATGTCTTCATCACTTGAAGTACTAGTAGTTGTTTTATTTTCCTCACAAGATGAGAAGATTTGGTAATTCTTCACCACTACTTCATTCATTTTCCATTCATTTGGGGTGCTAGCTTCTCCAGGTCTTTCTGATTTTTCTCTACCTGTAAGTTAAATGTTACACTAATGCAGACAGGAATCTGCCGAAGTCACCATCGCCAAGTCTTCTTTTATACCAACACTGTTCTCTTGTTCAGAGACACTTAAAATTGTCACTTGTGTTATAGTAAAATGAGAATTAGAATTATTATCCCCAGAGCAGAACTGGAGTCACTTATTAAGAAAATTAATAATATAGGTGATAGAGAAAAAGCCATAGATAGAATGATATTGTAAAGGTCACTCACATGACATTGTCTAAAACAGAGCAGAGGTTTCCAGTAGTTCACTCTGAGAAAAATTAGTTTACACTAGAGTAAATAGATGCAAGGATTACTGGAATAATGAGATGAGATCATAATTGACTGGTTTTGAGCTATAACTGCAATCTATACATATACAAATGATGGAGGATATCTATCCAAACTAAGAGCAATTTTGATAGATGAGTAAATTAATATAACCAGCACATGAATACATTCAGACTGGAAAGGAGATTTTCCATCAATCATGCAGTGATATTCTACAGCAGCTTAATTCTCAGCAAAATATGAATTAAAAAATGTTGCTATATTCAAGCAAATATTTGATATATCCTGAAAAGCATTCCATACTGCAATTGTCATAAAGAGCATGGAACTGACTCAGTGGTTCAAAAGTAGTAGTATTATTATATTTACAGCCAAAATAATTATGAAAATAGTCTTCCTCAAGCACCTGGTTGAAAATTGAATTCTGACAATTTTTAGTGTATCAGGGGAACATTTATGAACTAAAACATTTGTCCATTTAGACTGGAAGTTTCATTTGTACATGCACATGTGTATGTATACATATATAATTGCAAGCAATACAACATGCTTGAAATGTCTTCATCAGAGAAGTAATTAACCAAAATAAACTGTTGAAATTTTGATTGTTATAATATGCTGACCTTTGTTTTGTATTAATACTCAGCTAGGTTAACACAATGAGAAATTCGTATCCTCAAAGAGAACTTTGTGTGAATAAATGAGATGATAATATCCTTAAGAAATTCCATACATAAGAAATGGATTATGAAGGAATCTGTTAAATATAGATGGAAATATTTTTATGTATGTTTGTGTATATATATATTGTCAGTTTGCAGTTTTGTAGGTTAAAATTTCAAACTAAAGAAAACAAAAGGCGCAGCTATAAAACATTTAGTTTCATAGGTGTTACAGATGATTACTGTGGATAACTATGTGTAATAAAGGTATATATTATATATTTTATTTGCATCTTTACGCAGTATATTGATTGATTCAATATACAATATTATGGTAGAACTATTATAGAAGATGCAGTATTTTAGGAATTAGTGATCTCAGTCAAGACATATCTCCAATGCACAGAAAGAGATAACACTTCAAAATGTCAAGACAAGAAACATAGCTCTGTTTTTTACACTAAGTAAATGACATCATGATTTAGAAGTGAGATTGAACCATCCCATGGAGGAGAATTTTGTATAGTATGCTTTGTGTGTCGACCAGAAATCTGTAGAAAGCTTCATGAAAGTGAGGTTCCCAACTTCTGAGGGGATGTAAGGTGTGTTGACCATCTACATTTCTCTCTATTTCTATCATATTATTATTATTAAAGGAATTTTAGTATGCTGTAGTGCTTTCTTTATTGAGATCTGCAGAGAAACTTGCACACTCTCCAGTGTCCAGATATCCTTTATTTCTTTTGCATAAGAATCTTAAGGTAAAAGAATATTTCTTTTGATTCACAGAAGTTAATTTTTCTTGATATATTTGCATTTTAGTTTCTTGCATGTGATATTGAATCAGATACTTCTAGTTCTTTTTCTGTAATAAGTAAGTTGCTGACACTCCACTTCATACATGTGGTACATAATTTAATTGGAAAAACAGGAAATGAAGCATGAACTGCAGAATAAAAATGCATTGTGAAGGAAATAATGCTAAGTTCCACAGTAGCTAGGTAGATCAAATTCATAGATCGTTCGTTTCATTGTTTGTTTGTTTCTTTTGTTTGGTTGCTTTTCTTCCTTGTTTCAAATTGTGACTTGTTCTGTGTGTTTCTTTTATCTTTACAATTTCTTTTTTTTTTTTCTTCTAATTAATCTGTCACAATTCTTCTTATTTAACATCTCAGAAAGTTTTCTTTCTTACTCCTAATCTTTTCATTCAGTTAAAATCAGCATCAATCATATGTGCACCAACTGATGAGCATGAGAGAATGTGCTTGATAGCTCTGTTTTGCCATAAGAAGCGTGACATGCCCCACTTTGCTATTTAAACAGCAATTTTCTCTTTTACAATGTCAATGGAAAATGCTATGATCTGACTGACAAGTTTTGCATATATGCACCACACTTTTTCCCATTTATTAAAAATATACCAATATTTATTTTAAACATAAGATGAAAATCCAGATTTTTTTTTCCTTGTTACAGAGCTTTCATAAACAGGATTAATAACTCAGTTTCCTTTAACTTTTATCTTATTATGAAGACTGGTTTAGAAACTTCAGGGAAAAAAATAGGAAAGAAATAGGATTTAGAAATAAAATTACTTCACAATGCAAAATGTAATCTATTTTGACCATAGATAACTAAATATGTTTTCTGTTCTTATGGTACTTAAAGGACTCATCTATTGGTTTCAAGGATTGAAGAAGTTAATACTATGAGTAGGATTTAAAACCTCAAAAAGCAGTTTTCCCCACAGGAGATTGGATGCATTTTGAAGCATACTTTTAACAATACACAATATACTACTAAAAAAAATTAAAATAGAGTAACATGAAGAGTTGAAGTACTCAAATTCTATACCTTAATAAGCAGATTCTCCATTGCTTACAGATATTCAGGAATGATTTACAATTTACCGTTGACATTTTCTTGGTCCTCCCAATTTTAGACGTTTATGACAGAAAAGTCATTCCTTTTGTGATATATTTTATGTGTGAAAGTAAAAAATGTTCAAAGACAAGTACCTTCACAAAATCACTAAATTACTAGTGTTTTAAGGGACCTCTGGAGATCATCAAGTCCAACCCCACTGCCAAGGCCAGGTCACCTAGATCAGATTACAAAGGAAATTGTCCAGGTGGATTTTGAATATCTCCAGAGAAGGGAACTCTATGACCTCCCAGGGCAGCCTATTCCAGTGCTCTGCCATCTTCAGTGTAAAGTAGATTAGTTTGTGGCAATCACTCCTTGTCCTGTCGCTGGGCATAATTGAACACTCTCATTTGAGATATTTATGTGTATTGATGGGAGAGATTCTCCCTCAGTCTTCTCTTTTCTAGACTAAACAGGCCCAGCTTCCTCAGTCTTGATCATGTGCAAATGCATTTACACTGTAGTTTAGGTGCCAAATTTGCCTGTGATAACAATGTTCATCCACACTTATTATTCTTGTTTGTATCATCAAACAGTCTTAGAGAACTGTCATAATTCTTCAGGAAAATATTAAAACTGAAAATGAGCTCCAGATATCTGCCTACTCTACTAGAGCAGAGGTAGTCCAAACTAAAATCACTTAAATGATAAAAACATGGCTTTTCTGTTGTTAGCTATAGCCATTTTACTGAAGAGATCTTCAGTACTGCTGTTGTGGCATCCTTACTTCATGATTTTACATGGGTTTAGGCTTAGCCAAGTATAAATTATTACTAACAATAATTTTTTTTAATCTGAATTTACAAAATGCCTATTCACTAAATGGAATACATGAAGAAAGACAATCATTGTTAAAGAAATAAAGGCAAAATTGTTAACTTGTTATTCTTATATTTTAGATTAATTCAAAATGGAAACATAGATTAAAAAATGTCTTTTTTAAGCAGAGAAAATAAACAATCATCTTTTACATAATACACAAAATTAATCTTGGGTTCCATAAGATATTCTGACACTCAACATCGCCAAAAGCAAATTGTGTTTGACTTGTCAGGTGGCCTTCTGCCATGGAGAGTCTACATCAATGGACAAGGAAAGCTCTATGGAACATTTGGACATCTGGAAGTCCTTTGATCTGGTGTACCATAGCATTTTACGTGCTAAGTTGGAGAGACATGGATTTGGTGGATGGAAGACTGATAATGAATTTGCTGGACAGTTATCTCCAAAATGTTAGTCGATGGTTCAAGAAACAAGGAAAATGAACTTTTAGCAGGATCTTTGTGACAGAATAAGGGGTAATGATTTTAAACTGAAAGACAGTAAGTTTGGACTGAAAAAAAAATAAAAAATAGAGGATGAGGGTGGTAAGACACTACAAGAGAAATTGTGGACAGTATACAGAGTCAAGCTCTATGAGGTTTTGAGCAACCTGATCTTGTGAATGGGCTCTTTGAAACTAGGTGATCTTTAAAGGTCCCTTGCAACCCAGGCTATTGTGATTCTGTTTCTGTGACTGATGCATATATTTCTATATATATGCACAGATATATATATTCACTATATGCTAAAAAATACATTTCATAAGGAACAGTTTTTACTTAATTCAGTATTCTTGATTTATTTCTTTTTTCAAATAGTCTTTTCTTTTTAGTATAAAATTAAATGAGATAATTATCTTTTGGTGTTATAATACTGCAAAGACAAAACACAGCAACACTGAAGCATAAATGTGTAAACTCTGTGATTTAAGTAGTTCATCAGTTGTAAGTATGAAAATCAAGTTACTTCTATAGTTATAACTGGACTACAGCTGGTTATCAGGGCTATGTCTGTGTACACATCCCCAGTATTTCAGTTGTTAGTTCTCTGAGTGGTCCAGGACCTCCTCAAAAGGTGATCTACAAATATGATAGCTGGTTTGAGAGAGGGCGTGCTTTGAAACTCAGTGACTGACCTGATCTACACCATCAAATACTTCACTGACTGTTGAAGAACCCCCACAAAGAGGAAATAGGGAACTGGACACAGTGCATCAGCTGTTCATTTAAGATAGAATATGGTCAAATATAAGTCATGTATATGTTTTCGAGAACCATGATTTATATGTGCATATCTCACATATATTAAAAATAACTATGCTATATCCTTCCTTTAAGCAATCATTATGAAACTATTATATTTTAATAAAAAGATTTCCTTGTAACCTCAGTGAGACACCAATTTTATTTTGAACAGCCAACATAACTTCACTTTTCTGAAAAACTCCTAGTCTCTCCAGCCATTCTATTTTCTGTATGGCATTTAAATGTTTCTCACTTATTTCTAGGAATTCCCTTTCTATGTCAAGAGAATAACTTGCTGTAGAACCGATGATTTATATGAATCGTTTACCTTTTGTACTGCAAAGGCAAAAAGGTGAACTAATTAGTACTGAAGCTTACTGCATATTAGGAACTAGACAGGTCTATGCTCTGAGGTATTGCTATAGTGACAGACTCAGATGTTGTGCTTTGTTTTTACTTGCTAACTGTCTGAATAGGACACAAATGAGCTTTCATACGCATGAGACATCCCCTACCATGGCTACTGTTTACTATGTGTAAGTATGGTATTCGGAATTATGTCTGACAACTCAGTTCAATATTATGCAAAATCATTTTCTTTAAATCACTTTTTTAGCACAATTATTTGAATACAATAGTAAATTGAGATTCAAATATAAATGTAGCTTAATTATTGTAACTATATTGACTTATGACATGAAAATACTCAACATCGAAACATGTAGCTTCTGTCTGCTCCTTTCTTGCCTTGCTCTATACCCTCATTTTAGAAAGACAGTTGACACAGTCTCCAGTTATCTCCTTATCACCAAATTGGAGAGATATAGCCTGGATAAGTGGATGATGTGGAAAAGCAGTTGTATTGCTGGGCTCAAAGAATGATCTTTAAAGGTATAAAGTCCAGGAAATTATGAGAAACTAGCCCTTCAGGGATCAATGTCTATTATCTTCATCAACAATCTAGGCAGTGGGATGGAGTGCATTCTCAGCAACTTTGTGAACAAGGCACAGAGAAGAGAGATTCTTAACAGAAGATCAATAAGAAGCAATGGACAGATGTTGGAATATGAAGCATGTTTTACTACAAGGGTTCTCAAACAGGGTCATGTTGCTCAGAAAGTTCCTGGGGTACCTTTTCTTTGAGATGTTCAGGACTGTACTAGACAGTCCTGAACAACCTGAATTCATTTGACCTGCTTTGAGCAAGTTTGGACTAGAGAACTCCAAGGGTCCTTTCTGATTACCAATATCCTGTGGCAAATACATAGCATTCTGTAGTTCCACCCCCAAAATTTTGAGCATGAGTCCTCTGAGAAGGATCCACAGGTGCCTGCCATGAATACTCCTCTTGTCAAAGTACAAATCATGGGGTTCTATCCCTCTCAGTGGCACCCATATCACTGGAACCACAGTACACTGGCATTGTTAGCCTGGGGACCTCAGGGAATGGACACATCACACCAGAAAGGAGAAACTACTGTTATGCGCTTTTTTTCTATTAGAAATTTAATGCTAGTAATAATGAGCTATTCCATATATATTCAGCATGTGAATATTAGTATTATTGTAGTAGTACTACTATGTGCTCCATTTTTTTTTTTTTGGATTGTTGAGATTTTAACAGGGTTGACCAGATATTCCAATTTCTAGTAAAGGAAGTGTTCCTTTTTTGATGATAACAAGATTTTATCTTAACAATAGAGGGTTTTATTAGTTCCACCTCTGTGACCTATGCAAGAAGAAGTCAGGTCTGCAGTTAAAGCCTTATTTTTGCCTGAGTTACAGTCATATTACAGTCATATTTAATTTTAGCCATGGAAGGATCAGGAGAGCTCTTTATTAATGTCAAAATCATATACTGACATTCTAGTAGTTCATTTGATCTGATAATGCCGATATTCTCAATTCTCACAAAATGAGAGTTAATGTCTGTAAGTTCCTTGAATAGTCATATAATGAAACTGTCCATACTATCAATGGAAACAGAATGATTTCCAAACACTCTGAAAGAGTTTTGGAAAGCAGCAGGAACTTTTTATGCAGTAATACAGAAGCTACTATTGGAATACTAAATTCACTTCAAGAGCAGTAAAAATGTAATATAATAATGATCTGAATTCTAGGAATTTTGTACATGAGAAGCTTATGAAACATTTTAAAATATTACTTGTATTTAAAAATTGAGTGTATCATAAAAAAATCTGCAAATAAGTGTTATCTCAAATTTGTAATTATCAGTTGAAAACAAAAGCAAAATAAACCAGACAAGATATGCTGCATAACTTATTGCAGCAAAGATCATTGAATGAATCTATCTGAGGACACAATATGTTAAAAAATTCCCTCTACATAACATCCTTCATTAGATACCCAGACGTGAATGACTCTGAAAATTGCACAATGCCTCAAGTTGAAGTTTCAGGCTTGACATAGGGAATTTTCTGGAAGGGATTCTTTGTTTTCTGTCATTAAATGGGGGGGGAGGAACAATAAGAGTGGTTCTCATTATTTTAAGATGCTTTACATATGCACAGATCTTATTGATTTGAAATATTCAAATTTAACCAAGTAATTAGATCTAATGTCAGCTAAAAAAAGAAAAAAAGAAAATTATTTAAATGAGAAATAGCATTTAATTTCAAAATAACAGAATTATTATGCTTACATTTGTTTCCTAGTGTTCTATTCCAGAAATGTACATTTGACATATTTTTCTGATAAGTAAAGATACTGTTTTGTTTTTTTCTTATAATACCCCAAGCTGAATAGCTGCACTGATAGACATGTATTAACCAGTAGGTGAAATCAGAAAAATGTACTATTTTTATCTTGCACTATCTTGCTCTTTTTTTTCTTTTGATTGTCTTTCCCTAGTTGTTTGAAAAATCAGTTTAAAAAAACCCAAATTACCCTAGCAAACGTCTTATAGACAAGTACTGCTTTTTGTTACAGTAAATACTGACAGTTGGCAAAATTCTACTGTAATTGCTATGCAGCAAAGTCTAGCAATCAAGTTTCAATTATGCAAATGTCACACAGGGACATTACTGGATTGTATTAGCTGTGGATGCCTTACCAAAAACAGAGCACATAAAATTCTATGTACATTGAAGTATGGTTATTTAATAATACAATATAATGTGAATGTACATTTTTACCAACTGTAGCATAATGACTGCTCTAAAAAGTTAACAGAACTGTTTATGGAATTAACAAGAATTACACAAGTATTTAATGTCTCATTGTATATTCCTCTGTGTGAAGAAATACAAGCTTAAGTTTTTTGTATCTTAAGTGATTTTGTTGAATCATTCAGCTTACCTCTTAAGATTTTTTGTTATCAGAACTTCTTATTTACATCTTTATATTGACCTTTGGCTTATTTTATTGCTTAGGGTTTTTTATCAGAAAATTCAGCATTTGCCCCATTGCATAAGTGATGAGTATTATTCAGGATCGTTTCAGTGATTTAAAACATCATTCATTGTGAAAATAGGCTGTAGTTTTCAGTTATTCATACGTAAATCAGTCTTTTATTTTAAAAAGCCTGAAACTACATTGATTTTATTTGTAAGTTCTGTTTATCTCCTTTCCCACTCTCTTTCAAGAGGCTTCAGTGCTTCTTCATTAAAGTCTCTGACAAGTGGTAGAAAAAGAAGTCTGTAAAGCAACCATACAGGCAAGTTTCAACTTTCATACTTTCAGGAAAGCAAGAAAAACAGTAAACTTAGATGTTTCAATATTATCCCAAATGTGATAAAAATATGGTTATAAGATCAGTTATGGCATAACATATTTTTTCATATATGGTAAAAAAAAATCTATATATTAGGAGCCAAGAGCGCTAGGAAGTTCTGCAGCTCTACCCCAATGACAGATTTCTGAGGAATCTATTGTAAGTGCCAATTTTTGTCATCACTCCCAACAGATTAGATTTATAGACGCTGTAATATGGAGTTTGATTTATGAGCTGAGAGAGTGCAGCATAAGCACGTATGTGTAAAGCTGAACATTGTTACCTAACATTATGATCCTAATAATGATAGTGCGTAAATTCTCCAGGTGTTTACATATTTGTAGTAAAGCACATTGTAGTCCTGTTTGTTGCATATTAGAATATTAACATGACTGTGACAGTATGATACACTGTCCTTGGCATTTCACTACCTACTTGTTTACAGGATCTAATCCAGAAAAAAACTTGTAAAGCACGTCCATTCACCAGAGAAATTCTATTTAGAAAATACACTGTTTTTCTGTCTTTTATTTTTTTCCCTGTATGCAGAAGTGAAATATTTGCTTGAGATATAGAAGACATGAATCAAAGTTTGTGCTGATTAATTGGCTCTACTCGAAGGAGTCCAAAGGTGTCCCACCTTTTTAATGTTGCTGACTGTAGGTTCTGGATTAAGTATTTAATTTGGTTTTATGTTTAGTGAATAACTTATCCTAATCTTTATCATTCAGCACACCATTCTTTTAGTTAGTCTATCCAGAAGAATAGATTTTATTTTCCCTTCTTTGATTCTGAGAACTCTTTATAAATTATAAATGTAGTATATGCACTACTCTTGATCTGTGGCATTTTTGGTTATGTATTATATAGCATTCGAATAGCTTTTTCTTCGACATTTACAAGTAGAGATTGCATAAGTATAAAGTGAGGAAAAGAGTTAATGCTGATGCCTGATAAAATGCCTTGCTTAATATTTGCTTTTTTTCTTTTGTATTACACTTTCCCCTAATGTTCCTCTTTCCTCTTCTTTAAAGTTTTGAATTATAAAGAGCATTCAGTATAAATATATTTACCTGAAATCCGGAAGTATATGACATTAAAAATTTAGAAATAATCAGATCCTCTGGACTTTTTATGTGGATGATAAAATGTTGAATTAAAATATATTTAATTTTAAAATAATTATGTGTGTTTCTGAACATAAAGAAAAACATAAAACTCAAGGAAACACTTCTAATTTACTGGAAGAAAGGAAGTGAGTCTGTTTATGGAGACTATTCGGTCCTTCAGATGTACAACAAACGTAAGTGGAGCTTTTGGCTGCTTCTATCTCTCCGCACCTCTCAGTTCCAGCCTATGCCTGTCCCATTTTGGGGTGATTTTCTCTGCTTTTGTTTGTTTGTTTGTTTTGTTTTGTTTGATTTTTAAAAACCAGTATCAGAAATTCCAGGCAGTTTCTTCTTTTTCCTGCTAGGATGCCTGACTATTTCATAGCGTATGAGCAAGATCTCCAAGCAAAATTCATGATGTTGGTCACCCTGCCTCTTTGAAGCTCGCTTTTATGGCATTTGGTGCCCAGCCCATTTTGAAAAGCAAGATGGAGAATTCTCTCTATACTATTTTTTATTACTTTGGAAATGTCTTATCCTCAGTTCAACTCTTTCTAATTACCTGCATTTGACAATCAGAACAGCACCTTACCATAGCATACATTGGCCTGCTGCCAAAACTGGAGGAAAGAAGGCACAATGCCTGTCAATTATGATTTCCTCTGCATTTTGTTGATGAAGCAACTGTCCAAACACTTTCTGAACTAATCCACTGAGATTATCTTCTTTTGAATTTTCTCTTCATTCTTTAATTTATATCTCTCCTCAGTGTAAGTTTTCAATGTTATCCACTTTTTATACAATACTTTAGTTTAGTAGAATATTCCAGATTCAAGCACCTTTTACTTTTTTCCCAAGTTGCAAAAATGTATGAAAAATATGTTTCTTCTGCATTTTTTTGCTAAACCTTTAGAGATAAAGCCAGGCCTTCTACCCCACCACCAACCTGATCTTTTACCTTGGCAATTATCCTTGACACTATTTTTAAAAGAAATTTAAGTTTATATCATTGTTGCCAGGTTTACAAAAAAGTTCTTTACTCCTAGAAGCTTTGATTCTATCACAACAGTGTTCAGTTGAAAACAAGTCTGTCTTTCAAAAAGAACATATCTATAAAAGGTGGACAAAATTTTGATCTGCCTCCTGTTTTGGAATGTATGAAAGCAAAGGACCATAGAGACATCATTCACCTTTAAACGTCCTGGAGTAATTAAGTAAACAGCACAATGTTTCCAAATCTTAAAGAGAACCAAGTTAAAAATGAAAAAAACCCAAACAACAAGCAATGTTACAACAGAAACTATAAAAATAATCATCAGTAGAATTTAGATTTTGAAGGTTGTTGGCACATTGGTCACTTTAAAATTATTTTTCTGGTTTGAAGAACAGGTATAACAAGAAAACGTGTATTTCTTCAGAACTTCAAGTATCCTGCTGAGGAAGCTGGGGTTGTTTAGATCAGAGAAAAGGAACAGAGGAAACTTTATTGCATGTAGCAGTTGTAGCAAGGTGGGAGTTGGCCTCTTCTCCCAAGTACCTAGATATAGGATGAGAGGACATAGTCTCAAGCTGCACCAGGGCAAATTGAGGTCAGACATCAAGAATTTCTTCACGAAAAGGTTTGTTAAGCATTGTAATGGACTGCCCTGGGAGGTGATGGTGTCACCATCCCTAGAAGTGTTCAAGAAATTACTGAATTATGGTATTTATTACCATGGTTGAGAAAGCAGTTACTGGTGAAAGGTAGGACTCGTGATCTTGGAGTCTTTTCCAGTGTAACGGCTTCTGTTATTCTTTTTTGGTTTGGTTTGTTGTTTTGGTTTTTTTGTTTTTGTTTTTGTTTTGTTTTTTTTTTTAATAGTGCTTCCATTCTGGTGGACTGATAAAACACAGTTTTCAGCAAGTTCTGTCTCTTATGGGTGATTTGATTTTTATCACTGACTTGTGAAATTTGCTTTTTTGCTGTGGTACAAGCTTTTTATGACATAGGTTATAGGTTGCAAATTCTGGCTTGCAATGCTAATAATTTAGAAAAGGATGATTATGAAAGTTCTAGAGATACTGGGCTTGATAGGACTTATGCTGCTGAAACCTTTTTTTAGTTAAACAAGGAAAAATGCTTTCATTGAGAAGCAAGGATAAAATACAGCTTTCTTAGGAACCAGTGTTTTTCAAATATGAAGTGAATCACTGATAGTTACTCTGAATCTATTAAATTGCCCCAAGTAACTTGCGAAAGAACTGTATGAAAACCATGCATATATATTCATATACATCTGGTCTGAAATGCTAAAAAAAAACCAAAATCGTTTTGGGGTGAAAGGTACTGACAGGCACTGTTTCAGTATGTGGGATATTAAGTAAAGCTGTCCAGGTCAAAACTTTCCACTGGAAGAACAAATGAGGCACAGAAAATTATTATGGAAAGGCTCACTAAATCCCTTGTATCTACGTACAAGAAATTAAAATAGAAAATAAAAAGTACAAGTTAGTTCTTAACATATTTATATTCTTAAAATGTCTTTGGGGTGTGAGATCAAACTGTAATAGTAAAACAGTCAAAACCTGCTAGTTTGCTTTTCTGGGATGATGCGACCAGTAAGACCACTGTCAGCATATGGCTACCATCTGAGCTGGAAAGCAAAAAAATTAGGAAAACAAAAGCCCTTTGGGTGGGAATAAATGTACAGGCAATCAACATCTTGAATAAGGCTGAGATGCTGTGCATGACATGAAGAACAGGCTACCAGCCAAATGAGACATGCTGATGTGTTGGAGAGAGTGGGTTTTCATCAAATCTACAGTGCTTGCCTGTCACAGCTCGACTACAGTGTTTTGTGTGAGTTGGTATTCTGTGCAGAAATTGGATATGCTGTGGGAATAGAGATCATGGAAATCATAATTTACCCAGTATACTCATGCTCCATCATAAAAAAACCCCTAAATCATAGAATCATAAAATCATTTAGGTTGGAATGATGATTGATCTAAGATCATTAAGGTCAGCTGCTAACCTGACACTGTCAAGTCCATCATTAACCCTGTGTCCTTAAGTGCCACTGCTACAGGTCTTCTAAATAACAGCAGCGTTGATGACTCAACCACTTTCCTGGGCAGCCTGTTCCAATGCTTGACAACTGTTTCTGCAAAGAATTTTTCCTAATATCCAAAATTAAATCTTATGTGATTGAGTGTTCTGCAATTGGGTTCTGCCTTTGTGGTTAACTCAACCCTAACTTTCTCCATGGCACCTCTGCTTCTTGACTTTCTGGTTAAAAAAAGGAACATGTGATCAGAACAGTTTGCAGTGATGCAGCACTGTAATACAGCTTCGCCATTGCCAATGCTGGAAGTCTGCAAGGCCTCAGGGCTGGGGCTTATCAGGCCTGCTCTGTCTGAACTTTTGTTGACCTGCCTGCAAATTTGTTTTGCTTGATTTAACAATGACAGCAATTTCCCTATTTGATCAGGCCACTACTTCCAATTTGCTCTACTTTTGGAGCAGTACAACCATAGTTGCAAGAGGTAGTTATTCTGCATAGAATGACATATATACAGCTCCAACACAATGTCATAGCATGAAGAAATACAGAAATGGCAGGACAACAGAGACTTGGAGAAGTGAGGACACAGAACATCACAGAGAGGAGCTCAAGCAGAGCTGAGAAGAGACAAAAAACAGATCAGGCACTGGAGATACCACAACTAAGAACAATTCACCCATAGTCAATTAAAGAAATTCTGATATGAACCTGGAAAACATTGGGTTTAGGAGTTATAAGGAAAAGAACCCCCTACCTAATGCATGTAAAGGACATCATACATAGTGAATTTAAATGTAACATGGAGCAGCATACTATTGAAGAAAGAAAAAGGCTGTTAAAGTATGCTAGTAAACATATCATCATTACCCCAACTGATGCCTTAGAAAGAGGAAGGGAGACTCATCAACATGATTACAGTCCTTCCTGTAAAGGACTCCAGAGGTCCACAATTCACTGTCAACCTCTTTGTCTGCAGCATAGTCATGCTGGTCTCTTGTCTTCCTTTCCTAAAGAAAGGATTTTTGGATTTTATGTGGCTTGGAAGGAAAAAAGTGAATATAAGCCTGTAAAAATAGTTTAATCAATAACCACCATCAATAAATGTTCAGCAAGAAGTTTGAGATCTATATAAACACTACTTGAAATGAGATAGTAAAAGAAAGAAAAGAAGAAGGAAAGGGAAGGAAAAGGGAAGGAAAAGGGAAGGAAAAGGAAAGGAAAAGGAAAGGAAAGGAAAAGGAAAGGAAAAGGAAAGGAAAAGGAAAGGAAAAGGAAAGGAAAAGGGAAATTAAGTTGTTTAGTAGAACTAGTAGAAAAAGCCAAAGTGTTATGGTTTAGCTGTACATAGTCACTAGCACTAGTTGTGCATTGCCATAAAGATAGTTTAATAAGTTAAACAAAAGCCATGCAAGAAAGCACAGCAAAGCAATAAATTCATTCACCATTTCCATACAGGCAAGCAGGCGTTCACCCTTCTCCAGGACAGCAGGGCTCCAACATGCATATTGTTTACTTGGGAAGTCAAACACCATTACTCTGAACACACCCACTTCTGCTTCTTTCCCCAGCTGTATATGCTGACCATGACACCATATGGTATGGAATATCCCTTTGGTCAGTTGGGTTCAGCTGACCCAGCTGTGTCCCCTCCCAGCTCCTGCTGGTGGGGTGATGTGAGGAGCAGAAAAAGCCTTTACCTTGTGCAAGCACTGCTCAGCAATAATGAAAACTTCCGTGCGTTATCAACACCATTTTCATGACAAATCCAAAACATAACCCCATATTAGCTACTATGAAAAAAAATTAACTCAAGACTAGCATAAAAGCTTAATGGAATTAATGAACACATTAAATTAATAAAGAGCAAGGATGGTATTGACACTGAGATTGGATTTTTAAAAACTCATCTGTGTTCAATGCAATTAAGACCAGTGTAGATATGGATATTAGGTGCCGTAAGAGACTCTGTGGGAGACACAAAATATTTTAAGAGAACTTTTGAGGAAAATATATTTTGAATGGAGAATATTTGAATTGAAAATATTCAAAGGGTCAGTCAATTGGACTCCTGGGAACAGAGCAGAGCTGGCAGATTTATACAGACACTGCTCATACAGCATTAGACCTCTCTATGCCCAGGAATAAAAAAATCTGTAAAAAAGATGAGAGACTGGCATGGTTGAATCAAACTCTACTCATCAAAGATCAAGAGGAAAATGCACAGATAGTGGAAGTAAGGACAGGTAATCTGGAAAGGGTATATTGGGATGCTGATCATTTTTATAGGAATAGGTGGGGTCAGGAAGGGCAAGGAGTGACTAGAGCTGAACATGGTAAGGGGTGCAAAGAATTGTAAAGATTTATGTAGGAAGTTCAAAGAAAGCAGACACAGAAGCATCCCCACCACTCCCCCACACTCCACTCTGATGGGCACAACTGATAAACAACAAAGAGAAGGCTGAGATACTCGACAGCAATTTTTGCCTCAGTTTTCAATGGCGATATTTCTTCCCACACCTCTTGGGTGGATGAATTGCAAGATAGGGACCGGGGGAATAAAATTCCTCACACTTTAAGAAAAGATCAGGCTCTTGATCACTGGAACATGAACAAACATAAGTCTGATCACCTGATGAGATTCATCCCAGAGTCCTTAGGGAACTGTCGATGTAATTGCCAAGTCATTCTCCATCATATTTGAAAAATTATGCCAGTCAGTTTCGAGGTGACTGGAAAAAGGGAAAAATTGCACCCATCTTTAAAGGTAGGAAGTAGGACCCTGGAAACTACTTACTTGTAACCTTCATCTCTGTGTCTGGGCGCATGGAAGACAGGAAGGTGGTTCAAGACAGCCAGCACGGCCTCACCAAGGGCAGGTCCTGCCTAACCAGTGTAGTGACCTTCTATTATGGAGAGACTACATCAATGGACAAGGAAAGAGTTATGTAGTGTCTATGTGGAATTCTGTAGTGCCTTTGACAGAGTCCCCCACAACATTCTTCTCTCTAAACTGGATAGATACGGATTTGATGGGTGGACTGTCAAATGAACAAGGAATTGAACAATTGTGTGGTGGCATCCAGAGAGTAGCAGTCAACAGTGCAATATCAAGATAAAGATCTCTGAGAAGTGATATCCCTAAGGGATGTGTATTGGGAAAAGAACTATTTGATAGTTCATCAAGGAGATATTGGGATCATGTGTACTTGAGGCAACATCAAGCTGAGTGGTATAGTTGCCACACCATAAGGACGGAATGCCATTCAGAAGGACCTGAACAAGCTTGAGGAGTTTGCCTATTGTCCTGGTTTGAGGACAAAATATGATTTTATAAATTGTCAACACTAGATTAGAGAAACAAGAATTTTTATTACTAAAATATAATATATATATATATGAGGTAGCAAAAAAAAAATATAAAACTGAATTAAAAAATATTAAAAATACAAAGGGAAAACCCACAGACAAAACCCAACAATCACTTCCCAAACTAAACCCAAATAACCACACATGCAAATCTCATCCACATCAGGCAAAACAAAGAATAATAAAAAAACCCCCTCATTTTCCGTGTGCTAAAGTGCAGTTGGTTGAAATAAACAGCAGGGGGCGCTAGCGACCTCAGGAGGGACCGCTGCTGATGAAATGGACGTGTGTGCCTGTTGTCTGCCGCCGGCTAGTCTCTGGAAGAAAGCACCACAGGAGCAGAGATGACTGCTGGAGACGGGAAGGGGTCCAAGAGCTCAGCAAATGAACTACCAAAACTCGTGGCAGGAAAGCAGCAGATCTGAGGCAGAACGGGACCCAGCAAAAACACATGGTGGAATCAAGATGGCAGATGCTGGAACCCCGGGCAGTGAACGAGCATCTTCTCCTGTGGACTCCAGATGTGAAAAGAGAGAGAGACTGAGAATTCCTCTGGTTATATAGAGTTCTCAGGTTCTTCCAGAATTCCTTGGCTTTAGTGCCTGCGCACTTCCTTCCAGCCCGCCCCAAGAGGGGCATACCCACGCCTCACTGGACTCGCATTGGTCCCTCCTTCACCTGTCCTGCCCCGGCCCTGCCCTGGCTCCGCCTCCAGAGCCTCGCTGGCCAAAGCCGTGCGCCAAAGAAACATGGCGCTGCCTCGTGCTGCCACCATGCTGCCCACTGCTGTGGCTGCCGAGCATGGCCTTGGCCACCACCACCCGCGCCGACCCCCGACCAGGGAGCCTGGCCCAGCCCCACACGAGTGGCCCCCCAGCTCCCCCCGAAGAAGAAAACAGAGACCAAAAACAGGGAAAAACAGATGGGGGAAGGGTGGGAAAGGGAAGGGGAGGGGCAGGGAACAGGGAAGGGAGACAACCTTTTATTTAATCTGAGTAACAAAGAGAAAAAGTTTTAAAAAACACCTGCTAACCCACAACACCCATGGAAACCTCATGGGGTTCAACAAGATCAAGAGCAATGTGCTGCACATAGATCCAGTATTAATACCTGCTTGGGGATGAACAGAGAAGACTGAGAAGAGCTTGGTGGTGCTGGCGGATGAGAAGCTTGACATGAACTGACAGTGTGCATTTGCAGTCCAGGAAGCCAGTTGTGTCCTGGGCTGCATCAAAAGGAGTGGCCAGCAGGTCCAGGGAGGTTTCTGCTTCCCTACTCTGCTGTTATGGGATCCCACTTGTAAGACTCCAGCTCTGGAGTCTTAGTACAAGAAGGACATGTATGTGTTAAAGTGGGTCCAAAGGAGGGCCACAGAAATGACCAGAGGGATGGAGCATCCCTCCTGCAAGGTCAGGTTAAGGGAGTTGGAGTTGTTCAGTCTGGAGAAGAGAAGATTCTGGGGAGATGTTGTTGTGGCCTTTCAGTACTTAAAGGGTGCTTATAAAAACGATGGGGATACTCACTTTTTAGTATGGCCTAATGTGATAGGTCAAGGGGTTAATGGTTTTAAAGTGAAATTGGGTAGACATAGATCAGTTATAAGTAAGATGATTTTTTTTTTTTTTTTATGAGAGGGGTGTGAAACACTGGAAAAGCTTGCACAGGGAAATGGTAGATGCCCCATCCTGGAAACATTCAAGGTAAGGTTGGACAGGGGGTTGAGCAACCTGATCTAGTTGAAGATATCTCTGCTGATTGCAGGAGGATTTGGACTAGTTGGCCTTTAAAGGTCTTTTCAGACCCAAACTATTCAATGATACTGTGACTTTATGTTATAAGACAATTTTGGATACTTCAATGTGGCATTAGCTTAGTTATAGTCAAAGAGTATTTAATTATTTCCATTGTATTTAAATATTTAAAACAGAGTTATTTTTTATAGCAATCTAAAAATACTGAAGAATTGTTTGTACTCCCCCTTTATGTATATTTTTTTGTGTATTGCACAAAAATTTGGCTAGTATAAACCAAATTACATCCCCAGTCTCACAAAAAGCATCAAGAATCACTCTGACTACTCCAGAAGGTAGAATTAAGTTCTCTTGTTGAAATACAAACAGCACTAGCTATAAAAATGACAAACCCAACATCATTAAAAATAATGATTTCGTAGGTATGCAGTCATTTTCAATACATGGTTTTAAATAGATATTTTAAAAAAATAGAAAAAACTTCTCAATTCTTATTAAACTTCAATAATTTTTAAGCACCAATTCCCTTAAGGTTACTACAGAAAAATAGAGAAAAGAACTACAAAACATACCAGTTATTTCTAGCATAAACATGGCTACATTGAATATTAAATTTTTACAGCTCATAGTGGTTTCAATAAGCTCCCTAATAGGTATTCAGGCTTATCAACCTCTTTCCTAAGCCCCTATAAACCCAAATAATGCTTACTTTACTTGGCATAGTTTTTTTTTTTTTCCTTTTCATGGATTAGACTAGTTATAATTTAATTACCAAAAAAAACCCCAAACAAAACAAAACCAAACACAAAACAAAATAAAAAAAATCAAAACAAACAAGCAACAAGAAACAACCTCCCCAGAACACTATATAAATACCAACATCTAGATTAATGAGGATTAATGAAGATGGTAAGCAGAAATGTAAGAAAAACAACAATAAATGCAGTCGAAATTGTCATGTCTCTGATTTCTTTGTCTCCACACAGGTCTGCTCAATTTCCATGTCCAGGATGAATAGGAGACAAAATAATGGGCTTAAGTGCCACACTGGAGATTTTGATTGGACTTTAGGAAAAAAAAGCCTTTGTAGGCAGCCTGAAAATATAATTGATGACCATGATCTAGGTTAGTCTGATCATGTTATGAAGCAGAACTAGATGGTCTATAGTTCTTTTTCAGCTTGACTATACAATGCTGTGCCAGTTACCTTTGATCTGCTCAGTGCTGGCCTGGGAATGCCAGTTTCATGGGACAGCTGCAGATTAATCCATGAGAAATGTTGTTTCTTTGTTTGCTTGCTATTTAATTTCAGCCTTCTTTTGGAATAAACCCAGATTTTAGAAAGCTTCCCACGAAGTTCAAAACCTATTATTGAGTCAGATTTAGTGCAGAGCTTATGTTTGACACCTTCTGGGGCAGTGGCATTCCACAGTCTCATTACTTTTAGGTTTCAGAAACACTTTAGAAATCTTCCCAAGACCACAGTCGCCTTGACACTATTTTCTCAGCAGCTACAGAGCAAGTAGAACTCTTGTTTCTATTTAAGAACTTCAGAGATAGTGTGACAGGAAATCAAGAAGTTTATGATTAACAAAAGGTCATCTTAACCCCAGAAAAAGACAAACAAAACAAATCTACAACAGCCGTCCTTTGGTATTAGAGAAACACTCTTCAAAGTTATGTTCTTTTAAAAAACCGGAAAAATACAGGAAAACGGCAGTCGAATCAGAAGTTTATCCTGCTCTATGTTCTGAGAGTTAATGAAGGCCTAAGTTCTAGAAGCCATGCAACAATGTTGGTTCTGGTAGTGATGCATGTATCACTGAATTGGCTATTTTGCTAGGAAGAGTATAATCTTTAATTATTTTAAAGGGCTCTCTTATTTAATTTCAATCAGGAAAAAAAATCTATTTTTATTTTTACAAAACTCAGCTATAAAGACATTATAGAATTGATAAAAATCAAAATAATTAATTAGTTATGCCAAAGGCTTCACTTAGACAAAATAAATTGAAAAATGTTTATATAGATTGTATATGTACTTCTCAGACTTTATCAGAGAGATGAAAGAGAGTGCACAGAATAAACCTACATGCACAAAGTTCATTTGCAGGTATGCTGCTATCTGACTCATATGTCTGTTCACAGATGTAGTCTTTGTAAACTACTTATAGTCTATTTCTGTACATACAGATACATGTAGAGACAGAGATGAGTTGTGTTTTTTTCTAAGAAAACAATGACCTAATATCTTTCTAAGGCCCGTGATGAATGCTATTATGGCTAATTATTGCAATGTGCAGTCTGAATCAAGGCAGCAATTTGACACTTGGCTTTTGCATTCATCTTATTAGTCTTATATACCTATTTTTATCTTGGGGGCACTAATGCAAACAGGAAAATAAATATAAAGGAAGTTTAAATACAATCTGCCGTTCTAGCACAGAATGCTGTTTCTTAATCCAAAATGTTTAGCTCTATTAAAGAAGATATTATATCTTCTTTAATAATAAGCTCTTGCAGTGAATATTGGGAACAGAGTACCATTAAGAGCCTGTAGCAAAGAATGCAATGGCAAAAATATGTTCTTTAGTTTTGGCTTCAGGATGTGCAATAAGGGCAGATCCGGTTCTGATTCTGTGCAAAATGAATTGAAAGGAGTAGAGTGAAAAACCTGGTAGATTTTCCACTATTATGGGATTTTCACCTTTTTGCTTCTTTAGTCATCACAAGAAGGTGTTCAGAAGCAAGTAAGGAAAACTACTCCATTAGAAGCAGTTATTGTCTTAGAGGACGTTACACCATGAAAAGTTATCCAGCTTGCAGGTGGATATTATACACCTTTTTATATTCTGTAATACAAAAAACCTGGAGGCTTTATCCTCCAAGAGGGACCAAACAACTCCAAAGGCAGGCAGACAAATAGAACTAATCACAAAGGTAGGCCAGAGAGGGATCAGGAAAAGAACAGACTTCAGTTTTGCTTCAAAGATGATCCGTGTCACAGAGTTTCGAATCATCCAGGCATGCCCAGTTAAGGTCCAAGTTCTCGTAGAAGTCTTGTGCAATGAAATTAGTCTGTTTAGGAAAGTAAGAGTATCTATGGCACAAGAAGTTCTCAGAGAGAGGCTCCATTTTGGATAAAAATTAAGTTCTTTTTAGATCAAAAAGATCTAAGAGACTATAGAACATCACCAATTCAACCTGCCAATAGATGCTGTAATTTCTATTTTTTTTTCCTGAGGCAGTCAAGTATTGATAATGTTTTCTGTTCTTTCCGACCTTTTTTTTTTTTTTTTCCCCAAATTGCTTTCCTGTTCTTGGAGTTAGAATTGCTAACACTAGGTACTAATTTTTACTTTCTCACGATATTTTAGTCTTTACTACAAACCATTTTGTTTTTAAATGTCTTTAAACTATTCATTGTCTTTACAGTTCCTTGATTTTGCAATTAGGACGTGTCTGGTTGCTAGGTACTCAGCTGTACTTCAAAGATGCCAGCTGTACTTTTCAAGTGTGCTTCTGGTTTCCAGCTCCAGTTCCCAGGCTCACAGCTCTCAGCTTGATAATTTCTCTGTCAGTATTTCAGAAGGCATTTTCTCCTGCTCAGTAATTTTTTTCTGTTCTAACAAAGTTGCCTTTCTGTCTGCTCATTTCAGAGGGAGAGAGGGGAAGCAGATGTAACTCCGAGATCCGTATTATTTTTTTATCTGTGCTTTAGAACTATCTTTTCTATATGTGTCTGTATGTGTCTCAGTCCAAACAGCATTTATGACTCGTGACTGGGAAGAATGCATAAAAACACTTGACAAAATAAACAAGGATGACCCTGGATTTTATGCATCATTGTTTCATTGTGTTTGAAAGTCCTAACAGGTAGAGAAAGACTTAAATTTTTAGCCTATCTGTAAGTCATTATTCACTAGTTAACCATATTAAAATTTTATTGGAAAGAGAAGAAAAAAAAAATAATCTTTTTGGTTATCTCATGCTTTCTTCTGAGACATGAAAAATAACCATAAGGAAAGAGGAGGGTTGCGTTTTACTGTAGAGTAAAAAATGTGAATGGGAAAGACAGTGCAGCAGCACCCACATTTTTATGTTACTGAAAGTGGTCTTGTATAGCTGCCAGCAACTTCCCAGCAAATAGAAGGAATACGGTATACTTAAGCACACCATTAGTATGTTTATAATGCCATTTAGATTCTCAGTGATGTACTTAGCCTCAATATATGTCAATATTCCATTTTCTCTAAACTCTGAGTCAAAAGGCTTTTCAGAACTTTTGCTTAAGAATGTGTTTGTGTCTGAAATCTGCAATATCTTTTCCTCTAACGGAAATGCCGTTGTTATATTATGCAAATAAAAAAAGACTCTTCATGGACATTGCTTGCCTTCCAAAAAGGGAAGGCTACAAAAAAGAACAGTTAGTGATTATCAGTGTAGGTTTGATCTTTAAGAGAAAAAAAATCTGGTTTTGGCAAATATGTCATTAGCACGTCTTAGGACTAGTAGATGTATTAGTATTTCTTTAAGAGACAAAATTATAATGACAAGAAATCAAATTAATTCTCACTGGTGTGTGGAAGGAGTTAGGCCTTTTGTTCTCTGGAGAATTTGTTTTGCTTCATTTTCAGTTAATATTACGTGTGAAAAATTATTTTAAATTACATGTCTGCTTGCTAATTTGCAGAGGATACTAAATTGGATGGGAATGTTGATCTGCTGGAGAGTAGGAAGACTTTACAGAGATCTGCAGAGTTGGATCAGTGGGCCAAGGACAGTTGTATGAGGGTCAACAAGGCTAAGTGCCAGGTTCTGCACTTGAGTTACAACAACACCATACAATAGGCTTAGGGGTGGGCGGCTGGAAAGCAGCCTGGGTGAAGAGGACCTGGAGTTAATTGTTGACAACCAGATGAACACGAGCCAGCAGTGTGCCCTGGTGGCCAAGAAGGCCAATGGCATTCTGGCCTGTATCAAAAATAGTGTGGACAGTGATCATCCCCCCTGTACTCAGCATCAATGAGGGCACATATCAAGTCTTGTGTTCAGTTTTGGACCCCTCATTACAAGAAAGCTATTACGGTACTGCAGTGTGTCAGAGAAGGCAAGGAAGCTGGTGAAGGTTCTGGATTGCAAGTCATATGAGAAGCAGCTGAGGGAGCTAATGCTCTCTAGGCTGGAGAAAAGGAGGCTCAGGGGGAAAACTATCTCCATCCCTACAATTTTCTGAAAGGAGAGTTGGTCCCTTCTCTCAAATAACAAGTGACAAGATGACAGACAATGGAATCAGGTTGTGCCAGGGGAAGTTTAAGTTGGATATTAGGAAAAAAGTCTTCACTGCAAGTGTTGTCATTTGAAACAAGCTTCCTAGGAAAGTGGTTGAGCCATCACCCCTGGAGATGTTTTAAAAATATGTAGATGCAACACTTAGGGACATGGTGGACTAGTGGTGGACTTGGCAGTGTCAGGTTAATTGTTGGACTCAATGAACTTAAAGGTCTTTTCCCAGATAAATGATTCTATGATTCTTTCAGATAGGTCAAAATGTGAATATATTTGACAAATTCCAAAATTCTCTGATGAGCTTTGTGTACACTTGAGCTGCTAAAATGAACCAGTAGGCTATATGTAATTTTATTTATGTTTAATGCAGATCTCACCTCTCATGCATTAGAGTTTGGAAGTACATTACAACCTTATTTGTATCACTCATTCTCAAAGAATTAGAGAATATATTTTTGGCATCAATATTACTTATAGCAATGTTCTCTGAAGGTTAATTATTTGTGGAAATAGCAATGATATCATTATTTATTCTGGGACTGGTTCCACCACTTTTCTTCCTTCAGAGCTGATTATAGACAGAAGCCCCAATAAACTAGTTGAGTCCCTTATAAAAAGCATGGTATTTGCCTTAAAAAAGAATGGAAAAATCAAACTCTGCTGTCACAGTCCTTTGTGACTGTTTTGATTTCACCTCTTATTTGCCTACTTAATAGTTACACTTTCTACAGAAGATTCTACTGAAACATTCATACCACAGCCAGATGTGATTTTTTATGAATGCTACAAATGAGAAATACTAAAGCTACTTCTTGTCTTTCTTATCAGAAAGAGCAGGTTCAGCAGTACAAAAGATATTGTGAAGTATGTTGTTTTCAGTTCCTTTGAAATGCTTGTATCTTGTTCTGAGTCTCTTTAAGAAAATCACAATCTAAAAAAGCAAAGAAAAGGCAACAATTCCCTATCATGTTTTTATTAACATAGCATTAGACTTGAGTAGAAGTGTAAAGGACATAAACAGTTCTTGATGGAAGTAGAGAGCAAAAAATGGCAAGAAAGAGCAAAAATCTTTTAAGAAGATATTATTATAAGCCTTGTGTTTTATTTCTGGGTTTTTGTGTTTTTTTTTTCCTAAGCTAAATATTTTATATTTCACTTTTCCTTTGGATTCAACTGAAAGAAATAAGTTGCTGTCTTAATGGTATTACTAAACCCTGCAAATTATGCCATTATCAGGAAGCACTGGACACAACAAGGAACATTTCTGGTTATCAACATAGCCACTGAAGCCCGACAGCTGGAAGATTGGATTAGAATTTAGGCTCTATTAACTACATTCATAGTATTCATTTCCTATTTTGTAAAATAGAATCTCTGTATAGAACAGGAAATAATACATTAAGAAAGTGAATTTCAATGTGAATTCAAAGAGGTGCACATATTTTGAATAGCATTATATGTATTTGCATATATTCATATATATATATATCTCTTCTTGCATACATACCTAAATAATGATAAAATTCCCACTTCGATGCTTCAGCAAAAGTCTCTTATGATGGTGTTACCACTAGGGGGTGCAACAGGATGAGGAACGTAATAGAGATGGAACAGCAAAACAGCAAGTGTATTTTCTGGGGCTCTATAGACCACACTGTTGCAGCTAGGTGGTCTTCTGGTGCCACTGTCAGAGCTCCAGTGGTGCTGCCATGTGAGGAAGGCTGGGAGGAACCAGGAGGGGCAGCAGGTGGTGTTGTCTCGACCACTACGAGTCGGGGAAGAGAGTGAAACTTCCAGGAGTCTAACATTTATATACTGGCAATCCAGTGAGAATATGGGGTCTTCTTCCTGAGCAGGCTGTCCTCTCACTGGGTAGCTGTGGTCAGCACCGCCCCTTTCTGAGATTTTGGCACTCTGAGCAAGATGGTGCTTCCCTCTAAAAAGCCATATGTTTCAGACTCTGAGGCCCAGCGGCCACCATTGCTGCCAACTGCAGGGCACTCTTGGGGCCAGTGAGACTGCCCGCAAGGGCCCTGCTGCTTGCTGCTGGGGCGGACCACCTGTGGGGGTAGCCGTCACCACACTCTTCCCAGTAGTACAGGGAGGGGCCACGGGGCCGCAGCCACCCCCAGCAGGGCTCCTGCCAGCTGCCCCTAGGGAGTAACCGCCGCCCTATGCCTCCACAGCAGTGTGAGGCCGGCAGTGCTGGCTGCCCTTGCTGGGTGGGCACCAGCTGGCCCCTACGTGGCATGGCAGCCAACAACTCCACGCACACCAAGCACAGCAGACCATCCTGCCTGCACTGCTTTGCCGGTGCTTCGCCATGGGTACGAGCCAGAACTGTGCTGGGAAGCAGCCTTACTTTGCCACCACCCATTGCTCCATTGCCGCCAGCATCACCGGGCGGTGGGAGGATGAGTGGGGTGGCCACCCGTCTGCTTCGCCACAGGGGACGAGCCGGCTCTTGTGCTGCAATGACAAGAGAAACGGTGGCAGAGTGACACCGTGCAGCTGTCCGCCGTTACCAGGGGGTACCATCGGTCTCAGTCCAAGCCACCACAGCTGTGGAGAAGACACTCCTCTGCGCGTCGCTGCCCGAGGTCAGGGAAAACAGCTCCATGCCCGCTGCACCCCCAGTCCACACACTGATGGTGATGCGGGGAAAGAAAAACGGCAGGCACACAGGCTAGGGCTGCACATCTGAACGGCTGCCTAGCTCGGCAAGAAGCAGCAGGTGCATGAGGCCAGGGGCTTGCCCAGGTGAGAGGGGTCTGGCGTTGTGGGAAACCACAGGAAGGAGCTTGGCTCCAAACCAGTCCTGCCAAGCCTGAGATCCCTGGAACCAGGACCAGTCAACTCTGCTCTGTTCTCCGCTCCTGGGAATTTGGAGAAAGCACAAAAGAAAACAGTTTTAATGCTTCTCTCCCCCCTTTCCACCAAGAAAATGGGTCACCCTAACTTCAAACCTCTTACATCTCTGAATTTAACTGTTTATATGCTGATGAAAATTCCCTGCAGCCCTCTTTATTATCATTGTTATTATCCATATCTGTTAAACCTCATCAGAGTCTGATGCTAATGGTTAACATAGTTTTCTCTGGTAAATCTTTCTCTAAAACACTGTGAAAAATCAGTTGAGGAGTAAAGCTTCACCATCTCACGAAGCTGTGGTGGTTTGGCTGCCTTTTAGCATTCAGGGGGGCAG
>VXBA01004296.1:0-19965 GCA_013399895.1 Serilophus lunatus
TGCTTGCCCTGCCTGCGCGAACTACCGCGCTAACTGCCGTGCGAAGTGCCTCTCTGTGACCCTGTTTGCCTACTCCTGTTTGCCGTGCTCTCTATAAGCCCCTAAACCAGGGGTCCTCAACCTTTTTAAACAGGGGGCCGGTTCACTGTCTCTCAGATACTGTCGGGGGCTGGACTATAGTTTGAAAAAAAATGAACAAATTCCTATGCGCACTGCACACATTTTATTTGTAGTAGTGCACAAAAAAACAGGAAAACGAATGCAATATTTAAAATGAAGAACAATTGTAATCAACAAAAACAAATAATATTTCAATGTGAACTATGGGCCTGGTTTTGGCTAATGAGATGGTCACTGCTAGTCGTAGTGCGGGGAAGCCCGGGGGCGAGGCCTGCACTCCGCCTCCCCGCCCCGTCCTGCCATGCCGACCCCGCAGATAGCCGTCTGCCGGGACTGCGAAGGGACGGGGGCTGTCCCCGCCCGAAAGAAGATGGCAGACAGGACAGAGGCGGAGGGGTTCTGTAAATACCGGCGGGCCGGATTGAGGACCCTGGTGGGCCGTATCCGTCCCATGGGCCGTAGTTTGAGGACCCCTGCCCTAAGCCTTAAATATTGGAGCAAAGCCCTCGGCACCCGCTTCCTGCTTTCTGTCTCCGAGCCCAGAGACCACTGGGAAACGGAGTCCTCGCACTTTGCCTCAATTCAAAAAACCCTCGGCAAGCAAATGATCTCTAAGATTGCTTTCAACCCAAACCATTCTATGATTCTCTGGCTGTTCAGTAGCAGAGGTGATCTGGTTTGTCTTCAGAGGCAGAACTGCCTTGATTGTGCTGACCAGATTATTAGTGTATCCCCTAACACTGCTTATACAACTTATACACTGCTTATACACTACATATACAATGGAAGACGGACTTTGTTTCCCTAAATCCCCTGAAAAATAGGAGTGTCCGAACTTGTCAGAGCCTGTCTAACATGCACTGATACAAATGTGTTCCACTGGCAGGAGAAAGGGGTGGCAGAAAATCTAGTTGCAGGCACACTGGATCATTCTGGTAGTGTAATCTTCCCAGTGGTGGCAGTGCTGCCCCTCACACAAGAACCAGATAAGTTTTTTGTACTCCTTCTTGCTAGTTATGTACTTTGTTTATAATCATGAAGGCTGATTTTCCATGCAAGAAATACTTTCAAGAAAAAATATTCTGCCATTAATTATATGTATTCTTCCATAAGAACTTTACCTTGGTGTGGCCAAATTTGTATTGGTTATGGTCAACGTCAATGGAGGAAAGAAGCTTTTCTGAAGCCTTTTTGCTGTCAATGAATTGGCCTTCTGGAATCGCTGAGGCATTAAGGATCTTGTACCTATAGTGAGACAGGTTGAAAGAACTGGTTGCAAACAAGGTGATAAAAATAGGATCCATTGTATATTGCGAAATACATGGAAACAGAGCTATCTGAAAGCAGCTGAATATGTCATCTGAAATCTAGGCAGTGTGGCTGGCTGAACAGAACATCTGTTAGCTGAGTAAAAACACAGTGTGCTGTTAGATATAAAATTAAGGCACATACTTAAGTGTGTCATGCCTCTTCTCAATTTGTGTCATGGATCAGAGGAATGCTACTCAAATTAGAGTTGAATATGAATTAAAACAACTGACAAAAATCAGCTGTATTCAAAGGGATTGCAGATTTCGCACAGCTCACAATCTCCACAAGTCTTACCTCTGAATCCTTGAGTAGGCTGAAAATGACATGATACTATTCTGTAAATGCTAATAGCATTCTTAGCATTTTGCAAGGTAACTTAATGATTAAGGTAATCCTGTGTCATAAACGACATCACCTAATCCTTCTAAAGGTGTTTCTTCAGATACGTCAGTGTGGTTGTGTGACTGTACACTGGAGCACTTCTTATTCTCAAGTCTACTTTGAAAAAGAATGTAAAATCACAACAGTGATAATAATGCAGTGACTTTATTCTCTTTTTTAGGTTTCCATTGTCATTCCTAAAGCATTTTTTGATTCTGGACCAGGTTCATAATGGATGGATTCCTTCATCTGTCACACCAAATTAAGATTTGACAATTGAGACCAGCTAATCCTTTACTGAACATCAGGTTACAGGGCATTTTCAGAGAGATCTTGGGTCCTTTTCACAGCAGTGAAACAAGGAAGTTGCTACTGGTGCTACTGCTACTTTTAATTGTATCAGCAGCCAGTTCTGATATAGGACTTTATAGCAACTGAGCCCACACAAAGCAGTTTAGCTGTCCCCATTTTAAAGATGAGGAAAACAAGGCACAGGATGCAGGTGAGGTACAGAGTACTGGCAAAGCCTTGGGTTTCTGAATGCTCAGTCAGTGCGCTGTGAGTCAGTGCACAGTCAGCTGCACTGACGTGTGGATTTTGTATCTGTACTCTGGGAGACTTCAAAGAGCTGTCACTTTACTCATTACACTGCAAGTGTTTTGCATCTCTTTAAATCATTAGACATTGAGTTCAGTTTATAAATTATACTGGTTCTGATGTATCAAGAAATCCCTGGTCTGGTCAGAGAGGGAAACACTGGAGTGACCTCAGACAGTATTAATGACTTGGTCATTAACCTGGTCTAACTCAGAGGATGTCTCTCCACAATGTCACCTGACTTGTCACATGAGCTGTGTGTTTACTGAAGCCTTGTCTTAACAGACAGTAATAACTGAAGACCTACCGTTGCTTAAAGTCTGCATAAAGGATTCTGCTTGGAAACCCCTTCCTGCAAATTCGGATGCCTTCTAAAACCCCATTGCACCGCAGCTGATGCATCACCAAGTAATGGTCCATTTCACCTTAAAAAAAATACATCCATCATAATTATTCCCTTTTTCTTCCAAAGAATCTTCATATGTATTAGAATTCCAGAATGATGTCCCTTTTTTTCCCATAAAATTCAAACAACTCTTGATTAAAGATGCGAGAAGTGCAGACAGAACATGCCTTCAATTCATACAAGTTGCGGGGAGTTGCTCCATTGAATATTACTAAGAATGCAAGGGCTAGCAGTGCTTGTGAAAAGGCATAAGGCCTCATTTCTCAAAAATGGCAGGATAGTGCTTTAGGAGACCAGAATCTTCAACAGAATCAGCCTCCCCACTGGATGTAGGCAAAGGTGGCACTGTACTGAAGTGCCATCCAGACAATTGCCTCTTTGTGTTCTTCAAGATTTTACCTTGGATCTGCCATGCAAATATTGAGTATACTCAAACAGTTAGATTTTATAGCTAGATTCCCACACAGGACTGGAGAAGCAGGTTACTTGAAGCTCTTAGTTTTTCTGTGGAAGACAGTTGATTAAAAATGGAGGAATTAACTTCCTCATGCTAAAATATCTGTTTGGTATAATAATCAAATGTATTTCTATGTCTCATCCCCAAATATTACAAAGTACAACTGCCAGAATAAAACACTTGGAATCACTTTGTTATATAGAAATTTCCATCAGCTCCTAGAGACATTCGTTAATACAGAATACTCCGTATCTTTAACATTAACTTTTCAGTGTAATCAATAAAAGTTTACTCAAAGAATTTGTTAGATAATCAATCATAAGCAGCCTAAAACCAGCTAAAAATCAGAAGATGTCCACTTTTCCTTTCTTCACTTCACCATCTTTAATTTGAATCACACAGTACTACTTTTCTTTTAAAAGGCAAAAGTCAAGATTCCCTTTGAGTCACATCTGTCAAAACAACAAACCCAACAGTAAAATGACAGCCATGTCTGGCAACATAATTTTTTCAAATATGCTTTTCTATTTTAGTCAGTTTCCTTAATTCCCTCCTTGGACCTTCTTGACTCTCAAGGTCCCAGAGGGACTCCTCTTTCTTTTGGGCTTCATTTTCATTTGGACTTCATTTATAGTATGTGAAGTAAAACAGTTTCTTCTACAATGTGATTAATCTGATCTTAAAATAGATATATATAAGGGGCCAGAAGAGTCATACATTATAATGCCAACTTAAAAGGCCAGCTTCTCTCCACTGAACAAGAAAAGAGTTTGTATGGAGAGCTGAAATGTGGATGTTACATATGTGTCTGTTGCTTAAACTGTTCTTGTGATCTTTAGGGTTACACAGAGAGACATAAACAAGAAGGGTAAACATTCTGAAATTGTTCTTTTGTTTCCTGAGCTGATGCTAAGCTCATATTTCCTGGTATTCTTGTTGCATCCACTACATTCTAACAGTATCCACCTTATCATTCTACCAGTACCAGGCCTCATAATGATTAGACTCTTAAAACCCACCCTAGGAAACTCTTCCCAAGGACCTCAATTTATTGACCACATGACAATACTCTCAAACTTGACAGTTCTCGGAGAGTAAACTCATTGTGAGAGATTAATATTTAATTAAAAATTGGAAAAAAAAGTTAACTTTATATCAAAATGCTTTCCAAGTGCTAGTGGAATTCTACAAATGACACATGATTTCTTTGACAGCTCAGTAAATCAGATCCTAACACTAATCCTAATAGTTAGAAATTGGTAAGTGGTCTTGGGCTGAACCCAACAGTTCTGAATGAGACAGGATTCCCTTAAATTAGGCATTTGTTAGGGATTTTCTAATGCTGTTACCCACAACAGACAATTTTATCAGCTGGAATCAAGCCCATCTTTACCACTTTCAGTTCTGTAAACACACGAAGCAAAGATGGGTAAGTGTTGTGGACTATGTAATGATCAAAATTTTACTGTCACAGTAGACAACATGAGAAAGTTCCCTTGGTTATTGTCCTGTAGGGCAACCCTCACAAGGGCTTCACATGCAAAGGGAGCTGTTCAGAAGTTGGTGTAGAAGATAAGTAGGCCAATTCTGATCAGTCCTGTGTCTTCAGAGTATAATGATGGACTTACCAGGAGTCTTGGTCTCATTAGGAATCAGGCAACGCACAAAGTGAGGATGGGTGCTTCTCAGGTTAGTCATCAACTTGTTTAGATTTTCCTGTGATAGAACAAAACAAAGGTTTCAGCTTCAATCTACAAAGCCTTTGCATTCTTAGTTAAAGTATCAGGGAGTTATAGAATTACAGAATGGTTTGGATTGGAAGGGGCCTTCAAAAGTCATCATGCCAAACATCCCTGTTCTAGGCAGGGACATCTTCCACCTACCCCAGGTTGCTTTGAGCCCTGTCAAACCTGGCCTTAAACACTTCTAGGGATGAAACAGCCACAGCTTCACAGGGCAACCTGTGCCCGGGCCTCACCACATTAATAATTTTCTTCCTTTTACCCAGATTAAACCTACCAATTTAAAATTGTTGCTTTTTTCTCTGTCACTATAGGCCCTGGTAAAAAGTCTTTCTCTGTCCTTCTGATAAGCCCCTTTACATGCTGAAAAGCCAGAATAAGGTATCCCTGGAATCTTCTCTTCCCCAGACTGAGAAACTTCAACTCTCTCAGCTTTCATTATTGGACAGGTGTTCCAGCCCTCAGATAATTTTGTGGAAACATGGCTCCTATAAAAGGAAATTCACATACTCTGAACACAGCAGACACCGTCTGGAAAGAGCCCCCCTTCTTCTTAGCACCTTTTTTGCCACCACCAGCACTATCACCTGGGAAGAAGTGGATGTGAGATGAAGAGTTAGAATAAGCAGTATGCTTTGTAGACCTCACCGTGCTTTCTTTAGCCATGAGCCAATAAAATACTTAATTTTAAATACTGATACACTGCTGCATAAGAGTTTGGTGAACTGCTGCTGTCTAGTTGTTGTTCAGTGTACTGTGTATTTGTTCTCAAATGCAAGATTTAGTTTGAATTACAGTGTATATGCCTTTGGTGGTATGGAACAGTGTGGCCTGACATAAGTTTCCTAACATTGCACTCTGTGCTACTAGTCACATTGCTCTAACTATTACGCATAGCCTCATTTTAACTTGCCTTTTTTTTTTTTTAATTAGGTGAAATACCACAAGAATGTGACTCAGCAGTGGACATTCATTTATCAGTGAAGTGAATTCTTCTTTAGAAAAATCTCCTACTGCAATGTTCTAGGTGAAAAATACAGTCCTATCCTGTATTATGTCAGCCCTGAGAAAGGAAGCAAATTTTAGTCTCCGGAATACAGGCTCAAGCAGCTCAGAGTCTTTTCATATTTGCTATACCCTTGAAACCAATTAAATTTAAATGTAAATGGAATCTTTGTACTCTGAATGTCATCCCTTATCCAAAATTTTATCTGCACAATGTGGTCTCTGATTTTGAAAGCCTGAGGCTTTAAGGCTTGTTTTTTAGAATTTTAAACTACTTAGGTAGTTTTGTTTCTTTAGCAGGAGCTTGAAGTTAGCTTGGAAAATTTTTGTCTGAGAAACAGCAAAGCAAGTAGTAAACAATATCTTAGTATTTGGCTTTTCTTTAAACAATGGTAAAACTTTCTCAAAATATATCTGTGATTCTCACAAGTGGCTTGGAGCCTTACACGATGGCTTAAGATTTCTCGCACAACAGCAGCAACTTCCCCTTATCAACAAGTGCTCTGCAGATCATGTTTGGCAGAGCTTTTCTCATGCTTTTCTGAAAACCAATTCTAGACAGTATCAAAATAAAAGTGAAAGTTTCCCAAAACAAGTAGAGGTGACTTCATGCTTAATCTGAGCCAATGGAATAGTGAAAACAAGTGTAACTACCAATGAAATTGTAACGCACTGGTTTCTAAAAAGTATAAAAACTGTGAGTTCTCTCATTAAAATGTCTTCCTGCATCAACCTTTAGAATCCATGTTGTTACTACCTCTGCCGTGACTGCAATAGCACAGCCTTTGTTCTTACCCTCCTACTACTGATGATACCTGCAAGGTTCACAGTTGACTCATCCCCTCTATCTCCTAGGCCTTGCTCAGACACACTGTAGGTCAGCCAAGCTGTCTCCAGAAAAGCCTCCATGAACTGTTCTTTTGAGCGTCAAACCCTGCTGTCCATGTGCCTGATGGCTGACTTTACTACTACTGTACACTGCCTCTGCTTTTTATCCAGCATCCAGGCTGCCAGACTATTGGTTTTTGGTATTTTTTTAGAAATCTGGATGGCCATTTTTGGTAAAATGGTTGGACAACTTTTATTCTCTGTCTGATTTTGCCTCACAGAACCAGGACTGTTCAGATGGATTATGAAATAGTTCTTCCAGTTCACCTTAGGAAACAAAACTCTATCTCCAAAAACACCTATGTAGTGTCAGAGTAAATATTCAGGTAATTCACAACACAGTCAGTCAGGAAACATACACCTCCTGTCACTTGGGTTTAGATTTGCTGCACTTTACTTGTCTGCACCA
Organism: Serilophus lunatus; assembly: GCA_013399895.1. Classification (NCBI taxonomy): domain Eukaryota; kingdom Metazoa; phylum Chordata; class Aves; order Passeriformes; family Eurylaimidae; genus Serilophus; species Serilophus lunatus. The sequence goes on from VXBA01004296.1 coordinate 7,317, forward strand.
CAGTTGTTGTCTTAGCTTTGGTGTACTTGATTGCACACCGGAACAAGGTAACACTAGGGGATGGTAACCTAGACTATACCAAGAGAGGAGAAGCAGGAATGGACTTTAATTGATTCTTGCCTTATTGTCCATCACTGAAAAAAACACTTACTTGCTTCTGCACCAGCATAGTTAGAAAAAAGGAAGGACAGCAGCTTCAAGGATGATTTCTGGTACAGCCCCACAACAGTTTCATTCAGGGGGTCTTTGTTCTTATCAAGCCACCCAGAGATGTTGTAGTCCACTGTCCCAGCATAGTGCACCAGGGAGAAATGGGCCTCAGCCTTGCCTTTGACAGGTTTGGGCTTCTGGAAATTGTTGGACTTGCCCAGGTGCTGGTCATAGAGCTTGTTCTTGAAAGAGGTGTCAGTTGCCTTGGGGAACATGCACTCCTCTTCCAGGATGGAGAAGATGCCCATGGGCTGAGAGAAATACGAATACATGAAGAAAGTAAGGGGTGGAGAAGGGAGCCATTACTGCACGGGGTAAGACTTAAAGACAGTAATTAAAGGCACCAAATTGAGATGGTGTAGCCCCTCTATCTTCCACCCCAGCCATATTGTTGAAGACATCATTGTTTGTGCAGGGGCAGCCTGTCATTCCAAAAGCTTTGGTTTTATAAGCTGTGTCTTTTTGACATGAGAGAGCAATTCAATAACGATACGCCAATTTATCAAGAATTATTGGACTAAAATAAATTATAAAAGAAATGTGCCGTCCTACAATGGAAAGACTTCTTCTACCTTCTCAATGAGCTCAATGCAGGCAGCCAGGTCCATCCCAAAGTCAATGAACTCCCATTCAATTCCCTCCTTCTTGTACTCCTCCTGCTCCAGCACAAACATGTGGTGGTTGAAGAACTGTTGCAGTTTCTCGTTGGTGAAGTTGATGCACAGCTGCTCCAGGCTGTTGAACTGCAAATTCAAAATACAAAAAAAATGCCAGTTAGTTTCAAGCAGTTCTCAATTGGCAGGTGTACCTGCCTGTGTACTCACATCAAAGATCTCAAAGCCAGCAATGTCCAGGACACCAATAAAGTGCTGCCTGGGCTGCTTCGTATCCAGCTGTTGGTTGATGCGAACAACCATCCACAGGAACATCTTCTCATAGACTGATTTAGCCAGTGCACCCACTGAATTGTACACCTGTAAGAAGCACAGCCATGGCAGTAATGAATGCTGAGTTAGCTTTAAAGTTGAAAGAATTGTGTGAAGAAATTGAAAAGCTGATCAGATGTTAATGTACCTGTTGGACATTTTGTCCTTTAGTTACATATTCATTTCCAACTTTCACTCTGGGATAGCATAAAGCTTTTAGCAAATCAGCAGAATTCAGACCCATCAGGTAGGCAGCTTTGTCAGCCACTAGGATCAGAGACAGCAAACAATTTCAAAAGAGACAAGGAAAGTTGTTCTGGTCCTCTGGGATCTTTCTGTTACTTTTGATGCTACTCAGATGCACCTTCTGTCAAGAGAAACTCCTCTCCAGTCCCATGAAGATTATTCCCCCTATCCCAAAAGCTGCAGCACACTCCTATTCCATGCCTGTAGGGCTGCAGCAATGCTTAAGCTTTATGCCTTTCTGTTTCCTTGCAGAGCTTAAATTAAATTGTTTACTCTGTGGAACTTGCAACAAACTTTAAGAATTTAATTTCTGAAAGGGAAAATAGTTTTCAAAGTGTTGGCAACTTTATGGGTCTGTGTCACTAGCTCTCTCCTGGTGCATGTCACAAGCAAACTGCAGTAAGCTCTACCTTCTGTGCTGTCTGGCTCTGCCTGCTCCTCACGCTGCTTCTGCTTGAATTTCATGTTTCCGTAGTGCATGACAGCCCCTGTCAGCTTGTACATCCCCACCTTCTCATCAGGGCTGAAGCCCAGGATGTCCACAGCACTCTGCAGAGGCAACAGACAAGTTGGCAGTGCACAAAGGCTGAAATACAAGGTACAGGTGAGGTTTCTGTTCCTGCCTGCACTGAGCCTGTCCAGCACCGCCTCAGTCCCATGGCACTGGGATGTGGGTGCTGGACCTTGTGGCTGCTGGGCTGAACTCACGTCTGTCGCCATCAGCTCCTCGCTGTCATCAATACTGGCAACCGTGACTTCTCCTTGGCTCACGTAGGGGAAGTCATAGGGGTTGGTGGAGATAAGGAGCAGATCTGCAGGTATATGAGGCATCTTCAGTGGCACTGGGGCAGGTAACAGTGGAAAGAGAAAGCACTACCTGGGCCAAGCCTAGTACTGCTGGCACTCACCAATGAGCTCTGGCTTCTTGTTGGACATTATCTGGTAAAAAATATGATAGCTCCTTTCACTGGCCAGCTGAAAAGTCACTCTAGATTTCTCCAGGAGATCTAACCAAAAGAGAGATGTCATTCGTCTCCTGATAAATTTGAAGTTGCAAGTGCACAAATTCTGCTTTCACTAACTTGCACCAACTCACAGGTTTCGATATCAGCAGAGGCCAGTTTGCCAGTTGCTCCAAAGTGAATCCGGATGAATTTTCCCTGTCAGGCAGAGCAGATCAACCCCAATGATCATGACAATCAGTGAATGAGACTTGTATTAAATGTCTGCATTCCAACAAATCTGAAATGAACTCACAAAGCGTGAGGAATTGTCGTTCCTCACAGTCTTGGCGTTGCCAAAAGCCTCCAGCAGTGGGTTGGCCTGGATGATCTGATCTTCCAAAGTTCCCTAGTTACAGGAGAAAATGCTTCTTAATGAACTTTTCTACTAGTTAGCAACAAATATTGCAAAAGAGATATTGCAAACAGGTAATTTTCACACCTCATACATGATTTTAAACTAAAAGTTAGCAGTGATTTTAAGCACTCATCAGCCAATACTCATGGATATAGCTATTGATTTCAAAAAAAAGAGTGCTGAAAGATCTGTGTTTTGTTTGTTTGTTGTACCTGATATTACATGCTATCACATACAGAGTCACTGCAGGCGAACTCAGGGAGTTTGAAATCCGTATGAGAGATGTTTCCACATTCCTGTTCACAAAGGCCATGACGGCTAAAGAAAATGTAAAAATTCTGGAAATTTTTTTGGAGGTTATTTGAGCTCAGGACACACGGAAAGAGGTACAACCTTTGGTAGGAAGCATGTACCAAAGGAAAAGGTAAAGATTTGCAATCGCATTCAAACAACGGCAGCCTTTCAGGCTGCAGCAATACATCTCTCAGCATGCTTTGGAAAGAGTGGGACATGGACAAAGCCTGACACTCAAATGCCAAACTTAGATAAGCAGAGAACAGAGACTCTTTGATTTTTATTTTTTTTCCTGCCTGACTGCAGAAGGAATGATCAACATGTAAAATTTTGATAATGTATTGTATCTCTTCTAGTAACTGCAAAAATATGGGAGGAAAACAGCTTCTGTGGCATGATGTCTCTTGTTTTCTGTGTGATACAGTCCAGGAAGCAGAGTCACTGCTAGTGCTACAGGCACTAATGTCTCTAGGGAATTCATGCTTGATCCTACATAGTCAGGGCTTGAAAGTCTTGCCAGGGATAATTTCCAAAACAGATGGAAACAAAGAATGAGAAAAAAAAGCATAAATCAGTTTTTGATCCAGATGAAAGAGGAGCGGCACTGCTCCAGTTACTGCATCTCTGTGCGGATGGTGCTCAGTGGAGCCTTGAATATGTTGCAGTGGAGAGGAGTGCCGTTCTCAGCACTGTCTGCAGATGGCACAGCAGGTTTAAATTAGTTTTTATTAGTCCATCATGAAGATGGACCCTAGAAAATTAAGATAACACAGTAGCATATGAAGCCCTATATCTTTTTCTTTTAATAAAAAAAATCCTAAATCTATAGAGTAATGCTTTCTCACATGTATTTTTCAGCTTTCTGTGTGAACTTTGTCATTTAGGAGGAGAGGAGAGGAGAGGAGAGGAGAGGAGAGGAGAACCAGGAAACTACCATGAGAGCACTGTACATGGACAACAGCATGGAAGAAATGGCAATTCTTTACACAGGTTCACTCTGTAGGCCTGTCTACAGGCTGAATAGTGTTGGACGCTGAGGCTGTATTCTGGGGAAATGCTTTTAGATGATTCCTTTGTTCCTATACCCTTGCCTGGCATCTAATTTCAACCTGTGTCTATGATAGAATGCTGGGCTACACAGAATGATAACCTGAGTGTTTTAATGTTCTTATGAAGAGGCATATACTATTGTCACAGAGATTGGAATGCTAAAAAAAATAAATTAGAGTATTCTGTGAATTAGTTCAGAACAGGACAGAACAGGTAGCAACCTGCTGCCAGTGTGACAGCCATGTGATTTTCCTTAAATCACACCTGATCTGCACATTTCCCAGATGTCTCAAAGCTTTTCTGAGATCAATCCTGTGATAGTGAGCAGCTGATGAAAGATCAGCCCAGGAGATTCTAACATGGTGCTGATGGAAAGAGTGCTTGTGATGTACTTGCTTTGGCCATAACGTCCTGTCAATCACAGACACCTGCCTCTGAGTGCGAAAAGAATATTCAGCCTTGGAATCTCCTTAAGTTCCGCTATGCCCTTGGGTACTCAAATAGCATGCTGACACGTGTCATCCCCTTTGATGCACGTATCATCTCACAGCCTATGCTGGCACTCAGTTGTGCCACAAGGGTGTTTGTTGCTTGCTCTGCCCTGAGGAATGAAGTCTGTGCCTTGCAAATGCCCCAGTGGGCTCAGATTGCAGCAGCTGTTCTTTCTTTCCTGTAAGGATCCTTCTTGAGATTACTTTCTAACTGCCAGAGAAGTGGTCCCAGCTGTCCCAAATCTGTCTCTTTTCTCATGTTGCCTCTCAGGGCTGTTCTATTGACCACAGGCAGGAAAACAAGACAGTGGAAGCTACTACCTAATGCAATGATTCTCAACTCCAGCACAACCGCTCTGGAGTCCAGAGTTCCTGCACTTCCCCTGTCAGTAGAAATGAACAAAGGACCAGGAATGGCACAACCATATGCCAGTGGGAACTGACTTCTCTCTTTGCATTTGCAGCCTCTGAGGTGCTGTGGCTTCTCTCAGAGGGTACTGATTGAAAAGTACAGAGATGGACAGTCAGCACAGACAAAGCTGCACTCTAACGTTGTCTTCCTCTCCCTAGTGAAGACTCCTTTATGTAAGTGGAAACTGGAGAGAAACTGAGGCTTGGGCCTTCCCTACATTGACAAAATGGTTTTATAAGTAGAGTTGAGAGGAAGCTGGGTAGCAGGGTAAATGAGTAAAGGTGTGCTTGAACTATGCATCCCGAATGCCTTTTCAGTTGCAGTTTCTGCTTTTTGATTGTTCTGCAAACCCAAAATACACTTGGTGCTTTCTCCACTGCAGGCACAGTGTGGGCAAATACTAGAAGAGGGAGCTGATGTCATACCTGCATTTTGCCGGGCTGTGCATCTTTCTTTTTCTCACCAGTAACTGCAATTGTTGCAAAGTACTGGATGACACGCTTTGTGTTCACAGTCTTCCCTGCACCAGATTCTCCACTGTTGAAATAAAAATACTAATCATTACAGGAAACACTTTCCCTTCTCTGTCAGCTTTGGCACTGACACTAAGATATACTCACGTGATCAGGATTGACTGGTTGTGACGATCTGAAATCAAAATCACAGAAAGAGCCGTTCAAATGAGTTGTGGAGGGCTTCTGTTCCTCAGACACAGCTAACTGACTTCAAGGGAAAGAACTATATTCTGTCTGCATTTATCACTTTGCTATTAGGCAAACTCTGCATTAATGTGCATGTGGATTTTTTTTGTGCAGAAAGAGTGAAGCAACCCAAAATTTACCTTCAAGAAATGATTCTTTAAAGCTTCCCACTTACTACCTGTTTGTTTTTTTTGGTTTTTTTGTTAGTTTTTTAATGTATAGATCTTGTCTTAAATATTGTTTATTTGAAATCAGATTGTTTGCTGTGGGTTTTTCTTTAAATTCCTTATGAGGAGAGTGGGCACAAAGTCCCACAGCTGGGTACTGCTTTTCCTTCGTTATCAGACAGCCCAGAGATCGTTAAGATATCACAGGAAGTCTAATCTTGAGTTGTGCTGTAGAATTATGAGACCATGTAGTAGAACCTATGATGCTTGAACTATCAAATGTTCCTTGACCAAATAGACAGTCCTATGCATACCCGGTTTTTACACTCTTGCCAACTGACTCACCAGTCAGCATGAACTGATAGGCATTGTCAGAGATGGAGAAGATGTGTGGAGGGGCCTCCTGGCGCTTCTTGCCTCGGTAGCCAGACACCACCTCCGGGTTGTACACGGGCAGCCACTTGTAGGGGTTGACAGTGACGCAGAAGAGCCCCGAGTAGGTCTGTGAGGAAGGGAGACAGCACGCTGGCTTCCCCTGAGCCTGGCACAGCAGTTCCTCCAGCTGCCCAAAGGAAGCTGCTGCTGCCACTTACGTAGATCATCCAGGCTGCGTAACGCTCTTTGAGGTTGTACAGCACAGCGGGTTCGTGGAGGTGGGTCATCATGGCCATGTCCTCAATTTTATCAAATTTGGGAGGGTTCATGGGAAAGACTTCATCATCCTTTACAGTCACAGTCTGACAAAAACAAAGGAACAACAGGAGGAGAAATCTGAAATGGAACTCCCTGAACTGGATAATTACATATGAGTTACAGTTTGTATCACTTACTGTGTCATCATATTTTTTAACTGTGACTTTGCCAGCTTCTCTGCTCTGTATGGTACCTTTCACATACATTTGCTTATCATCCACTACAAAACAGGCTGCTTTAGCATCAAATGGGCGATTCTGGGCTTCAATCCTCTCCTTCTCCGACTTCCGTAGATAGGGAGCAGCTTCTCCAAAGATTGCCATCTCTGCATCTGAACTCATGGCTGCAGTTGCTCTGGAGGAATACAGAAAAACTTCAGAAGGTCTGTGCATTTTTAATTTATATTTATCCAGACAGTGGTTATGCTCAATGACTAATAGAAAGAGGAAGACTAATCAGGCACTTAACTTCTGTCCCAGTTTTAAGTATCCATTGGAGAAGTGCTAATGTAGACAGAGTTGTATTGTCTTTGAAGACAATCTCTTAAATGTGATCCCTGTGTGCTCAGGTAAGGACAGAGAAAATATCATGCTAGAAGTCATCATAAACTGATACTGTTCTGTCTTTACCTGCTACTCACAGAGCTGCACAGCCACATCCTTCTCAAAGTCACATACACAGAGCCACTGAGATTGTTTATTTAGAGATCTACAAATTTAGATGCAAGTAAGATCTGTAAATTGCACAGATTTGGTCTCAGGTGAGATTTCCAAGTAGAGGTATTATTAGCAACCTTCTGTTTTTATGTTGTGATACCAAACAGGGAAAGTTCGACTAGTTTTAGTCTATACCAAGCGCTAGAACAAATTGAAAGGCTCAGTCATCACTTATCTAAAGCCAAACATGTTTATTATATCACCCAAATACAAAACATCTTTTCAGATCTGTTGAAAAATTAGCCAATAAAGGAATATCATGTATGTCACAGATAATAATTAATAACATTGTGTTAGGTAAATAGCATAGTATCTAGGTAAATAAGTATATGATATAACATTTCAAAGAATTTCAATTACAAAATACCTTTTAGCTTTAACATATTATATAGACTAGGATTGGTTATGAATCATTGGTTATCACATCATTAAATCATTAATGTGTACCAATATGTTACCAGACATTTTTAGGGTCTAGTAAAAATGCTTCAGAAAACTGCTTAACGCTGTATTTTATTTTAATTTTTTTTGAATAACTAGTAAAACTTTGTCAACAGATATATTAATCTATGTATACAAAGCCCAGAGTGATCCTGTGATCCTGTCATTGAGGGGCTCAAGGGAAGCAACAGGAATGAAAGAGATGTTATTTCACAGTTTCCATGAAAAAAAGTGAAGAACATCAGAAAATGTCAGTAGTTTATCAGAAAACTCCTCAAAAGGCATAGTCTGTTAAACTGCTAAATGTCTTTTCTAGAAAATAATGTAACATTTAGATCTTTCTCTTGAAAAGAGAAGGTGGCATTCTCTGTGAGAATAACATATACTTCCATCCCTTTCAGCTCCAATTTCCATGAGAACTTTTGTTTTTAGGATAGAAGGCACATATGTGGAGAGTGCCTTCTGTGTTCTGCTGAACTCTCCCAGTCATGAAGTTGCTAATCTTTCCAAAAAAACCTGGAAGGGAGCAGGCATACTAAGTTCTTTGTGAAGATTACTCTTCAGTCATAAACAGATCTATCAGGCAGGAGGCAAGATCATCCTGAACTTTGTTCTGGTTTCAGTGCCTGTGTGGTAAGCCAAAGTCAGTAAATAATGTTCTAAACCTTACTCCAGAGGAAACGAACACTTGAATTGTACTTTGAGCCTGCTCTCTGAACACAGCCTCAGTTCCAGGCATCCAGCAGTTTTTCAGATAGCAAGGAATGAATTTTAATCATATATAAATCCCAGAATCCAAGGTTACAACACAGAAACGCATCGCTGTCTCTGTCTCTCATGCCTTCTTGGCTAAACTTGAGCATCTGTAACTTTTCTCTCCTGATAAATGGTGTATTCCTACCAAAGAACTGTGAATATGCTCCTGTCGACTAAAATACCATTTTGAGTGACCCTGGTTCTACGTCACTGTCTTTTGCATCTGCCCTTGCCATTGTCTGGATGAAATTCACTCATTGCTCAGGATCAATTCGTGAAGGTATGTGTTATTTGTTAAACCCTTACCTTCAGAGAGACCACAAGGAAATCTGCTTTCAGTACCTGTGTGTAATGGTTAAAGAAAGGACAGAGAGAGTTACACCAAAACCAGTCCATTGTCTTAGGCATACACTGTATCAAACATTTCTGCATCCCATGTAATCTCTCCAAACAGCCTTACAACTCTTAAGCTAGAGCAAAATCCCACAGAAAACCTTGTGTTCCTCCCCACATTACTATGAGCTGCTGAAAACAAATCTAGTGTCCAGGAAAACACAGCTACTTTACTTGTGTAATCCCAGTCATTCTCATCTGCCTTCAGAGTTAGTTTTCCTGTGCCTTTTATAGGACTTGGGGGTAGCAAAGATTGTAGAAGGCCCTTCCAAGCAATGGCTCTTCTACTGCTGTTTGTGCCACACTGGAGTGGTTTGGGTCATATAACCTTGACATGGCATGTGAAGGCATGACAAGTCATGGAATGTTACAGGTGAGAAATGAGAAGAAAATCCCCCTACATATTTCACCTCTTTGTGGAGCCATGGAGATGTCATGGTCAGAGTAGGAAACAAGCATATGGAACTTACCGTGAGATGCTGAGGTAACAAATGGTGAAGCTGCCTTCAGCTGTGGCTCTTTATATGTAACCTCCTGCCTACACAGCATTAGAGTGCTCTATTTTTGGTTAATAATAATTTACTCTTTAGTTGCAAACGTGTTGAAGCTCTGATATCTCTGCTAATTACTCAGAGACAGGATTGGTTTTAGATTGTATTGAGTCAGCTGCATGACCTGTTCTTTTCACATTGCTCTGTGCCAGGATGGAGAAACCCAAAGAGAGCTCTGATAATGCCAAATAAGGCAATACTTGGATCTACACTGCTGGAGTTTGCTTTAGCCAGTGGGATGGGATTTCTTTAATTGTACACAATTATTCCTTTACAGATATAATTTTAACAGACCCCATCCTATCCTGTCTGTCTATCTACACTTGATGGAGAAGGAGGAAGATTTATTGAGGCAAAATTTTTCTCTCATTAAATTTTTTATATCACTCTGTGGGGTGTTGGCAAGCCCGAAGCCATCCTTGAGCTTGGGACAAAGTGAGACAGCTGGCAGCTTATGGGCCACAAATCAGACTTGCGGTCCTGGCTTGTTGGTTTGCAATATCTGAGTCCTGCAGTCGTGCTCAAGGACTCAGTCTGCAGGAAGGTGCTTGTCTTTTGTGCCTCTCCACTATCCTGCAGAGAATGTCATGGAACAGGCTGGATGTTACAGAATTACTCCTAGGTTGGAAGAGACCTCCAAGATCATCGAGTCCAACCCTTGCCCTAACACCTCGACTAGACTAGACTATGTCACCAAGTGCCACGTCCAGCCTTTTTTTAAACACATCCAGGGATGGTGACTCCACCACCTCCTCGAGCAGACTATTCCAATACTTTATTATTCTTTCTGTAAAAAACTTCTTCCTAATATCTGACCTATACCTCCCTTGACACAGCTTGAGACTGTGTCCTCTCATTCTGTCAGTTGCTGCCTGGAGGAAGAGACCAACCCCCACCTGACTACAACCTCCTCTCAGGAAGTTGTAGAGAGTGATAAGGTCACCTCTGAGCCTCCTTTTCTCCAGGCTAAACAGTTCCAACTCCCTCAATCGTTCCTCGTAGGGCTTATGCTCCATACCCTCCACCAACCTCGTTGCTCTCCTCTGGATGTGCTCAATCATCTCCACGTCCTTCCTAAACTGAGGGGCCCAGAACTGGACACAGCACTCCAGGTGCGGTCTCACCAGTGCCGAGTACAGAGGCAGAATAACCTCCCTGCTCCTGCTGGCCACACCGTTCCTAATGCAGGCCAGGATGCCGTTGGGCTTCTTGGCCACCAGGGCACACTGCTGACTCATGTTAAGCTGGTTATCTATCAGCACCCCCAGGTCCCTTTCCACCTGGGCACTGTCCAGCCACTCTGCCCCCAGCTTGTAACGTTGCAGGGGGTTTTTGTGGCCAAAATGCAGGACTCGGCACTTAGACTTATTGAATTTCATCCTCTTGGATACTGCCCAGCTCTCCAACCAATCCAGGTCTCTCTGAAGAGCCCTCCTTCCTTCCAATAGATGGACAGCAAATTTACTAATGTTGAACTACAATAACTGTAACTTGCTCTGTAAGGGGATGTGGAAAGACAGTGTCTGTTTCTTTAGGAGTATCTGGTTAAGGACTGATTTTTGACACCACAAGGGACAGAAAGAAAAGGAGGAAGCTATCATTGAGAACATACTGGAACACAAACCTGCCTGGCAAATGATAAGGGAGGAGATAATGTGAACCAAACCTGGTCAGTCACACTACTTGATGAAGGCATATGAGGGTGTGAAAATGTTTATTTCGTCAAGCTTATGAGATCAGCAACCTTGTCTGCTGGGAAATTAAGGTAAAAGGGGAAAGACTAGACATATATAGAGACATAGGTCTGGAAAAACAAGTATGAAGACAGCAAGAAGAAACAAACCTCACTGGTGACACTGATGGGTTGTCAGTAAACTACAGGTGCAACTTCTAGGAATATCAACTGGACTTCATGACTAATAAAATTGTGAATGAGAAGAGATCCAGACAGAGTTGAGGTGGGTGCAGTAACTGACAGAGCTGTACAAAACCCTGAGGAGATGTGCAGGGCAAAGGGGAGCAGGAAGGAACAAAGAAGGGAGTAAACAGAAAGGGTGTAAATGGGCCAGTCAGTGTGCTTCTCTGGCTGAGCACTGCACCTTATCACTCTAGTCTGTCCTCTCTTCTTAGATATCAATAAATATTTTCTTACCTATCTCTTTGTGTGATCTCACTCTCTGTCCTGTGCATGCATGGACTAAGTGCCAGCTACTGGCGAGGCTTCTACTTATGTGTGTGAGTGAAAACTGGTGCTATCTGCTGGAACTGAGCTGGGGACCCCTTTGGCATGTGGTATCAGCTGCCAGAGCCAGTGAGGTCTCAGCATCAGCCACCAGCATGGGTGGGGATCTTTAGCCTTCAGGTAATTGGGTAGGAATGGAGAGGAAGGCTGTGGATGTAGCATACCTAGGCTTCAGTAAAGCTTTCAACACTGCCTCCCATAGTAAACTCCTGGAGAAGCTCTCAGCCTGTGGCTTGGACAGTAGCATTCTGTGCTGGGTTAGGAACTGGCTGAATGGCCAAGCCCAGAGAGTGGTTGTGAATGGTGTCACATCCAGTTGGCAACTGGTCATTAGTGGTGGCCCTCAGGGATTGGTGCTGAGCCCGGTTCTGTTCAATATCTTTATTGATGATCTGGATGAGGGAATTGAGTCCACTATTAGCAAGTTTGCAAATGATACCAAGCTAGGAGCAAGTGTTCATTAATTAGAGGGTAGGAGGGCCCTTCAGAGGGACCTTGACAGACTGGAGAGATGGGTTGATTCTAATGAGATTTAACAAGTCCAAGTGACGGGTTCTACACCCTGGCCACAATAACCCCAGAGCTCTATGTTGGGGACTGAGTGACTGGAGAGTGGCCAGGCAGAGAGGGACTTGGGAGTACTGGATTATAGGAAACTTAACATGAGCCAGCAGCGTACTCAGGTGGCCAAGAAGGCCAATGGTATCTTGGTCTCTATGAGGAATAGTGTGGCCAGCAGAACTAGGAAAGTTATTCTTCCCCTGTAGTCAACACTGGTGAGGCTGCATCTTGAGTACTGTGTCCAGTTCTGGGCCTCTCAGTTTAAGAAAAGGTACTGAAAAGTTTGAACATGTCCAGAGAAAGGCAATGAGGATGGTGAAAGGATTGGAGCACAAGCCCTATGAAGAGTGACTGAGGGAGCTAGGGTTTTTTATCCTGGAGAAGATGAGGCTTAGGGGAGACCTTATTGCTCTCTAGAACTCCCTGACAGGAGGTTGGGG
>VXBA01004296.1:20133-48790 GCA_013399895.1 Serilophus lunatus
TGAAAGGGTGATTCACCATTGGAATGGGCTGCCCAGGGAGGTGGTGGAGTCACCGTCCCTGGAAGTGTGTCAGAGAAGGGTGGATGACGCATTTGGTGTCATGGTTTAGGTGATGGGTTGGTGTTGGGTTATGGATTGGACTTGATGATCTCAAAGGTCTCTTCTGAGCTTCTTAATACTGTGATGCTGTGATACTGTAATGTTGCTTTCTCCAAGTCTTCTGGAGTGCTGGGATTAGTGAGACAATCACCTGACATAGTCCCATCCAAAAAAGAATCACCCAGCCATGATGATCCCAGCTGCAGAAACTAAGGTAAGGAGCCAGGGGCCTGACACTGTCGTGAAACCCTGAGATTTGTTCAGTTGGTCAGAGCATGGTGCTGGTAACACCAAGGCTGTGGGATTGATCCCTGTATGGGCCATTCACTTAAGAGCTGGACTTGATGATCCTTGTGAGTCCTTTCCAACTCAAAATATTCTGTGATTCTGCAAAACAAGGAAAACAACAAGCCAGTGTTGCACATCTAGTTTGACTCAATCCTGTGCCATCTGTTCTGATTCTTTTGCCACATCAGTGAGACTCTTAGGACTTTTCTGTCTGGGTCTCAAATGTTTGAGATTTCTCCTGTGAATCTGCAAACTGGAACACCCCCAAACCCAGATTCACCATCTTAACAACCAGAGCAGATCAGATGTGCTCCAAAGAGGTTCTTCATCTCCCCAAAGATTTCCTCTCTTCCAGAGCTGGATAAGCAAAGAAGGCTGGAGGAATCATTCACTCAATTCCCTCAGTGTATTCCCTCAGGAGCCCTGGCATTTCAAGAAGACAAAAGGAAATGTTCCAGGTACTGACTGGAGGAGTGGGCGCTGGAGACATTTCCTCTCCATTCTCCCCTACAACAAGAGTGTCAGATGGCTGGGCAGAAAACAGACAGACAAACAGAAAGCTAAAGGAACCTACCTGCCCCTGTGTAGCCTTGATTAGTTAATAGCGTGATACTGTAAAAGCAGCTCACTGAAGAGCACTGAGGTAAATGAGGGCTTCAGTGCTGACAGCTGGAGTGAGATCAGAACTAACAGCTCAAGGGCCTGGTGCTGGCTGCTGAGGATGGGAGGTGACCATCTGTTTTTAACAAGTTCAGGTGTGTGTGGTGTGTATGTGTGCACTCACCAGTAAAGATTAAGCTGGACTAGCTGGTCAGCAGGGGAGCCTTGAGCCAGACTGGGGTATTGGGCAGGTGGAGGGTCTGTGTGGGTGTGCCCAGGGAGTCCTGTGAATATACGGTGCCTGCGGGATGATGTGTATGTGAGCACCAAGCTGGGCCAGTGAGAAAATAGGTAACTGGGAGGCGGGTCAGAGGGCTGGGATCTGAGCAGGGACAGGGTTGCTCTGCTACACTCAGGGAAGCTGCAAATGTCATGTGCTTGGGAACCTTGTGAGTGGGTCTGTATGACTATGCTGATGACTCCTGTCTCTGCCAGTCCCTGAGGAGGAGGAGATGTGTCTGTGCATGTGTGATGTGGGTGCTGTTGATGGCAGCCTGCGTGGCTACTTGTTATGGGGTCACAGGATAAGACACAAAAGGAGATATTAAGCCCTTGATAGTTCCTGGAAGACCCTAGCACCTGAGGAGCCCTTCCCAGAAAACTAATAAAGCCTGAGTGTAACCAAAGGATAGGGTGAGATGAGCCCACCAAGTGACAGCTGTGTCCCTCAGCCTGGGCAGAGTCACTGGGTCCCTGAGCACCAGTGCCTGGGCAGGTTTCCTGGGCTGGAATGATCAGAGGAGGCGGCCCTGTGTCGTCGTTCACTTTCGCACCTTCCATCACAGAGGCACAATGGTTTTGGGAGCAAGTGTGGGTGACTTATGTTTTTGACAAACATTTGCTGGAACACAGCTGTGTAGCAGCTCCCTGGGTTAGGAGAGTGCAGGTGGAGACCTCACTTGTAAAAATGCACAAATTGGACATGTCAATGGCTTTTGACTCGGGATGTGCTGGCAAACAAGTCATGAGTGTAAAGGAGGAAATTCCACTATCAGGAATGGAGGAATGTCCTCAGACAAACACTGCTTGGCTTAATGATTTGAGAGGAATAGCTATTTTATCTGTGTGATTTCTTCTGAGTAGTGATTAGACCCCATTTTTGTGTGTAAAATATGTGTGGGATTAGTTTTTCTCATGGGCATAATTTCATGTTTATTATTATTAATTTAGTCTGCAGCTCTAATTAAAAGATAGTTACAGCGAAGAAAGCAAAGAATGAATCTCTCCTTTCTCTTGAGGATGCTTTGATATAAAAAAAAATTTAAAGGTGTTCTGATTTAGAACGAATATGAGAAAGCCAGAGATAACCATGGGTCTGTAGGATCACCAACAAAAAGGTGCCCATTTATGCTATTTAATCAGCAGCTGCTTGATGCAAAATATACAAAGAGGCTTTTGAACAAGGTTTAGGATGTAGAGCTGAACAGATACATTTCTTGAACAGTAGGTTGTGAAGTCCTTCTGTGTCCTAAGCACTCCTGGAGACTATTTTCTTCTTCTCTTTTTTTTTTTTTTTTCCCTCTTATTGATTAGAATTTCAGCAGGAATGTTGAGAACGTTAATACGTTCCCACTTGGCTATGCATGTGCTGTGAGCTTGTTAAGAGCCCTTATGGCTATGGGGAATGTGGCTTGGGATGTACATTCCTTGAGCACAGTAAGAGCTGATTTCTGGTCTCTCACAGATTGGGAAAATACTTCTACCATTGGATTATTTGGTACAGGAGATGAGGTTGTAAAGCAGGTTTGTCATTATTACCTTATCTTTATTTTAAAGGCAGAAAAAGATTGGTCCAAAAATTATTTAAAATGTAGAGGCCATGAAATCAAACCACCTCTTTCTGGAATGTCCTAGGTCCCTCTCTGGATAGAGATGGATTATCAGGTGCATAGTTTTCATCACTTCATGTTGGCTGGATCTGGAGAATATGCTTGGTGCATTTAAACAGTTCTCATTGACTGTTTTGGATTATGTTTATGGTACCTATGACTTGGTTACACTGTGTAGGAAGCAACGACATCTATATTGGATTCTGCTTTAGAAAATGGATTCCTGCAGGGTTGAGATGCATCCTATTTAGGCCTTTTCTATTGCTTCTTGAGTCTTTTTTTAATATATTTTTCTGTGCTTTTATTACTTGCTTTTTTTTTTTCTTTTAAATTAGAGTCATTGTCAGAATCTTACAGTCTTACCTGAAATGTGAGCACAGACACTGAAATGACAATGACACCACTCAGATGCGGAGATAATACTGTTACTGTATTTTTCTTTAACCAATTGCTGTGTATTAAACATTCAAGTTGGCTGTGCTGTCTGCAGCATGTTTTCCATTTTAACAGTCTCAAGACCTGGTTTTGGTACCCCACATCCGTATTGCAGACCGTGTTCTTCATTATTTGCTTTATGTACTTGCAGTTGCATTTTAATTATGTCCATCTTTACCTTAAGTATATTGGAACAATGATTACCCTTTGTCAGAGGCTATCTGGTCTTTTATAACTGACTCATCTAATTCTTCTCTAATTGAAGTGATTTTACATTTTATCCTCAATCCTCAGTAAAAAACACTAAAACAATATGTAGTGAAGAACCAATCATTTCTAAAGGCACATCCACCCTACAAATTCAGAATACTTTTAACACCTATCAATTCAGCAAATTTTGATCTGTGTAGTGTGTATTGTTCTGGTCTTGTCATTACCAAAATTGTCATTACCAAAATACATACAAATGAAAGCAGTAGCAGATCTATGTGCTATTAATATTATTGCTTTCAACAAGGATGCATATAAACTCATAAATATCAACACTGTTTAAATTACCTTAAATGCAGTGCATATTACTGGATTTAGTTTGGCATTTCAAGTATTCCAGTGTTTGCCTCAAATCAATTTCAAAACGATTAGTCTGTTATTTAAAAAACTTTCATAAGACTTGCAAATATGTATATTATTTATAGAATTTTAAAAAACTAGCTTCTCTCTTGGAGCTTTCCAATATGTTAAGAATTATTGAAAATTATTATCAATTATGCTTTTGCAGTATAATATCTGCTTGCCAGATTGTCAGAACAAGTTACTTCAGAAGAGACATGCAGAAGGAAATGACTGGTACAGAATAACCTCCACATGAGGAATGACTAAGTAGACTTTGATTTTCCATTTTGAAAAAGAATCAGTGGAGAAAGTAATATTTGAAAAATTGTGAGTGCCATAGATATATTCTATGTCTCTTTTGTCTAAGAACTGTGCAATGGCAAATGAAAGTTGCAGGATGATGGTTCAAAATCAGTGAAAGGAGATGTAACTCCCTGCCAGAAGGCATAACGGATGGCACATACACAAGAGCATCTGCAAGGGTCAGTGGGAATGGCTTCTCCAAAGCAGGTCCCCTGGAATGAAGGAGAAGCAATAAGGATAATCTTACAGCATGTCTGGGAATTCATAAGTTATTAGGAGAGGACCTGAGCTCCTGAGGAGCGAGGCACTGGAGGTAGTGCAGATGATGAGTTTCAAGGATACAAGGAATTTTTAAGTAGAACCTCTTTTTTTTTTTTTTTTTTTTTTTTTTTTTTTTTTTCCCCCTTGTCTTACCAAGACTCGTTCCCTTTCCTTTACAGGTCTGACATCGTGTCTCTCAGGAAAATTCAAATGTTTGTAAAGCTGTTGCATGCTTCTGCACTCTGTTTATTATGCTTCTGCAATACAGAAAATAAAACATCATTGCTTCCATGAAACTAGAATGATGGAGAAAGGTCCATACCATCTTCAGGGCATATTGTATAGTCTCTGTCTCAGGTCTAGTTTTCTCTGAAACCAGAAGAATCCTGCAAGGGAAGAGAATAAACCAATAGAAAGGCATTTGTCCAAAATGGCCACAGGGCAGTGAGCTGGGATCTGGAGGCACTGTAGGCTGCAGTGGCAGACAAGTAGCGCTGCCAGGTTCATCCTACACTCTACTGTGGTCCTGGAAATCGGCAACCTCGTTGTTCTTGGGACCCTCCTCATGAGGGACTGTGTGACTGGTTTGCAGAGCATAAGCAAGGTTTCCTAGCATTTCTTAGTGTCTCTTCTGACCCAGGGTTACAGTCATTCTGGTCCTGCAGAAACGCAGATAAAAAAAAGATGAAAAAAAAGCCCCAAACTTGTTGCACATAAAGACTGAGAAGGCATTATGTACCAGGAATATTTGTGGAAAGCAAATTTTAAGTCAGTTCAGGTAAAAACACCAGGTAAGTTCTGGAAGTTGTGGATATGCAGCTATAGATAAGATATTAATGTGATTGGTCTACTGTCTATCTTGATTAATGTGTTGTTATTCATACTACTTACTTCGTATATATGTATGTATATGTGAATTTATCAAAAGCACAAGTATGAAATTTCTTACAGCAATTTATCTGTCAAGGAAAGAGCCACACATTTATTGTGTCAGTTTCTAAACATGTGTTGTACCAGCTGATTCCTCTGCAGGGATTCTATGAATTCTGCTATTCATGGAATTCTGTGAATTCCACTATTTTCAAAAGTTGGTCAATCACAAACATCTTCAAGAGTTCTCATAATTCTGGCTTTGTCAAACAATATACGATACATAAATGTCAGCCTGTCTCAGCAGCTGAAAGGTTGGATAGCATGTCAAGCATAACCTCACAAATTCGTGCATTTGATTATCTTATAAATTCTTTGCTCTTTATGTATAGAAGAGTGTTTGTTTTCTCTATCCTGTGCATGTGGCAGTACTTTGCAGGGTTTTGCACCTGTTCATAGCACTAAAAAGCTTTGATCCCGTGATAGTTACACAGGATCTTTTCCATTGGACACCCATGAAGAGATGATTCTCTCAGTCCAAATGACCAGGGAAGCCAGCCTGCCATACCAAGTTCTTGAAACACCGACTAATAAGTTGCTGCATCTGCAACTGTCTGACTCTTTGGGGACAGATGGATATTTTTGTCTAAACTAGTGTACCTATTCTCATGTTTCATACCCAAACCTCTTTCCCTGTGCCTTTAGGCAGATACATATTTGTTCCTGATACCATCACTTTTCAGACCTTTTATCACTCCAACTTAACATTGTGTAGCTCTTATTGCAGTACATCAGGAAGATGGAAAGGGGAAGAGGGGCAACTATCTTTGTGTTGTCCCCCATCAATTTAAAAAGCTTCTAAAAATGTAATGTTTTTGTGGCTTAGGCCTTCATGTAGGAGTCTTCCATTATATCTTCTGTGATGCAAAGTTGCCTGGCCTTTAAGGTCATTAATCTGCATTAGCAGATTAGTAATTCTGGAAGTTGGGCCTGTATCCTTCACTGTTCACGCAGGTCTCTGAAAGCCACAAGGATACTCTATCATACACATTATCAGTGTTCATAATGGGATAAAACCTGTTCTGTGTGCTTTAAATTATATGTTTGCAAAGTTGTAGGAAACTGGTTCTGGAGAAAAGCAGGAAAAGAGATACTATTCACAGGATGCAAAATATGACATACCTCACTGCTATTTACTGCCATGGTAACCCCACTGTTTAACTGGGGAATGTCCTGTTTTAATAAAAGCTTTTTAGGGTTTGGTTGCCTGTTCAATGAACAGAAGAGCAAGAATTCCTCCATAACTCTTCTCAGATTAGACAGCATGATTTTTAGGCTCAAATGATCAGTGTAGCCAGGAAACATGAATATACATAAAGAGATGTATCTTCAAACACATTTTTGATCTCAGCAAGCATCTCAGGATTTAATAGAAACAAATGTATTGAGCTTTGAAAATATGTACTAAAACTTGATCTTTTGAGCCTGACTTTAAATGATACTCTCTTCTAATGGAAGTGAAAAGGTAATTTATGTAAACAGAATAAAATGATAATCTAAACTTGTCAAAAGTGTATGGTACTGCAAGCTGATTTTTTGCACCTAAGTTTGACACTGCCCCAAGGCCAACTAGAATTAATGATAATCTTTGTGGGATTCCTTTCTAAAAATATATTTGCAAGGTTTTTTCACAGCTGTCACCTACCTCCAGCCTAAAAAAGCTTCTGTCGTAACACCGGAACACGGGCATGGAAGGTGTCTTTCAGCTACTACTGAACACAGAAAAATGGCCATGGTATATTTGGGAGGAAAGGAGATTTCTATCCTAAATTTATTGTTCTGGGTGTTTTTTTTCTCCAACATAAAGTAGGCATATGATCATATCTTCAAGTTGTTTCAGCAGTTGCAATTGGCAACAATGCATATTCTATGTAAGTTACTGACAAGTAACTATGGACTATGGGGCTATTTCACCTTACATAACAGATCTACTTCTTTATGCCCCTTCTGAAGCAACAAAACTAGAAGACAATTCATTACCAGGCCATCATTTGTACCTTGCCACAGTGAAGGCAAGAAAACACTTTTTTTTTTTCTCCAGGCCATTCTGACAGCACAAGTAGAAGTAGAGGCAGGAGCAAACGAAACAATGGATTATTTTCTTCCACTTAAAGCTAGTCTCATACCTGTACTGTCACCTTGTACAAGAGCAAATTATATTTCATATTTGGGATGTTATGTAATAGCAGCAGAAAAAAACAGCAATGTTGATGTAAAAATGGCCTTACTCCCATGACAGAATTTTTCAGCCAATTAAATGATAAGGATTGTACATTCTGCCTGTTGCAAAATAGTCAATACAAATAGTTACAAGTAGCTAAGACCAGAGAGCATTTACGTAAGATTTCCAAAAAAGCATAGGGATGTAACATCTGAACTATTGGCTGTGGTGTGTGAGCTCTTATTAAAGCTGCTTTGCTTTTGGAGATGTGGAAGTTGTCTAGCAGAATGCTAATTTTCAGTAAGTGTTTCAGGGAACTGTGGCCCAGTAAAGAATAGAAGGTAATAATGAGTAGGATATAAGGACACAGTGATAAATATAACATACTGAGAAAAACAGCATTTCTAAAGGGATGTTGTATTCCAAAAATCCTAGTGGAGAATCCAAAATATGTGGATAGATGACAGAACCAACCAGTACTCCTTAATGAATATCTATAAGCCATATGAGAAGGTATATCACCTTTCTTAAAGAAGCTAAGTTTGTGTCTATGGAGTTGTTTTGAGAAGTGATCTTGGACAAGGACAGACTGATAATCCTGCTGTAGACATGTAAGTGTCCTGAGGAATGGTCTCTGAGTGTTCAAAGTGGCTTGACCTGAAGCAAATTCCAGGAGCATCTTGAGGGGAAGCTCAGTCCAGCAGCTCTATTTATACATATGTTGCATTAGGGCCGGACACATCCATCCTGTACTACCCACAATGGGCCTGATGTCCTGACTCTCCTTAATTAACCTCATAGCCCTCCAAGTAATGTCCCCTATATTCTTTCTGTACTTCTTCATAGAACGTGCGAGTGGGTTATGAAACAGGTGTCATGTACTCAGTACGGATTACCAGGTTGTCAGAAGGACTTTGCCTGGTGCTAAGAACTCCTCTGTTTGTTCTAGAATATATTCTATATCTGGAACATCAATTATAGGCTTTGCTTGAGCTGTTTCAAAGCATGCAGTAAAGGCAGGATTGCTCCTCCCTATTCCTCTCCCACTGCCCACACCTACCTCACCTTTCCCTGCAATCTGACAGCAGCCAATGCATAACTGCTTGGATCACAGGGCTGAGAGTAGGGCCCTGCTCTTTTCACAGCCACTCAGGACTACCTGGGCAGTCATCCAGTCCAAAACTGCTCTTCAAGGCATCTCTGTGGATCCAAGCTGAAGCCAACCTCCTCAGGGCCTGCTACTCTCCTTACTACAAAAATATCCGGGAGGATTGGCATTTGTGAAACGTACTATACTTCTCTAGTTTTCAAAACAAAGAGAAAACTCCATAATGTCCTCTTTTTTTCCACATTTAACAAGGAAGATCCTGTACCAACTCTTTTCGGCTCCCTTCCCTGTCTTCCCAGAGGAAGTATTTTAAAAGAACTCTCAGATACTCTTGTAACAGCAATTCAGCAAGCTCAGGATTCTGGAGGAAAGTATCAGGCTGAGAGCAATAGGATTGCTGTAAATCTATGCCCTCAGGTCCTGCAGATGTATTCTTCTAGGGCATGTGTGCACATGCTGCATGGGAATCACACAGCTCAGTGACAGTGCTCACACAAGCACTATCCCCATAATAGCAGTACTTAGAGGGACAACTTTCATTTCAAAGAAAGAATTAAAGTGACCAAAGGAGGTAGGAAAAGGACAAAAAAGCACAAAATCCTTTATAGGAAGGTAATGATGAAATTTGCTCCTTTCTTCCCTCCCCGCAGAACTGCAATATTCTCCTCACAGGATCTTGGCCAGTACCCCCTGTCAGACTGCTGGTGGTGCTCGGGAGAGACCCAGGCTGGGGCAGGGATGGAGATGGGGTAGAACTGCTCAGTGAACAGAGTGTGAGCAAGCTTGGAAAAAAAAAATTATGGCAGGGGTGGTGATATACAGCTATGGTGTATAACACATAGATTTGAGACAGAGAGGGATGGGGTAAGCCACAGATGCATTTGGAGGGGAAATAGAAAGTGTCAAATTCAGTATTTTTACTGGTGTTAGCATAATGTCTGAGGCCTCATCAGCATGTTGTTGTTCCATTTGTGAATGCTATGATGCCAGATAGGCTAGATGACAGCTTTCACATTTTTTGTCTGGTGCCGTGGGTGTTGCTTGAATGGCTCAGTACTGTACAGAACCTGAAGAGACCAGATCTGTTGCGACCACTCTGGTTGGCAAAGCCTCACCAGCGTTTGTGCGGTGTCAACAAGGTGTGGCAGGCTGACAAACTGTGTCAAACTGAAAATCAGAACTGTGAAAAACAACTGGAGGTTATATAAGCTAATACATAATCAGAAGTGTCTGTCAACTGAATACCAGTCATAAATCTGTCTGTTCCTTACCACTCCATGCTTAGAAAGCTTAATAACTTTATTTTTTTTATAGAAAACAGGAGGGTAGGGAGTGACTGATAAATTATTTACAGTGATTCTCGGTTATGAGACTTGCAATACTGTTTAGTTCAGCCTATGTTTACTGAGAAGCACAATGGCAGTAAGGTTAGTCTGAGAAAGTGGTGTCTCAATGGAAAATGGCAGATGTGTTATAGGCTAGATCACTCCTCTCAGGAAAAGACAAATGAAGAAACTACAAACAGAAGTCTATTGTGAGGAAAATTGTGTTGTTTATCATTACCTTCAGCTCTGCACTTCTTCAAAACATGGTAGATAGTCCCACAGCCTTATTGTCCAGTTAACACTAAGGTATGAAAGGAAGAGATATAGAAGCAAGTTTTAGGGTATGGCCCAACCCAAAAGGCAGATAATGGAATATTCTTGGTGCTTGTGAACTGTGATGAGCCATTAGGTTCATCGACCAATCAAAGAGTGGGACAGGCCCGTGTCACATCAGTGAATTGCCAGCCATTCAGGAGATCTATAAAATGCCATCATCTTTTGCTAGATTATAATTTTCTCTGTTATCCTAGAGAAATAATTTTCACATTTTTCATTGTAGATAATTGATTTTATTACTGAAGGCATAGCTATGGATCTTCAACAGGAAGAGTTGATTTGCTTCTCCAATTATCTTATTTCCAGGTGGAATGTGACAAAATCATGAGAAGGTGTCAGTGGTTCAAATCTCTTCAGATTGTGGAAGGTCAAGTCCTCTAAGTGTTAGATTATGACAGAGAAAGTGACACCTATTCCTCCTTGTTTTTAAGAGGTGAACATGGATTTCTCTGATGTTTGCTGATATTTATAAAGAATAAAAACACATTTTGACTGGGGCTAGGCTGGGCAAAGTTATCTGGATTATCCTGAAGACTACATAAGAAGTGCCTGCCTGACCATCTTAGAAGATTTGTGGGAGTTTTAGGAACAGAATATAGACAAGGAATGACTGACTATATGAGGTTCCTGATGTGCTGTACTGGGAATGTTGTTTTGCTCATCACTTTCATGAACAAAAGATGAAAATAAGTCTCATTTTAGATTTAAATGTCCTCTAAACTATGTTCCAAAGTGGCCTGAAATATTGAACACATTTAACTTAACATCTTCTTGCAAAGATACAAGATTTAAAAGAAGATTATTCTGAGATTAATTAACTATTCTTTAAGTGGGATTAATTAATTATTCTTTGGACAGATCATTTGAAATAATATATATTGTATTCCTAAAGCAACACTTGTAAGGGATTATTACATTCTGTTGCAAAGAAGTAATGATTTTCCCTATTAAGGAAGTATTAGATGAAATTCCATGGTGAGAATGAAGCAGTGTGTCTGATTACACTACTTCAACAGTGGCCAAAACACAATGAAAATGACTGAAGCAAGATTTTTAATTGAATAAGTGAGTCTAAGTAAGTAAAGAAAAATGTAAACCCTATAAAAATTCAGGGTAATGCTTAAAATACAACACTGAAATTCTCATTATTTACATGGGAAAAGTTTTTATTATCTAGGCATTAATTATCTAAAGTTTGATGAAGGACTAAGCAGTGATTATAAACCAAAAGTGATAGATTGTCACATTTTGTGCAATTCTCTCACTGTACGGCTCTGGAGGCATTTACTCTTCACCTTCTGCCTTCTTGCTGATTTCCCGGCTCTTCACTCGGAGCTTGTTGACCTGTGACTCTGCAATGTCAGCCCGTTCCTCAGCTTCCTCCAGCTCGTGCTGGATCTTGCGGAACTTGGACAGGTTGACATTGGACAGCTCCTCCTGGAAAGAAGAAGAAACATGGAATTGGCTTTAGAATTTTTAATGATAGTCCTACTGTAACACAGCCCTGAACATGCTGTGACATTTTCCCCTTTAATAATGAAAAAATCCTTAAGACTATGAGTTAGTAAGAAATTCTTTCTAGTATTTCTAGAGGGAATCTGAGGAAATAGCTTAAATGCTGATGTTCAGATGGTTAGTAAGACATACCAAGAACCCTGCTCTGGATATGAAGTGCTACTGCACTTTGGATTTTTTGACTACTTATATATAAATACAGTTATTTCCATTAAATATTTTTCCAGTTATTTGTCACTTCAAAATTATATATTACCATTTTTGAAGGTTTTTTTTTCCTGATGGCAGAAATATGAAATAAAGGAAGTGAACAAAAGGAGAGACCTACTCCAATGTTGAGCTGGGTTTAAACAGAGTTACACAAGGGAAAAAACACCCACAGAATTCTGCATCCACCTGGATGAAGACTGACTGCACCCAGCAATACTTACAGCCTCTTCAGCTTGTCTCTTGTAGGATTTCACCTTCATTTGCAGCTTGTCCACCAGATCCTGCAGCCTGAGAATATTCTTCCGGTCCTCCTCAGACTAAAGAGACAAAAGTCAAGAAAGAGAGGCACCTCCTTGACCCTTCTCTACATGAAACAGTAAGTAACATTTCTAACTGACCATTACTGGCCAGAAAAAAGAAATTATAAGATCCGTCTTCTTACATGACGAGAAAGATAAATTATTCTATTGTTTTCAATGTTGTCCTTATTGTGTGTGTGACTCAACACAGAGAGAAATCCATAAGGGCTATATTTCAGCACCTGGAAGAAGAGTGTGTCAACAGAAAGAAGCCTCCATCCTTACCTGGTAGGTGAGTTCCTTCACCCTCCTCTCGTACTTGCGCACACCCTTCACGGCTTCAGCGCTGCGCTTCTGCTCAGCATCAACCTCCCCTTCCAGCTCCCGCACCTGCAATGAGAAGCCCATCCCTGCAGCTTCCCTGGGGGGGTCTCTCCAAGGGATGTGGTCACTCATACACCCACACCAGCCCTACCCACCCTGG
Source organism: Serilophus lunatus (assembly GCA_013399895.1). Lineage (NCBI taxonomy): Eukaryota > Metazoa > Chordata > Aves > Passeriformes > Eurylaimidae > Serilophus > Serilophus lunatus. The sequence goes on from VXBA01004296.1 coordinate 32,989, forward strand.
CCTCCAGCTTCTGGATTTGCTTCTTGCCTCCCTTCAGGGCCAACTGCTCGGCCTCATCCAGGCGGTGCTGCAGGTCCTTCACCGTCTGGTCCAGGTTCTTCTTCATCCTCTCCAGGTGGGCACTGGTGTCCTGCTCCTTCTTCAGCTCTTCTGCCATCATGGCCGCCTGAGCAGAGCACAGGGTCAAAGCCATTGTGGGGCTGGAGACATTTTGGGGAGAATACACCCACCATCAGCAATGAAAGGAGCCCCAACTCACATCTGCGATGGCCGTCTTGGCCTTCTCTTCAGCATTGCGAGCCTCCTGGATCGTGTCCTCCATTTCACTCTGGATCTGGGCAATGTCTGTCTCCAGCTTCTTCTTGGTGTTGATCAAACTGGTGTTCTGTTGAGCCGCATCAGATGTTTGTTTTTGTTAGCTCATTATTTGAAATCAAGAACATTACGGTATTTTGAATAATTTCATAAAAAATTATATGAAAAATTGATATTACTATTTTTTCAAGTACAATTTCTTATCACTGGGAAGTATTTTGTTTTACTTTTTTGTTTTCTTTTTCTCTAAGAAATCACTTTATTAATTTGAAGAAGTGCTTAGAAATATAATCTGTGCCACAACTCATCCACCAAGACTCACAGGAAAATAAAAAATCCAGAGTGAGAGAATTCAATGAAATGTCTTCTCTTCAACATTAGGGATGTGTAATCCACTCTCAACAACCAAAAAGAGAAAAATTTGGAATGTAGATAGGATGGATCCTTTCCAAAATCATTTCAGCAGTTGAAATTGGACACTTTCCATAGATCTCAGCAGCTGACCATTCAATGATTATTATGACATGTAGCTCATGCTGAAGTCTGCTTGATATCAGAACCTGCTACATCAGAGCCAGGAGTTCATCCCCACTCTCTTGCTAGTGAAAAAAAATATTTTGGATGTAATATGAGGATTCCTCTGAACTACACTTCAACTGAAAAGGTAAAAATACTGCTGTGGTCTCAGACTTTCATTCCCTGACTGCTCAGAGTATTTAGTATGTCCCTATGACTAAAGCATCTTTCCTCTGGAGTTTATATGCGGATGCAAATAAGGTAGAAGCATGGGTGTCATTTGTATACACCTTGGGAAAATAGCCATTGCACATGCTTTTTTTGCAAGGATCTCTTTGAGTACCTTGATGAAAACTTCAGAAAAGAGGACTCTCTTTAAGTGGTGACTGCAATAATGTACAAGACTTACCGAGAGTGTAATTTTTCTCTAATCGACCTCACCTGGCTATGGAGGAGCTGCACACGCTCACTGGCATCCATTAGTTCCTGCTCAGCCACTTTCCTCGACCGCTCCGTCTGCTCCAGGGCTGCCCGGAGCTCCTCAATCTCAGCCTGCAGCAGGTTTGCTCTGCGCTCCACCATGGCCACCTGCTCCTTCAGGTCCTCCTGTGTCCTGAGAGCATCGTCCAAATGAATCTGAGTGTCCTGTAGAACCATTGAAAGAAATTATAAGCAGATGTAGAGCTGTTGGGGACTGAAAGGATCAACTAAGATATTTCTATGTAGGCGACTTCTATTCAACAGACCTTGAGCACTCCCTGTGTGTTTCTCAGGTTCTTTTGTGCCTCAGCAGCCTGGCGGTTGGCATGGCTGAGCTGGATCTCTATTTCATTCAGGTCTCCCTCCATCTTCTTCTTTAGCCTCAGGGCTTCATTCCTGCTCCTGATTTCAGCATCCAGAGTGCTTTGCATGGAGTCCACAATTCTGAGGTGGTTTCTCTTAAGCCCATCAATCTCCTCATCTTTCTCTGCTATCTTCCTGTCAATCTCAGACTTCACTTGGTTGAGCTCAAGCTGCAGGCGCAGGATCTTCCCCTCTTCATGTTCCAGCGAGGCCTGGACAAGAATAAATCAGAATACTTTTCATGTGGCAAATGTTGAACCTGAAGCTCTGAGTAAAAAAAGAGTGCCGTGCATAGATAATATTTCTACTTTTAAGCAACCTCTTTTCTGCTTTTGTCCAGGAATGAGAAAAATGGGATAGAGATCCAAGACATATAAGAGAGTAATAAATAATGCTGCATACCTCAGCTTCCTCCAGGGAGGCTTGCAGTTCAGATTTCTCCTGCTCAACTTGCTTCTTCACTTTCTCCAGCTCATGAATTGCCTTTCCTCCCTCAGCAATCTGCTCCGTGAGGTCAGAAATCTCCTCTGTGGGAACAAAGACCAAAGGCTTGCTCAGGCACAGAGCAGAACGGGAAGGGCCCTGTCCCACCAGGGTGACAGGCCTCTTTGCACACCTGCAGGCACAGTCTCCTGAGGAATGCTCAGCTCTGAGAAAGCCCATCCAGGAGCAGAGGGCCAGGGACTTACGCTGCAAGTTCTTGTTCTCCCGCTTCATCGTTTCCAGGTGGTCCAAGGACTCCTCGTAGGCATTCTTCATCTTAAACAGCTCTGTGCTGAGAGAGCGAGACTCCTTCTGGGAGGCCTCCAGCTCAGCCTGAGTTTCCTCATACTTCTGCTTCCATTCTGCCAGGATCTGAAGAGAAAGCGAGTGTGAGTAGGGATGTGGCCATCCCGGGGGGGGATGCTGTGCCTGGGAGTGCCAGGGCTGGAGCCCAAAAGACCTTGTCAAAGTTCTTCTGCTTCTTGTCCAGAGCAGCGCAGGCAGCATTGGATCGCTCCACGTCGATCATCAGGTCCTCCACTTCATTCTGCAGCCTCTGCTTTGTCTTTTCCAGGGAGGCACATTTGGCATTGACAGCTTCAACATGTTCCTCTGCATCCTGCAGGCGCTGTGCCAGCTTCTTCCTGGGACATATGTACAGTGCCAGGTTAGAGCTTAGAAGGGAGTCAGTTTTGTACAACTACAGAGGGCAGTTAGTCACTTCAGAGATTTTGATCCAAATGCTTTTCACACTATTGTTTATTGTTCAAGAGTGCATGCAGCCAACAGGAACTATCTTTTCTGTGTCCTATCATCTCTGAAGAATTAGGCTTGTCTTAGCACTTCTAGCCCTATTGCCTATGCTTTCCCTTCCAATCTACACTTTTTCTCTCTCTCCCTCTCTTCCCTTAACTAAAAAGACTATCCCTGCCTTCATCCCAACCCTGTCTTAACCCACTCAGAGACTTGTGTCTCCTAGACCAGCCTCAATCTTCTGCAGTCATTTTTCATCCCACTTCCCACATACTTGGCCTCCTCGAGCTCCTCCGTGCGCTGAATCGCGTCCGTCTCGTATTTGGTTCTCCACTGGGCCACTTCGCTGTTGGCCTTGGACAGGGCGCGCTGCAGCTCCCCCTTGGCTTCCTGCTCCTCCTCATATTGTTCCCGGAGCAAGTCACAGTCGTGGCGAGCGGACTGCAGGCCGTGGGCCAGGGCGTTCTTGGCCTGTGGGGAAAAATAGCAGTGTGACAATGAATGGAAATACCCTGAGAAATCTGCTGTCTGAAATGTTGATGGATAGTTATTCTGCTGTGAGTGGTGGCAAGGTATGGAATCAAAATCTGGGAACCTGCAAAAGAACTAATGGATACACTGCCGGGAAGGGGGAGCAAAACTAATATGAGAAGACTTGCATTGAATTACTCGTTTTTTTTCCTTCTCTCATATGTATGTGAAGCTCCTCCTATACAGAAGGAATCCAGTGGATAATGCAGAATTTTGGAAGCCTTCTCACCTTTATCTCTTCCTCTAGATGCCTTTTGAGTTCCTCAATCTGTTGGGTGAAAGCCTGTTTGCCTCTTGATAGCTGAGAAATGAGAGCATCTTTCTCCTCTACCTGGCGTGAATATTCACCTGGGAGAGTTCAGATGAGTAGAACAACCTTGTTAAGACTTACATAACAGTCTTAACCTTGATAATGAAATGCATTTCTAGAAATATTTTGAGTTAAACAAAATTTATTTCTTTCACTGATTCTTAATCCCTACCCACATCTCTTACTATGCCAAAGTATTTATCTTAGAAGCAAGAAATGACCCCTTCTGTAAAATCTGACTCTATGTTTTCTCCAAGCCCTGTGTTTATTTGAAGCCTTGAGCTTACAGACTGAGTACTATAGTGCCATACAGAGGGCTTATGGCCCACAGGAATTTCATGAGGTTTAACAGGTGCTGGTGCTGCATCTGGGTTGGGACAACCCCCGGTATCAATCCAGGCTGGGGGATGCACAGATTGAGAGCAGCCCTGGGTAGAAGGATTTGGGGTGCTGGTGGGTGAGAGGCTGCACATGCCTTGTCCATGTGTGCTGGGAGCCCTGAAACCGACTGTGTCCTGGGCTTATCTCACAGCGTGGGCAGCAGGTGAGGGGGAGATCCTGCCGCTCTGCTCTGCTCTGGTGAATCCCCACCAGGACTACTGCAGCCAGCTCCGGGATCCCCAACACGGGAAGGACAGCGACCTCTCAGAGTGAGTCCAGATGAGGCTACAAAGATGGTTAGAGGGATGGAACACCTCTACTAGAGGGAAAGACTGAGAAAATTAAGACTGTTCCTCTTGCAGAAGAGAAGGCTCTGGGGAGACATTATTGCAACCTTTTAATATTTTAGAGGGCCTGGAGAAAAGATGGGGACTGTTGTGATAGGACAAGAGGTAATGTTTTTAAACTGAAGGAGGTTCAATTTAGATTATATATTAAAAAGATTTTTCAAATTATAGTGGTAGAACACAGGCACAAGTTGCTCAGGGAGGTGGTAAAGGCCCCATCCCTGGAAACATTCAGAGTCAGGTTAGATGGGACTCTCAGCAACCTGATCTGGTTGAAGATGTCCCTGCTCACTGCAGGGGTGTTGGACTAGATGACCTTTCAACTCAAACTATCTGATGATTCTACAATGTGGTGTATGTGCTCAGGTATATCACTATCCTCTTCTGAATGTCTCCCAGGAAGCAGAAGGATGATATCTAGGTTATGAGATTGATGAATTCTTTGAAACACCAATCATATATTCAAACACCAGTCCAAGTTGGAAGGGACCTTGAAAGGCCATTTGATCGAACCTTTCATGGGAAAGGAAGTCTAGATGCGATTAGCATGCTGTCCAGTCATGTCATGAAAACCTTTAGTGATCAGTCTACCAGCCCACAGGGAGTTATTCCAGCCACTAGATGTTCCAGTCCCTTAACCATATTATTGGTCTTGCTCCAGGATCTCTGGTTCTGGGGAGCCTAACACTTAGCACAGCAATCCAGGTGTGGTCTTAACTGTGCTGAGAGAAGGATCTCCCTTTGTTAACCTGCTGGCAACACTTATCCTAATGCAGCTCAGGATCCTATCAAGATTCCATTGGCCATCTGCATCACAAGAACACGTTTCTGGCTCATGTTCAACTTAGTATCCTTCAAGAGCCCAGGTGATTTTGGCCCATTTTAAAAGGACTCAGGTCATATACAGTATTCTCTTAAAAACACAAATGTCTTACCAGATTCGGTTTGTAGCCGAGCTCTCTGAGCACTAATGTCATTAATTGTGCGCTGCTGTTCCTCTTCCTTTGTCTTAATCTCACTGAGCTGATCTTCTAGGGAGCGACACATCTTCTCCAGATTTGCCTATTCGCGTGAAGAACAGAGGGAAGATGATGGCGGTTAAACTCTTAGAGAGCATCTTAAATCTTATGAAGGAAAAATGAAGCCAATGATTTAGAAGTCAAAATATCTCAGTTAACTTAAAGATATTTCTATGAAATCTGCACCGCTATTTTCAACATTTTTATATTACCTGCCCATTGCAGAGGAGATGAAATGAGATGATCTCTGTAGTCCCTTCCAACTCAAACAATTCTATGACTCCATAATTGATTAATGCACACGAATATATTTTCAATAGATAAAAAGGATTATATTACATTGTAAAATGAGGAATGAATATAAAATTCTGTGTGTCCCTTAGAAATAATGTCATTGAAATATTTAAGGCACGAAAAGAAAAATAGGAATAAAAAGGAAAGGGTAATTTCTACCCTAAGAGTAATATCTACTTTAGAAGAAATTAAAAATAAATAAGGTCAGTGCCTTTAATTTCTGTCACAATATTCTGAACCAAGTGATGAGACACAGATCCTTATGACACAGATCCTTAGGTTAGGCGTTGCAGATGAAGTTTTTTTAGTTTTCACCCAAAGGATACAAAAGTTATTATAATAATAATGAAACATATAAACACAAATTCAAGATTCAAAGTGCAATTATTTATTCTAAAGTATGACTAGCTTAAATTTCCATGTAAAAATAAAAGTACTTGATTATTTTTGAATTAATGAGATGAAATATTTTGGTACCTTGGCTTTGGAGACAGACTCCATGTTACTGGCCAAGTCATCAATCTCCATCTTGAGCTCACTCTTCTCCTTCTCCAGCTTCTGCTTCACACGTTGCAGGTTGTCGATCTGCTCCCCAAGCTCAGCCGTGCTGTCCGCGTGCTTCTTGCGCAGGGCGGCAGCCGTGGCTTCGTGCTGCAGCGTGGCCTCTTCGAGATCACGGCGCATCTTCTGGAATTCGGCCTCACGCTTCTTGTTCATCTCCACCTGAGCTGCCGTCGCCCCTCCTGCTTCTTCCAGGCGCTCGCTGATCTCCTCGAGCTCCCTCGACAGGTCAGCCCGATGCTTCTCTGCTTTAGCGCGAGAGGTTCGCTCTGCCTCGATTTCCTCCTCCAGTTCCTCAATACGAGCCTGGAGAACACGAGGCACCCTTCACACCCCTGACCTTCCCCTACCTGAGCTGAGCCTGAGGAAGGGAGGGCAAGGTACACAGACTTGCCTGCAGCTCCTTGATCTTCTTCTGTAGTTGCATGCCCAGGGCTTGTTCATCCTCAGTTTTGCTCTGGATCTGGCTGATTTCAAAGTCTTTCCTTTGGGCAGAGCAAACTGTGTCAGAGCTCAAAGAAAGAAGACAAGTGCTCCAGCCCAGCACTGAGGTACCCCAGAGCCACACTTACTTCTTCAGTTTCTCATCCAGCTGCTGCTTATCGTTCTCCAAATCCATGATGCTGTCCTGGGCCAGCTTCAGGTCTCCCTCGAGCTTCCTCTTGGCTCTCTCCAGGTCCATGCGCAGTTTCTTCTCTTGCTCCAGGGACCCTTCCAGCTACACAGAACAAGACCATCAGTGCTCCACCAGCCAGGTCTATCTCCATACCTGTCCTGTTCCTGCTCTACATCTGTGGGCTTACATCATCCACTTGCTGCTCCAGCTTGGTCTTGGCTTTGGTCAGTGTATTGACTTTGTCCTCTTCTGCCTGCAGGTCATCCAGGGTTTGCTGATGGGCCTCTTGGAGGGCTTTCTTCTCTTTTGTCAGCTTGGCGATGGTCTCGTCCAGGGCTGCCATCTCCTCTGTGAGGTTTTTCACCTTTAGGAAGAAGGGAGCAAGGGTAAATAAGAGAAGTAGCTACAGAATTCCTGGACTAGCACAGGTCTTTTTTCCAGAGTGTCAGTGACATCTTCTGCTTCATACCTTGTTTTCGGTGGCATGTTTTTCCTTCTCCACCTTGGCCAGTGTTAGCTCAAGGTCATCAATATCTTTCTTCAGCTCTGAACATTCATCCTCCAGTTTCCTTTTCTTGGCTGTCAGCTCAGCATTAATTTCTTCTTCATCTTCTGCTCTCTCTGTCAACTCCTTAATTTTGGCTTCCAGCTGGATTTTGGTTTTGATGAGCTGATCACATCTTTCCTCAGCATCAGCCAAACCATCTGCTTCCTAAGTGATTCATTTAAAGGAAACTGTTTTGAAATAATCTATTTTCTTACTGATTTTCAAAAAGGACATAATATTCTCAAAGCAGTGCTACAATCTACTCGAGAATCTGAGAGTATCTATTTGGTTTAGACTGCCTTCATCTCCTAAAATGAAGGAATATATTATCATACATTTTTAAAGTCATTAACTGCTCGTGCAACTCCAACACTTATTTGAGGACAGAGATGAAAATCAGATATGGCAGTATGTCCATTGTATCTCTTCATAATTTTACTTCTGTTGCATTGTAGTGGACTGGAAACTGGCAAAAAACTCCACAGAAAGAGCCTTGGAGGCAGATATTTTTAGGATATAAGGAATGTTAAACCCTCAAATATTCTGAGAAAATCTTATTCACCTCTTCCCAGCAGATTTTCCAATCATGAATTACATTTTTAGTATTGGCAAAATGAACCTGAGACTAGCTCAGTTGGTCGAAACTTGGTGCTCATAATGCCAAGGTCATGGGGTTCAATCCCCTGTATGGGCCATTCACTTTCTGGACTTGATGATCCTTGTGGGTCCCTTCCAACCTGGAATATTCTATGAACGTTTTTTTGGTAAGATCACTCTTTCACGGGCATGTTTCTAGCACTTGTGGTCAAGAAGAACAGTTTGGAAGGGAGAAAGATGTTTGCCTGGGCAGTTCCAATCATCTGCATTTAAAGGATTTCTAAGATGTAAGTGACTAAGAAGCAATCTAGATTTTCTACATACTGCTTTTTCTTTTTCTCTTTTCTCTAAAACAAAGCAGTGATACCATCCAAAAAGAAGAATTTTTAAAGCTCAATAAAATAGCTAGGTTGGGTTTTTTCTTGTGCAGATTTAGATATCTTCCATAATGCCAAGTTGCAGCCCATTCAACCAAAAATTTTCAATATTTGGATGAATTTTATCATACTATTAAAGAATGAGTTTTATGTTGCTGAAGATGGAGAGAACCCGAGGGTACTGGTGTAGATGTACTTTTAGGCTGTAGATATCAAAATATCATCAGATGAATTCAAATTCTTGTTTATAAATAGAGTTTTAAGGGCATTATTGTTGCTACTGTTTGATTTCCAGGGCAAAGGGGAAGAAGTCCACTTTTATGACTCTATTTCCTGAGGAGGCAGGGACAAAAAATGACTCTTTCAGCCCTTCCTGCTCCTCCTGAATCCACAAGTGATTCTTCAAATAAAAGGTGTTAATTTGACCTCCTTAGTATAGTGATAACATATCAAAATTGAATAGTATATAATGTTCTATAAAGATGTGATAATTGGTTCTTTAAGTTGCCATGTAAAATGACATACTGTAAACTATATTATCAACTGCTCATCAACTGCAATTTGTGGACTGGAAATTGATTATTTCTGTCCTGATTTAAAAGTGGAAGGCAACAGCCACAATATTTAATTGTAAATTTATCAATATTTTCCAGATTTTTCTATGAGGTTTTCCTTCCTATTTTATAAAATGTTTGTATGCTTTGAAATAAATCCTGTTTTGGGGCAACGTGTCCACTACTGAGACATTCGGGATGATTTTACACAGGATTTTGCAAGTCAAAACCTGATCAATACTCACTGCCTGCACTTGGAGCTGCAGATCATTTTTCTCCTGCACCAGTTTCACCATTTTTTCCTCCAGTTCCTTCCGCTTTGCCTCAGACTTTGCAAGCTCTTCCTTGGTTTTCTCAAACTCCTCCTTCATGTTGGCCATCTCCTTCTCAGACTCTGCGCTCTTCAGCAAGGGCTTGATCTTGAAGAACAACTTCATCCAGGGCCAGTGCTTCACATTCATGAATGAACGAATGTTGTACTGGATGCAGAAGATGGACTCTCTGAAAGGTAATAACAAAATATATTCTGCTACATACTTTATAAAACTTTTTTAATTGTATGTATTAATATGTATAATGTGAAGTTCTACATGTAATACTATATATAGTCCAGTATACCTCTATGTATAAAATATCACTCGTATATATTCCTTAATAATATTTAGTGCACATTTTATACATAATATATATATTTCCACAGAAAACTTTTGAGTGTTATGTAGAATATAAACTTGTATGGACAGTTTTGGAGTCCAGGCATTTGGCTCATTTTCATGGCCAATGAAAAGGAAGAACTCTAGAATTTGACTCAGTCCCTTTCATGGAAGTTATCAAAGGGAAGAGGATACTTCTCTTGTGATAGAAATATGTGTTTCTATCCTTTGATTATATAGTGACCTAAAATAATTTGCTTAGACTAGATATTGGCTTTCTGGACAGATATATAATATAGCCATTTGCAAAAATCAGCAAAAATTAATGCAAAGTGTTAAAAAAATTGTATTTATTTCCCTAAACCAGGATTTTACACTGTAACATCCATTTTCAGGCTGTATATTCATATTGGTAAACTGAATTAATGAGAAATAAATAATATTTGTTGTGAAGCAGCTTATTGTCAGTTTTGTTCATGCCATTAGTATCTGATAAGGATTGTCTCAGCAGGCCAAATAAGTATTTACCGCCTCTCCATCATTTTCTTGAATTCCACTCTCATCAGGTAACCCCTGCACATGGCCTGGGTACGGGTGATGAGCTGTGCCAGTTTCTCATCCCTCATCTCCTCCAGGAGCCCCAGCAGCCCAGCTTTGAAGAACACCTTAGAGAGGGAATGTTGCAGCACATCATTGTCAGGTAGAGCAAAGCACAGGCACAGGGTGAGTGAGAGAAAGGGGGGTTTGTACCTTGGTGTGTCCAAATTTGTACTGGGTGTGGTCCACATCGATTGAGCCAAGGAGCTTCTCAGAAGCCTTCTTGCTATCGATGAACTGTCCCTCTGGGATGGCACTGGCATTAAGCACCTTGTATCTATGGCAGGGAATAGAATATGGAGAAGGTCAGATTCCTGAAAGCTCAATCAAACCTGTACCAAGTGATGCCTTTGTTAAGATTCTCTGAAGGATATTCAAGAGTGTAAGAGAGGTGAATAAAACTGAACTCTTCCATTCTATAGAAAACACATTTTTATGGCTAAATATGTTTTTAGGAAAAAATGTGCATTTCCCTTAATCCAGAGATGTTTGACACAGAATGGGTACTGATTTCTGTGGGTAACTGCTGACATATTTCACATACTCTGTTTCCTAATACCTTATCTTTAAAATAGAGCTTTATGTGCAAGAACAAAATATGTGAAGAGGAGAAGCAAATGTTAATCCTAAATACTGGCAGTACATGCTATCTGAGTATTTTCCAGCTGATATAAAACAAGAAGCAAGATGCTTTCTTTTTTTTGTTTGTTTTTTTTTTCAACAAGTTAATGTAGGACTCTTTTTTCACATTTCTGTGCTGACAACTGAAAGTCATCTTACTTTGCTCTCCAGGTGCCTAAGTCTAACCTAGTCAACTTAATTTCTGGCTAAAAATACTTCATTTCATGCCAGGATATGAATAAATAATTGCCCTTTGAAAATATCTGCTTTTCTCATTAGGTATAGAAAGAAGCTGGATTACTAACTTGGGCAATTGTCTTTTGTATACCTAGAGGTAGGTACAATGAACACACACACCACACACACACACACACCCACACACACACACACACACACACACACACACCCCATAACTACCTCAGTACTTAAAACAATTAGGAAATGCAAATTTAGCATTTGGGGATATGGTGGAGGGTGGATGACATTTAGTCTCACCTCTGTTTGAAGTCAGCATAGAGGACTCTGCTGGGGAATCCTTTCCTGCAAATCCTGATCCCTTCCAACACGCCGTTACAGCGCAGCTGGTGCAGCACCAGCTCATGTTCCATGGCACCTAATAAATCACAGAATGAATTTGTATTTCATTTTACTGCACAGAGAAGAACAGACACATCATGCCTTTGAGCTACAACAACTTACCAGGTGTTTTTGTTTCATTAGGAATAAGGCATCGCACAAAATGGGGATGTGTGCTTCGCAAATTGCTCATCAGCTTGTTTAAATTTTCCTTAGGAGCAAGAACAAAGGGCTTACAAATGTCATTTACAAATTCTCAATATTAGGTGGAGTAAAAACACTGTAATAAGACATATTTTTTTATAGAACTTTTGGGCAGTTCAGCAAGAATACTTCAACAGTTATTTTGAGAACCCTTTATTAGAAGCACATGCGTTTATCCTTTCCAAACATAAAGTGTTTGTATATTAGATCAATCTAAATATTTTTAACTGATTTTTCTATATTCTTTTTACAATGTGGTAAATTGAGAATGACTGTTCTACAATACCCGGAAAAGAGCCGAGACCGTCTGGAAAGAAGAACCCTTCTTCTTGCCGCCCTTCTTGCCACCACCACCGCTCTCTAAAATATATTTTTAGAAAGAAATGAACAACAAAAGCACACAGAATCTGAGAAACCTTGTGTATTCATCTTAATAAATCTAGTAAAAGTAATGATATGATCAAAATTCTCAAATGCATACAGTGGTTAAAGTTGCAGTGGGAGAATTGATTTTTTTCAGATGACAACAGAGAGAAATCTAGTGACTTCAAGCTTAAGTTCCAAAATTGCAATCAGGAAGTAAAATGTAGCAGTTTGTAGAGAAAAAATACTTAGGCAATTAAATGAATAGCTAGTCAATGCATCAAATGCAGTATTTAAGTATCTTTACATCTACAGATATGCATAAATTTAGCACCATATTGATACATTTGATTGTATTCACTGAAGTATTTGAGACAGGCCCACATTGCAGAAATCTGTTTTCTCAGCAAATCTGGGTTAATGTTGTAGTACAGATGTCTGGTTTTAAAACCTACAGACCTATTAAGATCTCTAGAGAATTATAATATCTTTTATTAGACTGAGTTTCAAAAAGTAGATGAGGTTGTTTTGGATTTCCAATTTTATAAATGTAAATATTGCAACATCTTATTACTAGATCTGTTTTTCACTTTAAATTGTATGTAGTAAAATTATTTCAAAGGAATCACCTGCTTCTGCCCCACCAACAGAGGCAAACAGTAAGGCCAGGGTCTTGAGGGATGATTTCTGATATAGCCCCACAACAGTTTCATTCAGGGGGTCCTTGTTCTTCTCCAGCCACCCAGAGATGTTGTAGTCCACTGTCCCAGCATAGTGCACCAGGGAGAAATGGGCCTCAGCCTTGCCCTTGCCAGGCTTGGGCTTCTGGAAATTGTTGGACTTGCCCAGGTGTTGGTCATAGAGTTTGTTCTTGAAAGAGGTGTCAGTTGCCTTGGGGAACATGCACTCCTCTTCCAGGATGGAGAAGATGCCCATGGGCTGTGGGAAATAGCAACATGTGAAGAAAGTGTGGAAGAAACAGAGGCAATGTATCTAAGAGAGAAGAATGGAAGATAAGAATCATACAAAAAACCTTTCCTGTGAATGTGTAATCTTATATTTCTCCAGAAAGGGCACTTTGTTATTGGATATGCCACTAGTTATACAAAAAGAACGTTTCCTGTAATACGCGGAGTTGTGATGTGATGAAGATCTAGCATGCAGAAATTCATTATGTAAATGTTAGGTGAAAATGGAAAGCAAAATTAATAAAAGTAGTAGCATTCAGATGAAAGGAAGAGTTTACATGTCCTAAATGCTCTTTTTATGAAACAAAACAGCAAATAGAGGTTTTTCAGTGTACTTACTCAGCATGCATTAAAAAATACACATCCTTGAGTATGAACTTCAGAGTAATAACTAGAACTGAAATTTTTGCCCCATGTAAATCATATATACAACACAATAGAATCCCACTGGCCATGAAATAAGAAACAAATAAAAGCCTATTTTACATGCTTGGAGTCCAGAAAAAATCCTGGTTTATTCTGCTCAAAGTGTGAGTGCCATCCTTTAGCATGGTCAAATGGAAGCATAGAAGATTCTTTTTATATTTTATATCTGGAAAACTATTAAGTATGTGGGGGCCAATAACCTTCTCAATGAGCTCAATGCAGGCAGCCAGGTCCATCCCAAAGTCAATGAACTCCCATTCAATTCCCTCCTTCTTGTACTCCTCCTGCTCCAGCACGAACATGTGGTGGTTGAAGAACTGTTGCAGTTTCTCGTTGGTGAAGTTGATGCACAGTTGCTCCAAGCTGTTGAACTGCAGAATGCAAAGATTTACTTACTTGTGAATTTCAGTTCCAGGGACACTTTCCATCTTCCAGTAGGTTTTATTTTTAACCTATTAAGGTCTCCATGACTGGGATCATGAATTTCCAGTGCTGGGACTAGACCGGTGACTGACATATTCCATATTCTAATATATCTACCCTTTCAGGCCCTGGCACTGTCTCAACATATTTCTGAGCTCTGAAAAGATTTGCAGAGCTTAGTCCAAGTCCAGCTTTTAATTCATCTGAATTTGTGTACTGCCAGTCTATTTTCAGGCATTCAGAAGGAATCTGTCTTCAGCATCAACAAAATCTTCCTTCAAGATGGCATATTTTAACTTCTTCAAAGTCTGTATCTGCTATTACTTACTAGTTGTTCAACATTTTCATATCAGTTTTCAATGCAATTTTCACTTCTGCATGCAATAACAGACATCTACAGAAATTGGCAGCCCTGTGGGATACTGCATACTATGAGAACCACAAGAATGTAATTACTACAGGAATCTCAGGATTATCCAGTAAATAAAAATAACCCATAATTAAAATAAAGCACAACCCTAACCCCAAAACTATTCCAATTTCTTTATGTGCCTTCCAGGAAACTTGTATGAAGATCCTCCTCTTACATCAAAGATCTCAAAGCCAGCAATGTCCAGGACACCAATGAAGTACTGCCTGGGCTGCTTCGTATCCAGCTGCTGGTTGATGCGAACAACCATCCACAAGAACATCTTCTCAAACACAGACTTTGCCAGGGCACCCACTGAATTGTACACCTAAGAAAAGGTTGAAGGAAACTTACCATCCATGGCAAAAAAGGAAGTTCAAAGATATTAATTCAAGTCATTTGTTTTCTATCATCACTTTTCACTTACCTGCTGCACAGTTTGGCCCTTGGTCACATATTCATTCCCCACCTTGACTCGGGGGTAGCAAAGGGCCTTGAGCAGGTCTGCTGAGTTCAGACCCATCAGGTAGGCAGCCTTGTCAGCAACTAAGGAAGCAAGCACAGAGCAGGATCAGATATTAACTCTCCACTGCATCTATTTTGCAGTAATTCAGAATAATTTCTGCAGGAGTTACATATATGTTGTCATGTTTGCATGTTTTTTCCCATTTAATTTGTATTATTCATAAAAATAAAGATTATGCCAATACCTTTACAGTGAACATGCAATTTTTGAAAGAAGTGACTAGACAGACAAAAAGGTCAAGGGACAAGAAAATAAATAGAATAGTACACTGTACTGAAAATTGTAGTCATGAAACTCTACTGTCATTGGAGAGATAGATTAATGAAGTATTATGCCAAAAGTATGAGTAAGATAACTTGTAAAACTTTCGTAGTGGGACTGTATTTTCCCTAAAGTTAAATACCACACCAGTAAGTACTTACCAGTTTTCATTTTACTTGCAGCTAGACTAGTAAATATAAGCACCACAGCACTGCATATACTCTGTTACAACTTTCGGATTTGCTGCCTGTCCTGTCTCACAATGAGCTGACAGTGAGCACAAGCACTATTTACTGAGTTCTTCAACATGAGAAGGCCAAATATCATTATATAAAATAAATACAGAGATGCTATTTTGAGGTGCTTTTATTTTATGTGTTATTTGCAACTAAGTATTTCAAGTAAATTTAACATCACAAAATTAAGGTATGAAACAAGGACAAAATTGGAACTTACGCTTTATTTTACTTTTATGGACCAAATTTTTTATGCACATGTATATATATATATATATGTAGCTCTTTACTGTGTTTATATTCATGAAATGATTTGTAGCCTATTCTACTGGAAGTATCCATTAGTAATTCAGAGTTGCTCCTGGTTCTGTGTCTGGTCTGGGAAGATAGCAGCAAAGCTTATTTCTGCCTGAGTCCTACTCTGTCAGAAAATTGAAAGTGTGCTTTAGTAGACACTGGACCTAATATTTGGCATTGTTCAAAATAATCTGCAGC